>CM038680.1:205220403-205756212 GCA_021605205.1 Aegilops longissima | reverse complement strand
GATTCATGCGCCAGTGTGTCCGCCAGTTATTCGCCGCCTTTTGCCTTGTCATGTGCTTGCGTGTTGCACTTTGCCATGTCATCATCTGCATTTTATATCATGTCGCCATGTGCATTTCATTTTGCATACGTGTTCGCCTCATGCATCCGAGCCTTTCCCTCGTTGTCCGCTTTTGTAATCCGCACTCCTATGTCTCCCGCGCCCTTTTACCTCTTTTTTCATAAAAGCGGGTGTTAAACGTTTCTAATGGACCGAGGTTTGTCAAGCTGCCTTGGTATAGCACCGTAGACCGCCTGTCAAGTTTCGGATCATTTGAGGTCGTTTATACTCCAACGGTTAACCGGTAACCGCTGAAGCCTCTTTTGTTTGCAGCCCAACACCCTTCCAAAGTGGCCCAAAACCCATCAAACTCCCTCCATGCTCTTGGTCGCTCGATCACGATCACAGGGTCAAGACCGCACCTCATTTGGACTCTCCTAGCTCCTCTATCTATAAATACACTTCCGACGACCATGGATCAATCTTCCAAACCCTAGTAAAATTTCTTCCGCACGGACGTGTCCGTCTCCTGGACCGGACGACCAAGGCCATTGCCCCGCTACTCGGGTTGCCACATGGGCGCTGGCTGCTTCCTTCGCGCTGGCAGTTCGCCAGTGGCCCATGCCTGCTGGAGCCTGCCCCCTGCCCGTCTGCTGCGCGCATTGCTGGCCAAGCGCTTCGCCATTGCCGTCTTGCATCATTGGCTGCCGCTGGCGAGCTTTCGAAGTCTGGCAGTCCTTTTGGTGGCCGCCGTGGTGCCTGGGCTGTCCTCAAGCCTCCGCTGCCCTTCGCCGCTTTCTCGCGCCGGGTTTCCTCTCGGCCGCCTTCGCCTTTCCGCGCCGCCGCTCGCTTCCTGGCGAAGTCAAGGCCATTGCCTCGGCATCCGCCGGGATCCCGATCCAGATCCGTCAACGAGGTTGACCCCCAAAATCCTTTAAATCCTAAAGTTTTTGTTATTTTCTTGCATTTTCGCCGATCATAATCTCTGCATCCGTAGTCTGCTTGCGCGTGTAATATGTCAAAATGTTCGCTATCGAAGAGTAGATCATTTCATCTCATTGCATCATTTTCATTTGAGCTCATCTTGATGCCCGAAATGCTGTTGGAAGAGTGCTATATGATGTTAGTTCCTGCTTTTTAATGTAACATGCACTTTTGTCATTTTTGCTATGATTGATGTGTGCGCCCTATGAATTTGAGTCCTACATGTGTTTTGTAATATGCCATGCCATCTTTCCAGGGGTGTATGCCATGTACTTTTTGTGATCTATGTGGTGACTATCACAAGCATACAAACTAGGTGTCTTGATGTTGCTGTTTTCACCTGCTTTTGTTGATATTTTGATGCCATGTTAACTTGATGCTGCTCAGAGTTATCCATGCATATTTTGAGATACTTCAGTAAGGATGTTTTGTTATGCATGTCCTGCTCTATCCATACATGCCCTTGTTTGCAATTATGGAGTGCCATAGCTTGAGTCAATCGAGCTCTACTTTTGCTATAAAATGTTTCCTGGCAGATTGTTTACATGTTATTCAATTTTTCCAAGGTTGTTGTGGTTGATCCGCAGTATGCTATGATGTTGTTCTTGCCATGTATAGCTTCTATGACATGTCTTCTTGTTGGATGTATGCTTAGTTTATCATGTATTGCTCTGTGGTGAGTGATTCAAGCTCACCAACATGCCTACTTGTCGTTGTTCCTGCCATGTATGAATCTGTAATATAACTTGCCATGTTTATATGGTGCCATCATATTTTCGATCCTTTTGGCTTATGGTCAGTAAGGGACTTTTGTTCTATGTTTTGTAGATTCATGCCATGCCTTTGTTTGCCATGTTAAGTTCCTGTAGCATGTTGTTTGATAGCTCTAAACATTGCAACCTGATGTTATTTCTCGCAAAGTCTGAAACTGTTATTATTTGCAATCTTGCCATGTCATTTTGAGCATGTTCTAGTTGTTTCGAGATAGCTCAGTGTTCATGTTTTGTAATGCTTTACCTGTACATCATGCCCATGCCTTTTGTTATTATGTTGAGATCCTGTAGCATGTTGTTTTGATGCTTGCAATATGCCTAGTTGCTGTTTTGGATGATTGTTGCTATCACTTGTATAGGGTGTATGTGTTGAACCGCTGTTCGCTTTTGAGTGTGCTCTATATGAAACTTGCTTGATTTTGCATGTAGTTTCATATTATCATGTTGCATCCTTGTTTTGAGGTGTTTTCTTGATGTTTGTATGCATTTTGCATCAATGCCATGTTTAACTTGTTTTGCTCATATCTTCTAGGCCGAGTCTCAATCTAATGAACTTTATATGTAACTTGACTAGAATTTCGTAGATCATCGTGGTGCATAATAACTTGCTGTTTAACAACTTGAACATAAGGTTTATTCAGATCTGGACCAATTTCGAAATTTGCATATGAGGACTTACCGAATTGTTATATGTTGTTCTCGCCTCATTTAAACTTGCTTTGATGTGTTGCTTGTTTGCATCATCTTTTGCCATGAGTAGCTTCATGTAGCTTTGTCATGCATCATGTTTGTTGTGCATCATGTCTTGTCTATGTGTGGTGTGTTTACTATGTTGTGTGCTTCTTCTTGTTAGTTCCTCGCTTGCTATGTATCGTGAGGATTCGCTCGCTCACGCTTGGTTCGGCTTCATCCGCTTGTCTTCTTCATGGACTCGCTCTTCTTCCTTATGGATTTCAGGCAAGATGACCGCTACCTGGATCTCATTACTATCATTGCTATGCTAGTTGCTTCGTTCTATCGCTATGCTGCGCTACCTATTACCTGTTCCTCAAGCCATCCCAAATTGCCATGTCAGCCTCTAACCTTTTGCACCCTTCCTAGCAAACCCTTGTTTGGCTATGTTACCGCTTTGCTCAGCCCTCTTATAGCATTGTTAGTTGCAGGTGAAGATGAAGTTTGTTCCTTGTTGAACATGGAGATGTTGTTCCTTGTTGAACATGTTTACTTGTTGGGATATCACAATATATCTATTATTTAATTAATGCATCTATATACTTGGTAAAGGGTGGAAGGCTCGGCCTTATGCCTGGTGTTTTGTTCCACTCTTGCCGCCTCTAGTTTCCGCTATATCGGTATTATGTTCCGGATTTTACGCCCTAACGCTGGTCGGGTGATTTATGGGACCCCTTGACAGTTCGCTTTGAATAAGACTTTTCCAAAGAAGGCCCAACATTGGTTTTACCTATTTGCCTCACCTAGCCTCTTTTTCCCTTGGGAGTCGCGGAGCCAAGGGTCATCTTTATTTTAGCCCCCCGACCAGTGCTTCTCTGAAAGTTGGTCCAAACCGAAGGATGTCCGGGCGCGCCTGGCAATCAGGGTTTATGCCAACCCGACGTCTGCTCATCCGTGTGCCCCGAGACCGAGATATGTGCAGCTCCTATCGGGATTTGTCGGCACATCCGGGCGGCTTTGCTGGTCTTGTTTTATTGCTGTCGAAATGTCTTGTAGCCGGATTCCAGATCGATCGGTCTTCCCGGGAGAAGGAATATCCTTCGCTGATCGCGAGAGCTTATCATGGGTTGTTGGGACACCCCGCAGGTATAAACTTTCGAGAGCCGTGCTCCGCGTTATGTGGCGTGATGGGAATTTGTTAATATCCGTTGTAGTAAACTTGAAGCAAACTCTTCTAAAATACACCAACCGTAGCGTAACTGTGAGTGTCTCTTTTCGGGTTGATCGAGAGGAGAACACGGTTTCTGGTTATGTCCGACGTAAGTAGGAGTTCAGGATCACTTCTTGATCATTACTAGTTGACACCGCTCCTTTGTTTCTCTTCTCGCCTCATTTGCGTATGTTAGCCACCATATATGCTTAGTCGCTGCTGCAACCTCACCACTTTACCCCCTTCCTTTCCCTTTAAGCTTTGCTAGTCTTGATACCCATGGTAATGGGATTGCTGAGTCCTCGTGGGTCACAGATTACTACACCACCATTGCAGGTACAGGTTATGCGATGCTCATGACGCGAGAGCGATGTTTGCTTGTATTGGAGTTCTTCTTCCGCTTCTTCTTCGATCAGGGATAGGTTCCAGTCGGCAGCCCTGGCTAGGTGGTGGATGTCGCTTGAGCTTTTGTTTATGTTTCATCCGTAGTCGGATGTTGATCTTGTATATGATGTTGATGTATTCTGTGGCATTTGAGCCTTATGTATGTATCCCACTATTATGTAATGTTGATGTAATGATATCCACCTTGTAAAAGCGCTTCCAATATGCGGTCTATCCTTGGTGGACCTTCGAGTTCCTTTTGGATAGGGTCGCATATTGGGCGTGACAAGATTACCGGGGCCCTCTGTGCTGGGTGGTCCATAGCAGGTCCCGCCTCGCTGGTCCGACTGGCAGCTGCTGCTTGCCATGGCCGACGGTGGTCCGAGCATCTTCGTGAGCTCGCCCCGGCGACCTGGTGCTGGTCATGAGGGTCTCACGGGTCGGACGACGCTATGGAGATGTTATCACAAGCTATCGTCATGACGGGCCGACGCTCGCCATGGGCGTCAAGGCGAGGAGGAGGAGAGTGCACCAGGCCACAGCTCTCCCCGGTCCTCCCAACACAAGATGTGGTGGCTCTGAGCACCGACCAGGGCCCCGCCGGTCGCTGGATCGCCTTTTGTTTGCGACGGCGACGAGGTTCGGATGGTGGCCTCCACTCATCGAAGCCCGCAATAGGAGGGAAGTCGAGAGCAGTTAGCGCCTCGCCAAAGCTTCACTGGCGGGTGCCGGGCGACACCATGCGAGATCGCAGCGCTTCGACTTTTTAACTATGTTAGAAGGAGCTCGGCCCCGACATAGCGGGCTGCGTACATTTTCACCAGCGCCGGTGAGCGTGTTGGACCCCTTCATCTTGGCCGACGAGGCATGTGGTTTTCCCACGGCGGTGCCTGTGGTCACCAACGCAGGACGCTGTTCGGGCCAAGACACCATGGGAAGAACGCGCGGTGGTCGCTGGTGTATGTGTCCTGGTGGTCGCCGCGCCGCCCGTAGTCGGCATAACAACACCCCCGGAGGGCCCCGCGCCGCCTGCGGGGGGCCCAACTCCGTCTTTGGATCCGGCGCTGTTTAGCCGGTCGTCTGGCGCACGAACGACGCCGCTCGCCAGGCTCCGACTGCCTGGGCGATGCTGGTGCTCGTGGGCCACGGCCCGGTCCCGTCCGCGACCGGTCGGTTGCTCGTCTGCACTCATTACGGGCCGCTCGCTCCTAACGAAATATTGCTATGGCCGCCTTCTTCTTAAGGGCCATGGCGACGAAGAACTGCTAGGCTAACTACCGCACCAGATTCTCACAATTGTGGCCCCCTACCAAGCGCCAAAGATGTCGGTGGAACAACACCTATGGGATCAAAAGAATCCTTACCACGGTTGTCGGGCGCAGGGTTGCGAGGAGAGCAGGCTAGTAGACAGCACAAGGATCGCTTACCCAGTGTTCGGGCCACGAGGATGCGTGAAACCCTAGTCCTACTTTGGTGGGTGTATTTCGATAGTTCTGAGCTCTCTAACTAGCTGTGGTCAGCTGGTGGTTCTGAAGAGTCAATCCTTCTCCAGATGCCATGGGCCTTTTTATAGTCTCAAGGGCTGCCACAAGGGCACACAGGAGGTGGAAAGGTATGTAGTGTTGCGAGGTTATCCTCAGACATGTGACAAGATGCATTTAATGCATCGCTTAGGTGTCCCTTGCTTTATTGGGGACGGGTGTGGCCCGCCCCGTCTGTCACGCCTCCTCCTCGCTTCGACACGCCGCCTGCCAGTGATGCGCAAGGTGCCATGTAGGCATGTCGGATTTCGGGTTCCGCACTCCTTGAGGTTTGAACTCTGGCGCGATGAAGATCTTTCCCTACCAGCTCACGCTGTTGATGGTTTGCAAGGGATCTAAACTAAGAACGATGAACAGCGTAAGAGACACATGGTTTATACTGGTTCGACCACTGCTGTGGTGTAATACCTTACCCAAAGGTGGTGTGGTGGATTGCCTCCGGCTGATGAAGAACAGTACAAAGGAAGAACAACCTCGCTAGGGGCTGTTCTTGAGCTGGTGCGATGGACTGCTTGGGTGAGTCCAGTTGCTTCTCTCTCTCTCTAGTGGGTTCGACCTTCTCCCGTGGGTTCATCCTCTCCGTGGTGGCTAGTCCTATTTATAGAGGGAGGCCCTGGGCCTCTTCCCAAATAATGAGCGGGAAGGGCGCCAACTATTGGCCATTTTGAAGGGGAACATCTAGTACACTTATCCTGACTAAAGTTGGTCTTCGGCTGCCAGCTCCTGGGTGACGCCGCCCTGGCTCCACGATGACCTCCGCCCCGCCGCGTCTAGTCTTGGTCTTGTTGCACCGACGCTGCTAACCTTTGCCTCGATGCCTTGGCCCAGGTTTGCCTCCTTGCACCAAAGGGGTAACGAGGACACGCGAGTGAGCGCCCTCACTCGATCTCGATCGTCCATGGCTTGCGCCACGGGCACCTCATGAGATACCCCGCCTTGATCTCTCCGGGCCTCGTGAGCCTGCCCGGGCGAGGCTGCTCTCGAGGAAGGTTCCTGCCGCCCGCCTCATGAGGCTTGGCCTCCTCGCGAGGGTCTTCACCGAGCTGATGAAGCTGGGCCGAGCTGGACCCCACTTGAGCCACGCCACAGCCGCAGCAGTGCAAGTCCTGGGACCCCTGCTCCTGTATGACGTAACACCGACAGAGCCCCGGCCCAAGGCGCCCAACTTGACTTAGCAGAGAAGCGAAGGGCAAGCAAGCTGCGCATGGGCCCCAACAGCTCAAGGCCCTTCGGCAGCGCCAGGTGGCGATTGATTGACTTGGGCGCCTCTGCTTTCCCCACGACGCCAAGCAACTGCTCCTTCCGACAAAAGGAGGCCCGGCCAGACTTGGTGCTCGTTTGCTCATCTTACTCCAGATCCCCTTCTCGCTCTTCTCCTCCTCTGCTTCCAAATCCTCCAGATCTATCTCAATCCTTCCCATTCTGCAGCTCATGGCGCTCAAGAAGACCACATCCGAGGCCCGTACCTCCTGCTCGATCCTCCGACTGTGTTTGAGAAGAATCTCGGCCCCAGTGCACCGGAGGACGGTGGCGCAGGCAACGAGGGAGCGATCAGGCCAAGGCGGGTCTCGATCAGCCTCAAGGCAAGGGGAGCACCTTCACCCGCTTCTTAGAGCTGCTGTCATGCCTCCTGGGAACGAGGGTCCCTGACTTGCCTCGCCATGCCTATTCCACGGCGTGGTTCTGGGGGCCCATCACGCCCACTTCATCAACACAAGCTCAAGACCTCACGAGGGGCCGAGATTGCTGGGCGGACGACAGGGAACTTCCTTCTGCACGGCCTCATCAGTTGGCTCATGAGGAGGTAGAGAGATCAAGGCATGACGCAGTTTCATGACGCACCAAGGGCGCCAGGGGCGCCAGCCTCACAGCAGTTGTCCACCTTTCCTCTTGGTGCAAAGGGAGCAAGCACAGTAGAGCATCAAGCAAAGGCGCCTGCTTTCGTGCAATAAGACCAAGACCAGCCCAACGGCAGAAGGAAGTCATTGTGGAGCCCAAGCCAAGGCCACCACCGTGAGCCTTTGACAAAGCGAGGACCAACTTTAGTCAGATAAGCTGCATCAGATGTTCCCTTCAAATGGCTAATTGTTGGCGCTTCTTCCCGCCAATATTTGGGAAGAGGCCCAGGCCACTATCTATACATAGGACTAGCCACACACAGAGCTGGGGCATCTCATCGAGAGAGAGAAAGAGAGGGAGGATCGAACCTCCAAGCAGTTCATCGCCGGCTAAGAACACACCTCGCGAGGCTGTTCTTCCTTGTATTGTTCATCACCATCGCCCAAGAGGCAATCCACCACACCACAAACTAGAGTAGGGTATTACACCACAATGGTGGCCCGAACTAGTATAAACCCTGTGTCCCTTGTGTTGTTCCTTTCAGAGTTTAGATCCTAGCGAGGCGGCGGGTGCAGTAGGTAGAGAGCGAGATCTCCGCCACACCCCAAGGTTCAACCTCAAGAGTCTACCGAACCCGAATCCATATTTGGCGCGCTGTAGGTGCGCCAGAGTTTTTCCTTCACACCGCCACACCTACCCAAATGAGCGAAAGGCGTCTGGCTCCGGCCGCCATTGGCGCCGGGGCCAGCTGGGGCTGAGCCTGGCCCCGGCCTTGCAACGGGTGCGGTGGCCGGACAAGTTCAAGCCGATGACGCCGCCGCGCCACAACGGCGCGACCGATCCGCTGACCTTCCTACTGGCGTACGAGGAGGCCGTCCTCGAAGCTGGAGGCGACGATAGGGTCATTGCCAACTGGCTTCCCATGGCCCTCACCAACGCTCCGCGCGCATGGCTACTCCACCTGCCATTAGCCTCTGTGGCCTCTTGGGAAGAGCTGCGCGGCCTCTTCCTCACCCACCACGCTGTGCCTGCGCCCCCGATCGTCGCGGCCCTCCTGGGCGGCTCGCAGGCGCCGCCTTCATGTCACCACGCTGCTCATTCGTCGCTGGTCGGCGCCGCCCACGCGGCAGGAGCCCTCCCGGACTGGTCGGGCGCCTAAGGCCAGCCTCGACCTTCAGCTCGAGGACCACCCTCCAACTCAGCCTGCTCGCACGCCCCCATGATGTGCACCCCACCATCTCGCCGTGGCCGCCACCAGAATCCCTCATCAACGGGCGGCGCTGGCCTCAACGTGTTTTAGTTGAGACCTTCAACCTCCTCTAAATACCCCGGAGCGGGTCAGTAGCCCAGCCGGCCCTTCTCGGGCGCCGGGCGGGTCATCCAGCTCCTTGACAGATCCGCCTCCCGTAACTTTCGCACCTACGATAACTTCCCAGACGGAGCTGGTCGATTTCGACATCGCCCCCATCAGCCTCCCCTACAACGCTATCCTCGGCTACCCAGCACTTTCCCAATTCATGGCCGCGACTCACTCGGCGATAACCTCATGAAGATGCCCGGAGCAACGGTGTTATCACTGCGTTCTGGGACACCGGAGATGCGCCATGAAGTGCTCAAGCTCGCTTCAAGACGGCGGCGCCAAGACAGCTCATGACGCTGAGACCCCGAGCCCAAGGGGGCTGCACCAATCAAGAAGAAACAGTTGTTCACCCAAGACAAGGCAGAGACCAAGCAAATACCCGTCGATGAGGACGGGTCCATCGACGCCACTTTCACCATAGGCGCCAACCTCGAGCCCGAAAGGAGGAGGCCCCGTCAAGTTCCTACGCTAAACAAGAAGGTATTCACCGATCCTCGATCAGTTATGGGATCCTAGGGGCATAATCGAACATCACCTCCATCGCAGCCCCAACGACGCCCCAGTGCGGAAGCAGAAAGCGTAGGCGGCAGTCCACCGCAAAGCAAGCTTCGCCGCCCAATTGACCTCGCAAACTAGAAGCCGCTAGTCATTCGCGAGGTCCGATATCCGACTGGTTGGCCAACCCCGGTTGCTGTACCAAAGAAGGAGGAAGGAGCGCATGTGTGTTGACTTCACCAACCTCAACAAGGCATGCCCGCAAGATCCTTTCCCGCCTCGTGATCGACCAGATCGTCGATTCCACCGCTGAGTGCGACTCTCTTATGCTTCTTGGATGCCTTCCCGTATCACCAGATCAAGATGGCGGTAGAAGACGTGGGAAAAGACGGCCTTCCCGACCCTGCAGGGGTGTATCGCCACACGGCATGCTATCTGGCTGCACAATGCAGGGCGACCTTCCAAATGGCCGATGCACATCACCTTGGGTCCACAGCTCGAAGAATGTTGAGGCTTACGCCGATGACATTGTGGTGAAGTCTCGGAGGCCGTAACCCTGATACAAGACCTGGAGGAAACCTTCATGAGCCTCAACGCAGTGAACCCACGGCTCAACCCGAGAAGTGTGTGTTTGATTCCCTGCAAGCTCTTGGGCTTCCTCATATCCCATCGAGGCATCGAGGCTAACCTGTAAAGGTCAAGGTGGTCGAGCACATGAGCCCGCCAAAGACCCTCGTGGAAATGCGGCTCACTAGGCGCTGGATCGTGCTAGGGCGCCCATCTCCAAGTTGGGGAACGAAACGCCTTTCTTCCAGCTAATGAAGAAAAGGGACCCTTTGAATGGATCAAGAGGCCGATACATGCTTTCAAGATCTCAAGAGGTACTCTAACCAGCCCTCCGGTCATGGTGGCCCCACGCCTGCAGAACCCCCGGTGCTCTACTCGCCGCCACTCCCATACTCCGCCAACAGCAGCTCGTGGCGTTAGGGAAGAGCGCCAAACCAAAACCACAGCAGAGCCTGTGTCAAGGCAAAGCAGAACAAGGAAGACCCACAGAAACCACTACTGTGGCTGAGAAGGACCAGCCGCCACAGGGGAGCGCACTGGGGACGGAAAAGGTCCCTCCCCTGCATCACCACCTGAGGCCCCATCGCCTCAGGAGGCGCCACAGTCCCCAAAGGGCGCCATCGGTGCTGGCGCTCCAAACCTTGTTGAGCACCCAAGGTACTTCTGTCAAGACGGTGTTGCGGGACGCGAGGGCACGGTACCCCATGCCTCGTAAACTCCTCCTCATGCTATTGGTGGCCTCTGCAAGCTGCGGCACTATTTTCGTGGTCACCCCATCAAGGTCGCCTTAGCATACCCTTGGAAAGGGTGCTCAGAGCCCTAACTCAGCCGGAAGGGTCGATGAGTGGAACATTGAACTGCAAGCATTTCAGCTCAATTCAGCACAACCAGAGTATCAAGGGGCCGATTAGCGGATTTCATGGCAGAATGGACGGAGGCACCGGCTCAAGGCCGACGAGGATCGGTCCTCTCCCTGGAAGCGGCTGTAAGGCTGAGTCATGTACTTCGATGGGGCTTGCTCTGCATGGCGCTGGGCTGGGGTGGTGCTCATATCTCCCACTCAGACAAGCTCTACTATGCTGTGCAGCTGCTTCTAGCAAGGTGAAAAGGTCTCCAACAACATAGCTGAGTATGAAGGTCTAATAGTGGCTTGAAGGCCGCAGCTGCCCTAGGGGTGAAGCGCCTACCATCAAGGGCGATTCGCAGCTCTCGCCAATTTCTCCAACAAGGTGTACGAGCCAAAAGATGAGCACATGGAAGCCTACCTTATGGAGGTCCGCAGGATGGAGAAGCAGTTCTGGGGTTGAGTTGCAAAGATGTGCCCCAAGGGCACCAATCAGAGGCCGACGACATCGCCAAACAAGCATCCAAAGGTTACCTCAGAGCCCCGGCGTGCCCGAGGAGCGGCTTTTCAAGCCCTCGGCCATGCCATCACTATCAAACACGGCGCAGCCTTTGGGAGGAGCTCCTCAGCCACCTGCCTCAGAGCCTCGGGTTCAGGGCTCTGCCTCAGAGCCGCCGCTTCCCCGACGATGGAGCCTCGTGAGGGGTGCTCGATCACGAGTCCGGAGCTATTTGACGCAAGGGACCCTGCCGAGAAGGAGGAGGAAGCAGAGCGCAGGCGCCGCAAGCCACAGCAGCATCGCATCGTGGATGGAGAGCTCTATCGGAAGCGATCAATGATGTGTCACTACGCCGCATCTCCAGGAGCAAAGGAAAGAATCTGGGCAAGGATATACACGGTGGAGACTGTGGGCATCACTGTCATCACGAACCTCGTGGGCAAGGCATTCCGAGCGGTTTTATTGGCCTACTGCGCCAACGATGCCGCCGAACTAGTGAAGGCTTCGCGGCCTGCCAATTCCATGCCAAGCAGATCCATTAGCCGCCAGGAGGTCTGCAAACTATACCCTCTTGTGGCCATTCACAGTCCGGGGCTGGATATCCTGGCCCGCTTCTCGAAGCGCCAGGGGGCTATCGCTACTTCACGCTGCCGTGACAAGTTCACCAAGTGGGCTGAAGTGGAAGCCGCCCGCACCATCCCCGCAGGTTCGTGGTCAAGTTCGCCAAGGCATCGTGAGCCGGTTCGGGTGCCGAACCGCATCATCACCGATAACGGTTCGCAGTTCACCAAGAACTCTTCAAAACATACTGCGGCAACTGGGAACGCAGATATGCTACGCTCGTGGTGCACCTCAAGCAACGGCCGTGCCGAAGCGGCTAACGCAGAGGTCCCGAGGGGCCTCAAACCGAACATTCAAGAAGAAACTGAGGCCTCGCGCAGAGGTTGGTACAACGAAGCCAGTCCGCGGCCGTGGTCCATCTCGCACGACCACCACTAAGCCAACCGAGACACCCCGTTCTTCCTGGTCTATGGAGCTGAAGCGGTCCTCCCTCATGAGGTTAGACGTTGTTCCGCACGGGTCCTGGCATTCTACGAGGCGCAGCAGGACGCCATGCGGAGGACAGACCTCGTGGCTGGGAGGAGCGCCGCCGAGAAGCTGCGCTATGAAGCGGCGAGGTACCAACAAGCACCGCGACGATACCACTGCCGCAACATCCGCCCCTGTAGCTCTTGGAGGTAGGGGACCTGCTTCGCACGGGTTCTTCTGTGGAGGGGCTGCATAAGCCTTCCCATGTGGGAGGGCCCATTCAAGGTTGTTCATGTTTCCAGCCCGGCTCCGCCGCTTGGAGACTCGTGGAGGGGTGCCATCCTGTAACGCGTGGAACATCCAGCACCTTCGGAGGTTTTACTCCTAAAAGGGCCCAGAGCCTGTGAAGAAGGCGAATGCCTGTGAAGCTTATCTTTTTGGAAAAGGCCCAGAGCCTGTGAAGAAGGCAAATGCCTGTGAAGCTCTCGCGTTTTGGAAAAGGCCCAGAGCCTGTGAAGAAGGTGAATGCCTGTGAAGCTTATCTTTTTGGAAAAGGCCCAGAGCCTGTGAAGAAGGCAAATGCCTGTGAAGCTGTCACGTTTTGGAAAAGGCCCAGAGCCTGTGAAGAAGGCGAATGCCCGTAGCTTATCTTTTGGAAAAGGCCTGAGCCCGTGAAGAAGGCAATGCCCGTGAAGCCGCTGCTTTGGAAAAGGCCCAGAGTCTGAAGAAGGCGTAATGCCTCGTGAAGCTTATCTTTTGGAAAAGGCCCGAGCTTGTGAAGAAGGCAATGCCCGTGAAGCCGCTGCTTTGGAGAAGGCCCAGAGCCTGTGAAGAGGGCCAACGCCTGTGAAGCTTGCTTCCCTAAGAAAGGCCTCGAGCTCGTGAAGAAGGCCAACGCCTGGAAGCTCGCCGCCTGTGACACTCTCACGTAATAATGAGTTGGGGCTGTACACGCCCGGAGTCTCGTGAGCGCCGCCTCCGGGCTCGGGCTCTCTCCCACGCCCAAGGCACTTAGCTCCACGCCGGGTGAGAAGACGTCAAGACTAGATAGGTGCCGACGCGCTTTTTCATTTGCTTTCAGAGTTGGCTTGTTCATTCTCATTTGAAGTTTTATCAAGTTGTTGTCGCTTTTGATTTGTGGCTCTTCGACCTTTCGCCTCCTACCTCGATTTCTTCACAAGGTCTCGCGAGGGGGCAGCCCGAGCGCTTCATGAAAGTGTTTTCTGCACTTATCGCTCAAGGTTTCTAACCTGGTCCACCACAGGAGCACCCTCCAATTGCGTTCACGGGCACCGCGACACTAACACAGACTGGGTCGGTCGCCCTCACGGCCGAGGTCTGAACTACCTACGCAGTGCGCGGCGTCTGAATGCACGATACCGAAATAGCAGAAATAAGATGATGATTAACGGCGAAAGTCCAAACACGCCTTCATCGGGCCCCACACTACTGCTTTTCACGCAGGAAAAAGAAAAGGAAGAACAAATCAGCGCTGCTCGCCCGACACCAGCCCGTGGAAGACTCCGAGCCGCCCGGCTCAAAGGACTCCTCTCGCTTCATTGAGGCGCAACGGCGGGCGGACCCACCACCACCTCCAAGGGCACGACGGCGTAATGATCGCGGCCGCTGCCGGAGGAGCCGCTGCTCAAGAAGAATCGATGAAGCTCGAGGAGCCCCGAGCCGCCGACCACGCTGCGGTGTCTTTTCTCCGCATCGCTGGGCTGGGCGCCTGCCGCGGCCGCCGCCCTAGGGCAGCACCCAGCGCGGCGACCATCCTCCCCGAACACCCTCACGTAAAGGGTGGCATCACCGTCGAACCTGAAGTGCAGGGTGCACCGACGGCTTAGTCCACGCGCGCGGGCAAATGTCTGCCAGCCGTGAGTCAGGGCCAGGCTCCCAGCCGCAGAGACCTCCAATGAAGCCCAGGAGGCCCGACTGCAGCAGCCGCCGCCGAGCCGGGAGGCCGCCTGGGCGCCACTGGAGCTCACCTAGGAGGAAGCGAGGAAGCTGAAGTTGGCGCAAGTCGGCTCCGCCGACCACACAACGAACTCCGCAACACCTCCAAGAAGACGGAAGCGCGCCTATGGGGTCACATGCGTCAGAAGCACTTCTGCCGCTGCCAACCGCTCCATCACTGCTGGAGATCACCCGCAGCCACGGGAGTCGCTGGGAGCCACAGGATGTTTGGCAGGGCAGCCTCGACCACGCTTTGGGCGGGGAGAGGCAGGCTCAACTCTAGCGGCCTTCCCTTCTCTCATGTCCGAAACTTCTCGGAGCCATGAAGAAGGAGGAGAAGCAAGAGGGGATGAATGGAAGGGCACGCGCTGCCTGCATTTAAAGCCGAGGAGGCCAACCGCCGCCTCCACAATCGCAGGTAATCATGACCCGCTTATGCGGCAGGACTTGTCAATTGCGCAATTGCCGAGGCCGTGGGGAAGTGGAGACGCCCATGTCCAATCAACCACCACGCTGGCGCCAAGGTCAAGGGCTGTTAGGGCTCAAGGGCGCTTCACACTTGCCCTTTCACTTCTACTCGCCAAGTCCGGGCGCCGCTTTGGGCCCGGGCTATCACTGGCGCTTCGGGAACGGGGGTCCCTGACTTGCTCGCCCGCCTGCAGGCGTGGCTCAAAGGGGGCCCATCACGACCAGCTTCATCAACACAAGCTCAAGACCTCGCGAGGGCCGAGATTGCGGGCGGACGACAGGAGCTTCTCACCACGGCCTCATCAGGCTGGCTCGTGAGGAGGCGGAGAGATCAAGGCATGACGCAAGCCATGACGACCAAGGGCGCCAAGCGAGCGCCAGCCCGCGCAGTGTCCTCCTTTCCTCTTTGGTGCAAAGGGAGCAAGAACAGGCGAGAGCATCGAGCAAAGGTGTCCGTTTCGGTGCAACATGTCAGGACCCCGATTCCAAGTCACATCGATCTAGCCGGTAACACCTCATATCACTTTGTGGCCTCACGCATGGTATTCCCACGGGTGTTGCCTTACCATGGCCCGGACCGCTTATACTTTTGGCTCACGATATGATAGTGTCGCTAGCATCCATATGACAGAGAACCCGGCCGACATGGCTAGTCGTGAACCCAAAGCGGCGCTAACCCATGGGGACAGTATACATGAATCACATCGAGCATGTCGGTCATCAACGATGAACTGGCTGTAGCACTGGCTAACAGGACTCGTAACCCGGCTGTAGCAGCTAGGCAGACTCCGATATCACCGCGTGACATTTCAAGGGATGTATAGAACGGTGAAACATATGCCGCCACCAAGTGTCCAAAGCAGTAGTGTTGGGCTAGCAGACTCGTGAACCGGCAGTAGCGGACTACTATCGCCAGAAGCACTAGACTACATTTCCCCATATGAGAGGCTGCCAAGGATAAACAACTAGATTGTCGGATCCCACACATACCAAGCATTTCAAACATACACACAATATGCTCAATATGTGTAAATACAACATGGCATCACAACATAACTCTACGACTCAAAGTATTTATTCATTAGGCTCGAGGAGCGAGATATTACAAACATGGGTCTCATGACCCAACATTCGAGCATACAAGCAACAAGCACAAGCGAAGCTTAACATGTCCGAGTACGTACATCTACAAATGAAAAAGGCTGAGAAGCCCGACTATCTACCAGATCCCGCCGAGGGCACAAGATCGTAGCTGAGGTAACAAGCTAAACGTCAAGTCCAAGCGGAACTACTAGCGAGACCGACGCCTCTCGCAAAACATAAAATAAGCAAACGTGAGTACAAACGTACTCAAAGAAGACTTACATCGAACTAACTACATATGCATCATTATCAACAAAGGGGTGGTGGAGTTTGACCGCAGAAGCCAGCTTTGACTCGGTGGCTATCCTGAACTACGATCGCAAGTAACTCTTTTGAGGTGGCACACGAGTCCACATATTCACCATATCAATACACCACTATGGACCCGATCCCGCCTTCCCACGAGAACGCCATCCATAGCACTCACGCTATCTTGGCGATTTTAGAGTATCCACTTTCACTTGTCTATGAACTAATATAGGCAACCCAAGTCCTTTACCGCAGGACACGGCTATTCAATAGATCATATTAACCCCGCAGGGTGTACTTCTTCACACGCCTCGCCACTTATCGCCTGTACACGTCATGTACCTCGGCAACCTTCAAGCGGAAGTCGGCGAGGGAGTCGGCCACGACCGACTAACCACACAAGTCTCTAGTCCGGTTTATCGCCTATTCGGTTCCATCCGCAAGGAGATCCGCCGGGTGTCGCCACGGCCCCAAACGATGTGAGCAGGGTTCCCAAGCCCACCAACCGGGTGCCACTTGGTACACCGTACATCAGGTTTAGTCTGTCCCAAGCCCAACCGGTGCCACTTGGTAGACTACTAACACTACCTACAAACACCGTAAACTAGTTGCAACTCCCGGACAGAGATCAAGTTGATTAATAAGTCGAGAGGGGTCGAGTTACCGAACCCAATGTGGTAGTAACTGCTCATGGATCACAAACACGTAACTCAGTTCCTCGAGGACGGCTGCAATGAGACAACCCACCATGTACTCCTACATGGCCTCTCACCGCTACTTTTACCAAATCGTGTTCACACACTTAGCTCACACACAAGAGGACATGTTCACACACCATTCCAATTCATTCCCTATGAATCAGACCTGACTCAACTCTAAGCAATGAGAGTGCATGACAAACAAGCATGAATGAGTAGGCACAACAGGCTCAAACAACTCCTACTCATGCTAGTGGGTTTCATCTAATTATCGTGGAATGACAGTCATGCAGAGGATAAAGGGGTTCAGCTACCGCAGCAAGTAATACATGAGTCGTTGTTGTCCTAATGTAGTAAAATAGAGCAGGAGCGAGAGAGTGGGATTGTATCCGAATGAACAAGGGGTTTTGCTTGCCTTCGCACTTCAAGATATTATAGTTCTTCATCGGTGTCATCAAACTCATCGCCGAATCACGCTCATCGAGAGGGACAAACACCGCAAACGAGAAAGAACACAATCAATGCAATGCCACAATATGATGCATGATTATGACATGGCAATATGCTGTGATTTGAGCTAATGCAACTAACAACAAAGTTAAATGAAGTTGGTTTGAACCCTAAGTTCAAATCCAAACTCCATATGTGAAATTCAAATGCCATTTATATGATTTGTGCTAAACAGCAGCTATAAGTTGTTCTAACATGCATGAAAATGGTACAGATGGATAGATTGGATTTTTCTGATCATTTTTCATATATAAATTATTTGATTTGGAGTTACGGTTGAATTACTATGATTTTTGAAGTTTGCAACATTTTCGAATTTCCTATATAAAATAATTCCGTAAAATAAGTTATCACACAAGATGACATAGGTGTGACGTCAGAGGTCAATCGGGTCGGCCAGGTCAAACTTGACCTGTGGGACCCATACGCCAAGGTAACAGGCTGGTTGGGTGGATGACAGGTGGACCAGTCAACGCTGACTTGGTCAAAGTCACAACGACACGGGGGGTCCGCAGATTAGCACTAACCTAAACATGAATTAAACTAACATAAACATGCACGGGGCCCACATGGCGCGGGCTCGGGGGTTTAGCGGGTCATTAGTGCTAACTAAACCGAATTAGGCCGACGAGCTGCCGTCAGCCGGCGAGGTCGGGCATGGCGAGCGCTGCTGTTTCGCCACGCGACCATTTGACGGGCGGATTGGTGCTACGCGTGTTGGGGGTCGCGCGATCCAGCCGGTGGCGGCGGCCGAGCTGGGTGGCCGGAGCTCACCGGACCTTGCTCATGGCGGGCCGCGGAGCTCGGCTCGAGCGGGCGCGATGCAGCAGTGCACTAGAGGAGAAACGGAACGCGCCAAGGGCTCTCGGGAGGGCGGCGAACATGGTGACGTGTTTCGGCAAGCAGCCGGGTGGCCTCGACACGGCGGCGCCATGGCCGCAGCGGGAGCTGGGCTTTTTGAATCAGCGCCACGGTGAGGAATAGGCAACGGAGTGAGGGGAAGGTGACCGGAGCTCACAAGGCGTGCTCGATGGAGTGCTCGACGGCTCGGGAAGGCGCTGGGTCGATGGAGCGACGGTGGCGATCTCCGGTGACCGAGGAGGGGAGAGGCGGAGCTAGCGGCATCCAGGGGCTTCCGGCGCCTTTCGTCTGGGTGAGAATGAAGAGGGGGCGAGGCGGAGCTCTCGGGCGCCGGTGAGGCGGGAGGTGGCTGTGGTCAGCATGCGCAAGGGCGCCTGGCGACGGTGGCTCTTGGGCAGCGCAAGGGAGAAACAGAGGAGGGGAGGAGTCCCGGGAGAGGGGAGAGGTGCAAGGGGTCGAGGGGAGGCGTGGCACCTCTGGGTGCCTCCAACAAGCAGGTAAGGTGGAGGTGGCCGGGCTCGAAGGGCACACGCCGCCTTTCCCATCAAGAGGAAGACGACGACGAAGCGTGGTGGTGGGCTGGGCCGGCCAGCCTGATGGTCGCCAGTGGGCTAGAACGCCGTAAGTTACAGTGAGTTTCGTTTTTTAAATCTTTTGCACTGTTTTGAATTTAAAACAATTCAAACAATGCCAAAACTCCTCCAATATTTTTATTTTGCTAGATGGACTTTTCCAAAAGCTCATAAATATTTCAGGGTATTTGAAATTATATTCTAATTATATGAATATAATTCAAATTCAAATAGCTAATGATTTAAATTCAAAGTCCCAAGATTAAGTCCTTATAAATGTTCAATATTTTGTTTGAGACCGTAACCTTGCCAAAATTATCAAACATTTAAGAAGAGCATTTTGGAACAATGAATGAGATTTTAGGTTTTTGCCCTTCTTTATTTAAGTTTTTGAGGCTTCCAAATTTCCCTGGTTCAAGTTTCAAAATTTTAAACATGGTGCAAACACTAGGCGGCACCGTGGTTAGGGATGTGACAACCGCCTCACTAAACAAGAATCTCGCCCCAGATTCAAGACGGAGGTAAGGAGACATAGGGGACACAAAGCTATCATGATCTTCAAGATCCAACGTGCACTTCATAGGAACGTCGATTCCTTCATTATCTTTGTCTCGACGACTTGCTCTGAGAACTCCAGCTATCATGACAACGAGAGGAAAGGGAGAACTCTAGAAGGATCGATCTTCTCGAGGATCAGACAGCTCAGGATTAACTCATGGAATGAGACATAGCAACATCTCTCGAGCTGAGACATGAAGCATATATCTGAAGGATGGAGGAACAAGCGACGGGGTTTGATTTGGTGGGCAACAATTCCATGCTTAGAAAGATGGTGGATGGTGTCAAGGTGGCGAGGAAATAATTGCCATGATCCCAGAAGGGCACCTTGGGAAAGGTGATCAGGAATTATTACCTAAGCAGCAAAAAGAATTACTTTTGATTTAGAAATCATTGAGACTCTTTATACCAGCCTAAGGCAATCACAATCGATCGTGAACGAATTCAAAGAATGGCATGCTCATACCATAATAGATGATGTGGACTACCTTGTTGAAGGCAATGCAATGGATGACTTTAGTAACTTAGAGAAGCTCAATAGTAGAGAGTGAGTCCACTTTTGAGAAGTTATAGATAACCGAGGAAACCGAGAGCAATCCCAGCTTAGTGCCGATGATAATACTTTGAGCTATGCGCTGCGTTCTCAAGAACTTGAGCACTTCCATATTCATCAAGGTATTACCAAAATCCGTGTCAAGGATCCCGGCAACACAACGTACTACCATGATGAATGCCGTAGAAGATGCGATGCAAAGGAAGATAACACCTTCGGATTTCACCTTGTCGGGGCCAAGGGACAAAATCTGATGATCAACCGAGACATTTAGCACTCGCTTATCGTTCTCCTTGATGTGCTAGCGTAATCCATAGATAATTATGGTTTTATATCTAGAACATCAAGTAAAAGGTCTTTGGGAACACAAAATCATAAGGCACAACTAGGGGTAAATCCTACGTAAGTCCTTATGGGGAGGTGGCCAACTTCTTCAATCAAGATATTACAATAACAGGTCTTCCAAATGAAGTGTGTTGGCCACTTACATCCACTTTATCGGTTATAGATGACAATATGGTAGCTCTTGGGAAACATTCCAACCATCATATCTCGCTCGAGATTCAGATCTGGTTGGTGTCCGGATATTCCACTCATCAAATCTAGAAAGAAAATGAAAGTTTGCAACACAAATCGACGAGATGACGCTATAGATTCTCGAAATGAACTACTTATAGCAAACTCCAAGGCATGAGCTGGTTCTGCTACATACATGTGAACACGCTGTCCTGCATAAAACATTATCACATGGTAGTCTCACAATAAAACACTACCGAAGTTCTGATTGGGAATCATCATTATGAGAGCTTAAGTCCTCAAGACGCATTTTGGGTCCTTAAGGATTAGCGCTTAAGAACTTATTTTCCTTGAACAAATCAATCAGTGGCTTGGTGTGCTAGGGAATTCATATGGAATGAAGATGATCGGTCTATCAGACCATAGAATACTTTGCACAGGTATGACTGACTTGGGATGATTCCAGAGGAAACAAAACAAACCTTTCTCAAATTCATGGCGGCAACTTACACCTAAAGCACATGAATTCGAGGAAGTCACTTCTTCCATCCAAGCATAGGCTTCATGAACGGATCACGAAGGCATTGCTTACAAAGTTTCAACACTAGGTTGATGTTCAACATGAATCATGGGGGAGACAAAATGCTCGATGGGCTCAACGGCAACTCATCGGAATTTCCATATCATCGACTTCCACCATCATGTGAACACGGTGATAGTATTGGTCAGACCAAAAGATGTAATGGTGTATGCTCGAGGGATCAACCACGAGTAAGACAACATTACGAGCATCGTTGGTACTGATTTGACTTAATAATAGCCCATACTCAAGTCAAAGGTTTGATAAGACAATAGGTCCAGCAACTGATCATAGGGACCAATCGATGAAGATATCATCTTTCTTCAACACACACTATACAAGAATATCCCTTTGGAACTAACTAAGTTAGGCAAGCTTTCTATCTTCCAACTCTCCAAGTTGTTGTTTAGCTCAACCAACTAGCTCAGGGATATCCAACACAGATTCTTGGAGAATGGGTGGTTTAGAGGAAACCAATATGATCAGGAACTCAACATAGCGGTCAGGTAACAACCTGGTAGCACTTCCAAGAAGATATTTGGAACATCACGAACCACCGATATGTCTCTAAGCTCGAGAACAATCTTGCTTTTGAGGGCAAGACGATATGATCAAAGAGTGAGGGATTGACACAATCCTAACTCATAGATCGAAGAGTGCACCAGAACTAAGGACTATGTAGCACGATTAATCTTAGGATGATGATTCAATAACCAACACGCTAAGAATGAGAATATTGTCCATTTACTACCAAGCAACTCGTTGCTAGGAGTATTGATTTCACACATCACAGTACACTTGTTGGCATTCCGGTTACAACAACTCGAGACCGAGGAATGGATAATGATGGCGAGAAGTATCACTGCGTCAAGAATTCATAAGAGAAGGTGTTCCTGACATAAAGTGGGTAATACTTCAGGGTAGAACAGAACAAAAGCTGAATTGGCATTTTGATCTGCGGAATACAACTGCTTTGACCCAATCCTGGATATGGATGAGGTACTGGAGTTTGTTTCTCCAAGTCATTCAGGATAGAATGGCTTGACGGACCACAAGAGTAATAGGCATCAATAAACGAATGCACGCATACCCTTGACTATCAATTGACAGGCGGGGGTCAGAATACCACTAAGGAGGAACAACTCGAGGAGCATATAACTTTCTGAGTTGTGGATGCATAGGTTAGTATGTCGAATCAAGTTCAACAGGTTTCTTCCGGATATCCCATGCGGAGAGGTAGGACCGGCAGAGTCACAATTATGAATGGAGAACTCCTCAAGAGTACTCTGATTGTGATCTTTTGTTCAAATAACTTCGCTTTAAATAGTTCATGGTATTTGGAAGAAGGAAATACCACGACCTCGAGGACTATCGCAGTTACTAATAACCTAAGGGAGCTAGCAATTACTATCAACATGCAAGAAGTAGGGAGAATCTCGGTTCAAGAACCCGTGAATAGATTGCCTACTAACTAATAACATCATGGATGCTTTCAAGAATAATGGCTTAATCATCACACTGGGAATACAAAAGCATTGCTAAATTGCTAGGTGACTTCCTAAACAACTAGGGTCATAATAATAGCTCCAACATCTACGCCGAGTCAACAAAGTACCTCAACTTACCGATTAGTGTGCTTATTCTGACCAAAAATGACATCGGGAACGAAAAGAAAGGTTTTGCAAATGCATCGATAGTTTAGAAACTGGATGACTCTTGACAGATAACGGCTGTAAATGCTCAAAAGATTTGAGACATCATGCAAAATGGTGGCATAACCACTCAACAACATCATATCAAGGTTCCGAGGCCAACTATGAACATACGTAAGTATTAGAAACTGAACTGAGATTTGAAACCAACAATTTATAAGTCTATGGATTATTAACACGCTCATCCTCGATAGATAGATGAGAAGCCTAGTTCTTAATCCCAGAGAAAATAAGAGGTTGACTCAGATCAAGGCCATGAGGTATAAGGAGTAAAAAGAGCCTTACGCCCTTCCACAATCAATTCCCTTACATAACTAAAGCATTTCTAGACACAACTTCACCAGCTTGGCTTGGTAATCCCACAGCAGTCAGTGCTCGATACCAAAGCTGTCAGACCCCGATTCCAAGTCACATCGATCTAGCCGGTAATACTCATATCACTTTGCGGCCTCACGACGGTATTCCCACGGTGTCGCTTACCATGGCCCGGACCGCTTATGCTTTTTGGCTCACGATATGATAGTGTCACTAGCATCCATATGACAGAGAACCCGGGCCGACATGGCTAGTCGTGAACCCAAAGCGGCGCTTAACCCATGGGGACAGCATACATGAATCACATCGAACATGTCGGTCATCAACGTATGAACTGGCTGTAGCACTGGCTAACAGGACTCCGAACCCGGCTGTAGCAGACTACTATCGCCAGAAGCACTAGACTACATTTCCCCATATGAGAGGCTGCCAAGGATAAACAACTAGATTGTCGGATCCCACACATACCAAGCATTTCAAACATACACACAATATGCTCAATATGTGTAAATACAACATGGCATCACAACATAACTCTACGACTCAAAGTATTTATTCATTAGGCCCGAGGAGCTTAGATATTACAAACATGGGTCTCATGACCCAACATTCAGAGCATACAAGCAACAAGCACAAGCGAAGCTTAACATGTCCGAGTACGTACATCTACAAATGAAAAAGGCCGAGAAGCCCGACTATCTACCGATCATGCCGAGGGCACAAGATCGTAGCTGAGGTAACAAGCTAAACGTCAAGTCCAAGCGAACTACTAGCGAGACCGACGCCTCTCGCAAAAACATAAAATAAGCAAACGTGAGTACAAACGTATCAAGAAGACTTACATCGTAACTAACTACATATGCATCATTATCAACAAAGGGGTGGTGGAGTTTGACCGCAGCAAGCCAGCTTTGACTCGGTGGCTATCCCGAACTACGATCGCAAGTAACTCTTTGAGGTGGCGCACACGAGTCCACATATTCACCATATCGTAACCACTTCTTCACACACGCCTCGCCACTTATCGCCTGCATACAAGTCATGTACCTCGGCAACCTTCAAGCGAAGTCGGGCGAGGAGTCGGCCACGACCGACTAACCACACAAGTCTCTCGTCCCGTGTTTATCGCCTATTCGGGTTCCATCCGCAAGGAGATCCGCCGGTGTGTCGCCACGGCCCCAAACGATGTGAGCAGGGTTCCTAAGCCCACCAACCGGGTGCCACTTGGTACACCGTACACTCAGCCTAGTCTGTCCCAAGCCCACCTGCACGGTGCCACTTGGTAGACTACTAACACTACCTACAAACACCGTAAACTAGTTGGAACTCCCGGACGGAGATCAAGTTGATTAATAAGTCGAGAGGGTCGAGTTACGAACCCAATGTGTGGTAGTAACTGCTCATGGATCACAAACACGTAACTCAGTTCCTCGAGGACGGCTGCAATGAGACAACCCACCATGTACTCCTACATGGCCTCTCACCGCTATCTTTACCAAATCGTGTTCACACACTTAGCTCACACACAGAGGACATGTTCACACACCATTCCAATTCATTCCCATGAATCGCACTCTAACTCAACTCTAAGCAAAGAGTGCATGACAAACAAGCATGAATGAGTAGGCACAAAGCAGGCTCAAACAACTCCTACTCATGCTAGTGGGTTTCATCTATTAATGTGGAATGACAGTCATGCAGAGGATAAAGGGGTTCAGCTACCGCAGCAAGTAACACATGAGTCGTTGTTGTGCTAATGCAGTAAAATAGAGCAGGAGTGAGAGAGTGTGATTGTATCCGAATGAACAAGGGGGTTTTGCTTGCCTGGCACTTCTGAAGATATTATAGTTCTTCATCGGTGTCATCGAACTCATCGTCGGAATCACGTCTATCGAGAGGGGACAAACACCGGCAACTGAGAAAGAACACAATCAATGCAATGCCACAATATGATGCATGATCATGACATGGCAATATGCTGTGATTTGAGCTAATGCAACTAACAACAAAGTTAAATGAAGTTGGTTTGAACCCTAAGTTCAAATCCAAACTCCATATGTGAAATTCAAATGCCATTTATATGATTTGTGCTAAAAAGCAGCTATAAGTTGTTCTAACATGCATGAAAATGGTACAGATGGATAGATTGGATTTTTCTGATCATTTTTCATATATAAATTATTTGATTTGGAGTTACGGTTGAATTACTATGATTTTTTGAAGTTTGCAACATTTTCTGGAATTTCCTATATAAAAATAATTCCAGAAAATAAGTTACTACGTCTGCATGACATAGGTGTGACGTCAAGAGGTCAATCTGGTCGGCCAGGTCAAACCTGACTGTGGGACCCATACGTCAGTGTAACAGGGCTGGTTGGGTGGATGACAGTGGGACCAGTGTCAACGCCGACTTCTGGTCAAAGTCACACCGAGACGTGGGGTCCGTATGATTAGCACTAACCTAAACATGAATTAAACTAATCTAAACAGCACGGGGCCCACATGGCATTTGCTTTGGGGGGGTTAGAAGGGTCATTAGTGCTAACTAAACCGGAATCAGCCGACGGTCGCCGCCGGGCGAGGTCAAGGCGGCGAGCGCTGGCCGGGTTTTCATTTACAAAGTACCATTTGACGGCGGATTGGTGCAACGCTGAGTCGGGGTCGCGCAGATCCAGCGTGGCGGCGGGCCGAGCCGGGTGGCTGGAGCTCACTGAACCTTGCTCAAGGGCGGCTGCCGAGCTCGGCTCGAGGGGCGATGCTGCGGTGCACTAGAGGAGAAACGGAAGGGCGCTGCGGGCTCCTGGGAGGGCGGCGAACATGGTGACGTGCTCGGGCGCAAGCTGGGGTGGCCCTGGCCACGGCGGCGCCATGGCCAGCAGCGGGGAGCTTTCGGGCTTCTTCGAATCAGCGTCTACGGTGAGGAATAGGCCACGGAGTGAGGGCGAAGGTGACCGGGAGCTCACAGTGCGTCTGATGGAGTGCTCGACAGCTCGGGGAAGGCGTCGGGGTCGATGGAGCGACTGTGGCGATCTCCGGTGACCGAGGAGGGGAGCGGCGGAGCTAGCTGCATCCAGGGGCTTCCGGCGCCTTTCGTCTGGGTGAGAATGAAGAGGGGCGCGAGGCGGAGCTTCCTGGGCGTCGGTGAGGCGGGGAGGTGGCTGTGGCCGCAAAACGGGCGCGTGGCGGTTGGCGCCACTGCACGAGGAGAAACAGAGGAGGGGAGGAGTCCTGGGAGAGAGGGAGGTGCAAGGGGTCGAGGGAGGCGGCACCTCGGTGCCTCCAATAAGCGAAAGGTGTAAGGTGGAGGTGGCCGGGCTCAAGGCCACGCCCGCCTTTCCCATCAAGTAGAGGAAGACGACGCAGCGGATAGGTGGGCTGGGCCACCAGCCTGATGGCCGCCAGGTGGGCTAGAACGCCAGGTAAGTTACAGGTGAGTTTCTGTTCTTTTTTAAATCTTTTGCCACTGTTTTGAATTTAAAACAATTCAAACAATGCCAAAACTCTCCTGAATATTTTTATTTTGCTAGATGGACTTTTCCAAAAGCTCATAAAATATTTCAGTGGTATTTGAAATTATATTCTAATTATATGAATATAATTCAAATTCAAATAGCTAATGATTTAAATTCAAAGTCCCAAGATTAAGTCCTTATAAATGTTTAATATTTTGTTTGGGACCAGAACCCTTGCCAAAATTATCAAACATTTAAGAAGAGCATTCTGGAACAATAAATGAGATTTTAGGGGTTTTGCCCTTCTTTTATTTAAGTTTTTGAGGCTTCCAAATTTCCTCAGTTCAAGTTTCAAAATTTTAAACATGATGCAAACACTAGGCGGCACCAGAAGCTAGGGATGTGACACAACAAGACCAAGACCAGCCCAACGGCAGGAAGGAAGTCATTGTGGAGCCCAAGCCGGCGTCACCACCAGAGCCTTTGACAGGCGAGGACCAACTTTAGTCAGATAAGCGTATCAGATGTTCCCTTCAAATGGCTAATTGTTGGTGCCCTTCCTACAATATTTGGGAAGAGGCCCAGGCCACTATCTATACATAGGACTAGCCACACACAGTAGCTCCGGGCATCTCATCGAGAGAGAGAAAGAGAGAGAGAGAGAGAGAGGGAGCGATCAACTCCTCCAAGCAGTTCATCGCTCAGCTAAGAACACACCGCGAGGCTGTTCTTCCTTGTATTGTTCATCACCATCGCCCAAGAGGCAATCCACCACACCACAAAATAGAGTAGGGTATTACACCACAATGGTGGCCCAACTAGTATAAACCCTGTGTCCCTTTGTGTTGTTCCTTTCAGAGTTTAGATCCTAGCGAGGCGGCGGGTGCGTAGGTAGAGAGCGAGATCTCCGCGCACACCCCAGTGTTCGAACCTCAAGGGTCTACTGAACCCGAACCGGCAAGCGCCCATCATCGCCGGTCTAGTCCCTCCTTTTCTCGAAGTTCTTCCTTGCTGTTCTCCGCCAATACAACTTGCAAGCTCTGATTCCACCCCAACTCGTTTCTTCTCCCGGCGATTTTCGCTTACTATTGTGAGGCTCACGTTGGGATAAAGCCCTCGTGGCTTTGTTGCACCATTACTTTTACCTCCGGTCTCTCAGGGTTCTATTATCGCATGCGCAAGCTTTATCGCATATTCCAGCCCAACTCCATCCGGCAAGCCCGGAAGAGGATCAAGGCTTCAGAGCAAGTTGGTCTTGGTGGATGCTCGGCGATTCACCTCCTACCGGGCGCTGCCATCGGGCAGCCCAAGACCGTTGATGGGTCTCGCACGGAGCCTCGCCGACTGCATGTAAGATGGTGTCAAGAGGATAGACGCGACCCGAGGCCGTGCAGCTTGGGGTAGCTAAGCCGACCGGGGCCACGCCTCAAGGAGTTCCTCGAACACCAGGTGGCTCCGCTCCAGGAGCATTCGCTCCCATTGTGGAGGCTTGGGGAGGTAGGTGACGCCCTTCGCCTGAGCTCCGAGGCCCTCTCTGACGAAGATCTGGTCTCGGCTCTCGACTCCTTGGTCGGGGGAGACGTGGCGAGCCCGGAGGGCGCTCCCGTCCCCCTGTTCCTTCGTGACGACTGGGAGCAAGTGGTGAACACCATGCCCACCTTCAATGGTGAGGGACTGGTGGCCGCCCGGGCTCCCGAGGATCTGACGATATTGGCGACGGTGAATGTTTCCTCCAGCAAATCCAGCGGGAGTGAGGAGGAAGAAGAGGAGGTGGAGGAAGAAGGGTCCGACTTCGAGGCGATCGGGCAGGAGTCGGGAATTCCTTCCTCGGCGAGGTCCCACGCCTTCGCCCATGCCGGACGGCGACGAGGCCGAGCCAAAGAGAGGGGAGGATTCTCCCTAGTTTCGAGGAAGGGCAGGTCTGGGCTGGTTCTCCTGGTCCGCTCCGCTTCGAGGCCAGCCCGCCCTTCCCGACGCACTCATCGCCTCGGCCTCCCAAGGCTGACCTTAGTCTGTAGGCTTTCAGCTCAAGTTCGGGCCGGAGGCTGCTTGAGTCCGTGGATCATTTACCAGAAGTGTTCGATCCAGTTTTGCTTTGCTTCGCCACCGAGGCTTGACATCTCAGATTCTCTTGCCAGGTCGGCACTGTGGCAAAAGGCCGAAGGGGCTTCATGTCTCGCTTGAGGCGGCTCTACCGGCCGGGCCAGGGCTCCGCCTCAAGGGAAAGGAGGCAGCAAGCTCGCGCCTCCCTGCCTGGGTCATCCTCGGAGCCCAAAGAGGGGCACTCGCGGTGAGTCAGCCCCATGGCCCCGCTTGACTCTCGCAGGTGCTCGCGCTTGACGTTGTCGCTGAGGTGCCCAAGGCCCAGGGGCTCTTCCTTCCCAAGCCTCGATCACGCTGCCGCCTTTCTACACCTGCTCCACTGCTCCAGCCCTTCTCGATCCCTAGGCCATCTCGACCAGGCTGCCAAATAACCGAGCCGGCTGCAGAGGATTCCGAATGCCGACCCCCGTCTGGTGGCCGGGCGCCGAGCTAGCTTCGCTGGGCCCGCTCGCTGCTTCCATTCGAGCGGGCGCTGGAACCAAGCTGCCGGCTCCGATGGGAGAAACAAGCGCTTGCCAAAGTCGTGGCTGGCGATGTTGCCTGTATGCGACGCCATGGACGCCAGACCACCGCAAGGCGCTGGAGGTCGAGCTGCAAGGTCGCGCGACGAAGCTCGCTAAGGAGGCCCGCGGCCGCCAGAGAATGAGAAGGAGATGGAGGCTCGGAGGCCGCCGCCAGTGGGACCGGACGCCGGCTGATGACTACTGTGGCTGTTGGAGACGCTGGACATGCAGCTGAAAGCGTAGAGGGTCGAGCTAGACAGAAGGCAAAGATCCCGGCCGAGGATCGGGTGGCCTTCGGCCGGGTTGGAGGAGAAGGCTCGCACCGCGCTGAAGACGCCTATGAGGGTGGCTCGAGAAGCTGCTGGCTGGTGCGGGACGGCCCCGCCGAGCTGCTTCCTTTCTTGGTCCGCACTTGAAGATGTCGCGGACGGTTTTGGCCCCACGGCCGAGGCCGAGGCGCATGC
Source organism: Aegilops longissima (assembly GCA_021605205.1). Lineage (NCBI taxonomy): Eukaryota > Viridiplantae > Streptophyta > Magnoliopsida > Poales > Poaceae > Aegilops > Aegilops longissima. The sequence continues at coordinate 205,726,763 of CM038680.1, read as the reverse complement.
CCCGTTTTCTCTAGCAGCGACGCGTGTCCTCAGCCACGCCTACTTTCGGCGACCTCAGCCGACCTTGACGGCCTGCTGAGCTCTGTGAGCGCGACCTTGCCGCTGTTGTCGCCGAGGCCGTGAAAGGCCGAGCCGAGGCCTCATTGGGAGGTTCCGCGCTCAAAGACCTTGCTCGGGCGTGGTGCCGCCAGCCCATGGCCTCGGAGGTGGAGACGCCACAGAAAGTGATCCCTTCAGCTTCCGCCTGCTTTTAATTCCTGCAACATGCACCATGCCTTGTGGAGGCGCTTAAACTTGTGTTTCATGCTAGAAACCACTTATGGCTTCTAATATTTGCTTTGAATTACATTCTTCCCTCCTACTTGCTCTGTGTTCTACGCCAAGGGCCGACTTCACAAGATACTCAGCCAGCTGCTAGCCCCGACCGAAACCAGGACGGACCAAGGAGGAGGGCTCACGGGCAAGTTAGGATTCGAGTTGCGATGCTCAGAGTCCCCTGACGCTAGAACAACAAGTAGGGACCAGAGGGCATAGGAGTGGATTGGTCGCCCACGCTGGCAGTGGCCCGGCCTCAAGATACCTCAGCCACTGCTAGCCCCGACCGAGACCAGGACGGGACTAAGGGGTGAGGGGCTACGGATCAGTTAGGCTCTCCGAGTCACGATGCTCGGAGTCCCCTTGACGCATAAACGAATTTTCATACCTTGGCTCCGGGCCGGGAGGCATGACCACCAGGTCCCGAGGACCTGCTAGATGGCGACGCTCGGGCGTGGCCCGGCGCAGCCCCCGTGTTCAGCCTCGCTGCACTCCCGAGGGAGGCGCTGCGATGGCACTGCACACCGAGCTCTAGGCCCTCGAGGTTGATACTGGCTGAGGGCCGCCTCAGCCTGTTTATCACCAACATGGAGCATAGCGCCTGTATGTACGGGCATAGCCGCCCTCGGCAGTGTCGCCACCAGCTGGAGCATGGTGCTTCCATCGGCATGGGAGGGGGGCCTCCGGGAGGAGCCCCCGGCATGACGGCCCCGACACGTGGCCGCACGTAGGGCTAGGAGAGGTGTATCTGGGCATCCGTGAGCCAGCTGGGACTCACGAGACCCTACTCGGTGCGGTTGCGCCTGGCTCAGGCCTTATCAATGGTGTGTTCCCGCAGGTGGTTAGAATGCAAATGCTCTCCGCCCTCGTGTCCCGCCCTCGAGCGAGCTCACCGCTGCCGGTATGATAGGACGCGATGCCGTGGGTCAAGGCTAGGGGTGAGGGCTGAGAGCCAAGAAGAGCCCATGAGTCATGATGCTCAAACCCCTTTTAACGCAAGCGCTGCATTGGGGCGAGAGGTCCGCGACAGGCAAGAGGCAATAATTACGCTAATCAAAGTTAAGCACGGAGGAGCAAATCCATCTAGATAGGTGCGGGGAAAGCACACGCACTGGGTCTGGCCCGAGCAGCTTGGGGATAATGCAGCCCGAGGGGCACCCCCTACAAGGTAAGTAAAAAACATAAGCAAAACGGATACATGCCGCAGGGACGGACCCACGCGGCATGGGAATGATGCAGCCCGAGGGGCGCTCCTAGCTGAAAACGGAACTTGGAAAGGTGTCACCTGATATGGTCGGGGATGGCGGGATGTTGAGGTAGCGGATGACGCGTGATGAGGAAGCCGGCCCTCACAAGTCCTCCGTACCTAGAGCATCGGGAGGCTTCGGGGGCACGGGGGGTTCCTCGAGAGCCATCTCCATCTCTGCCGGGATCGCGCGCTGCTTGACCTCTTGAGCCTCCAGAGCGCACCTCAGCAGGCGCTGATGGGCGGCGACCGCGTTCAGCAGGCCGAAAGGCATGCGAACGTAGCTGCGAAGTGGACCCTCGCAACGCCCCACGCGTGAGGGCCATAGGCGCCCCTGATGCACAGCCTGGTTGAGCCCTGGTATGTCGATGCAGACTCGCAGCCCAGCATCCTCTCCTGGATGTGGGGCCACGGGCAGTGCAGCGACATACCGCGCATGACTCTTGACTCCTCAGAGCCCTGGGTGTTCCTCGTGATGAACTCCCGACGTTCGACCCTCCTTGCCTCATACCTTCCTAAGGGAAACGTGCCTAGAAGCACGCCTGCGGGTGCCCGAGCGCCCTCGTGACTCCCGGGTTAGGTCGGTGGCCCGCCATGAAAGAGCCCCCGAGCCCCGCCTCGAGGACGGCGCCGGGCGCACCTTCCTATGCGACAGAGGATGGCGCCTTTTGAACGGGCGTGGTCCTGCTACCACACCTCCAGAGTGCCTTTCCACGAGGGCTTGGACCAGAGAAGCCTTCTTCTTCTTAGGGATCGCCGGAAGTCTCCCGCCCCGTGATCTCGGTCTTCGATTGTTGCGGCTTGAAGTCACGCCAAGAGAGCACATCGCATCCCTTTCTCACAAGGCACCGTGATGACTCCTCCGCTTCCTCGCATCTTGAGGACATTGTAGCCATGGCGAGTCACAATGCCATGAACTTGGCCAAAGCTGGGTACCCGAGGATGGCATTGGCGGCACGCGAATGTGAGCTCGGTGCGAAGTTGTTGCACTGTCCAAGGTGACAGAAGGCGAACTTGCCCTATCGGGACGGTGGAGCCATCGGTGACTCCGAGAAAGGCTTGGTCGGCTGAAGTTGATCGATGGCACTTGGAGATTGTTGAATGTCTCGGCTGTGATAGGACGTTGAGTCCTGCTCCGCCTGCCGATGGGGGTCCCGTGACTTGCACGCTGTCGATGACCGGTGAGCAAAGCATGGGGAGGACTCGCCGCTGCCGCGACTTGAGCTGATCCGCTGAGCTGAACATGATAGCGCATTTACCACCACCGAGAGGGCGGTGGCTCTCAGGCCGGAGGACTGTATTCACCTCATGAGCAAACTGCTTGAAGATGCGTTGAGAGGCTGGGGTCCGAGCGCCACCTGTGATGCAAGCGATCGCGCCTGCCCCCGGAAGCCCCCAGCCCCTCGCTCCGATGATGGTCTTCGATTCTCCTTGGCGGCTGCAGCAGGTGGAGCCTGCTGCCTTGAGGGCGGTCTCACGAGGCTGGTCCTCCAACCTCCTCGCGAGGCTGGTCCTGCCAGCCGTCCTCGCTGGGTCTATCACGCCATCCTTGGCGAGGGCCACGGTCTTCCCAGCCCCGCCTCTTCCTCCTCCTCGCCGAGCCTCGATCATTGCGCCGGGCGCCGGGCCGACACGGGCCTTCTCGCACGCCCGAGCTCCCCGGCATTCGCTGGTGTTTTGGGTGTGGAGGTCGTGGTATACGCAGTACCGGCTGCCTTTTGATGACTCGCTGATCCTCACCGCTTGGTGTCTCGGTTCTCGCCACAGCACGGTAGCCCTTTGCGCTTCACGCCCTGACCTTGGGCTTCTTCTTCCGTTCGCAGCCGGAAGCTCGAGGAGGGAGAGGCGCCTTCCTCAGCCCTCGCGCATTTGGTCGCCAAGTTGAACAGCCTGTGGATGTGCATAGGTCTTTATGCATTGCTAGCTCCTCCTTCATCTTGACGCCACGCACGATCGGAGAAGGCTGAGATGATGGCTTCCTCACCACCTTGGGGATCTTGAGGCGGCATTGTTGAAGCGCCGGATGTACTTCTTGCAGGTCTCTCCGGCTGTTGCTTGATGCGGCGCGATGTCGCCACGGCCGAGGCCGATCGCGAGTGCCTTGGAAGTTGGCGGCGAAGGGTGTGCATATCGTCAGAGGGAGGAGATCGTGTCGAGCCAGTGTTCGTGAGCCAGGTTCGGCTCTGCCCTTGAGCGCCATGGGGACAAATTGCCATGACCTTTTCGCCCCCGCTGGCGCGATGCCCAGCTCGTAGAGCTGAAGGAACTCGTGGGGTCGGCAAAGGCTGCCAGAGTGAGGAGGCAGGTCTGCTTGAACTTGCTGTGCCATGCGATGCTACGAAGCTCGGGCGGTGAATGCACGCCAGCCTGCAGTGGCCACCGGGCCTTCGCTGATGCGGAGCTTGTTTGTGTGGATTCTCGCGCATCGCTGCCTCAGAGCAGCTGGGTCTCGACACGGTGGCGCTGAGCGCGATCGCGCGCCCGTGCCGGGAGCATGTGGAGCACCTTCTGGGGACGAGGGATCTCTCGGGCAGCTCTTTCTTGTTGCGCTGGCGCCGGACGCGGAGGATCTCGGCCGGGCCACGCGCCTTGGAGCCGTGGTGCCTTCTGGGAGGAGGTGGCGGGGCACTCGCCCTCGCCTCCCTGCTGGGTGAAGGGCGAGGCAACGAGAGGGACGGCACGGGGAGCCTCATGTGCGGACGAGCCGGTGACGCTGTCGTCGAGCCACTCCTCGAGACGCTGCCGACAGGGCGGTAGCGCAGGAGCTCGCTTCGCCATGGCGAGTGCGGCTCGAGCTTCCATGGGAGGCGCGCGGGACGGCGAACCAGCAAGGGCGAAGGGGTAGTAGCGCGGCTTTCGCCACCGATGGATGCAGGACGAGGCCTGCTGCTCGTTTCGCCGCCGGTGGCGTGTTGGCGGCAGCGATGGGGAACGATGGGGTGTCCGCAGACGGAGCCGTTCACGACCACCGGGCGTGAGCAGCCTGATGCCGCGCTGGCTCGACGAGGTCGCCTATGGACACGAAGGAAGATCACACGCACCAGCCGAGGAAAGATTCCGCGCACACCTACTTGGCGCGCTAAATGTCGGATTTCGGTTCCGCACTTTTGAGGTTCGAACTCGGGTGCGCATGGAGATCTTTGCCTACCAGCTCACGCTAATGGTTTGCAAGGATCTAAACTAAGAACGATGAACAACACAAGAGACATGTGGTTTATATCGGTCGCCACCGCTGTGGTGTAATACCCTACCCAAAGGTGGTGTGGTGGATTGCCTCCGGCCGATGAAGAACAAGATAAAGGAAGAACAGCCTCGCGAGGGGCTGTTCTGAGCCGGTGCGATGGACTGCTTGGGTGAGTCCAGCCGCTTCTCTCTCTAGTGGGTTCGACCTTTCCCGTGGAATCGTCCCTTCCGTGGTGGCTAGTCCTATTTATAGAGGGAGGCCCCGGGCCCTTCCCAAATAATGAGCGGGAAGGGCGCCAACAATTGGCCATTTTGAAGGGGAACATCTAGTACACTTATCCTCGACTAAAGTTGGTCTTCGGCCGCCAAAGGCTCCTCACGGTGACGCCGCCCCGGCTCCACGATGACCTCCGCCCCGCCGCCTCGCTAGTCTTGATCTTGTTGCACCGGTGCGGTAACCTTTTGCATGATGCCTTGGCCTGTGCTTGCCTCCTTTGCACCAAAGGGGAAACGAGGACACTGCGCAGGCTGGCACCCGCCTGATCTCAATCGTCATGGCTTGCGTCATGGGGCACCCTCGTGAGGTACCCTTCCTTGATCTCTCCGCCTCCTCGTGAGCCTGCCTGGCGAGGCTGCTCCCAAGGAAGGTTCCTGTCGTCCGCCTCACAAGGCTTGGCCTCGCGAGGGTCTTGAGCTCGAGCCGATGAAGCTGGGCCACTGGGCCCCCACTTGAGCCACGCCGCAGTCAGCAGTGCAAGTCCGGGACCCCTGCTCCCTGTAACGCCGACAAGGCAGCAGTGAGGTGGCGCGTGGTGGAGCCTTCACGAAGATCTGCATGCCTCCACGCAGCGCTTGATGAGTTGGCTCGAGCTGATGTTGCCACGCCAGGTGCCCGCCCACCTGGTTGGGCTGGCAGCTGCATGCGAACGGTGGTGGAAGCTTGGTCGTCGCGAGCCTAGTGGTGGCCCTGCTGGCGTCCTTGGTGAGGGCCTTGCCGGGTGGCCTGACTAGGGTCTTCCCTTGTGGCTCGGCAAGGGTCTTGTCGTGTGGCCCGACAAGGGTCTTGCCGTGGCGTGCTGTCGTCCTCGACAAGGGTCTTGCCGGGGGTCTTGGTAGCCTTCCTTGGCAAGGATCTTGCCGAGGATCGTCGTCTTCTAATCCTCATTTGATCTTGGATATGTCTTCACAAAGATCTGCATGCCAGCACAGAGGTGCCTTCCCGAGCCCTGGCCCCACGTTGATGATCGTGTTGGTGGCCGTGGGCTCAAGGGTGGCTCGCTCCGTTGGTGCGGGGCGAGCTGTCCTGGCAAGGATCTTGCCGGGGCCACTGAGGTTGCCCCGGCAAGGCTCTTGCCGGGGGAACCTGCTTCGTCCCCCCGCTCTTTGTGGTCTTGGCCTTGGCGTTGTTCGATTATCTTGGGCTTCGGTCTTACCTTTGCTCACCTCCCCGCCCGCTTGGTGTGGGCAAGCGCTCGACCGCCCATGCACAGGTATAGGGGTACAAAAGTGTGCCCCTCTTTTTCTACACCGACAGTTACATAAGAAGAAATCTTCATAGTTGGTCACCAAGCTTGCCCTCCACGCCAAGTAGAGTCCAATCCGGACACGGTGTAGTCTTCGGCCTTCATGTCTTCACAGTCCATCAGTCCGGCCCATGGATAACAGGCCGGACGCCCGAGGACCCCTTAGTCCAGGACTCCCTCAACGGCACCCCCGACCCTGCGGAGTTCTTGCAGCTCTACTAGCTGAGCATCGAGGCGGCCAACGGCGACGAGAAAGTCATGGCGAACTAGTTCCCCATGGCTCTCAAGGATGGTGGTCGCTCGTGGCTCCTGAACCTGCCCCCAGGCTCGATCTCCTCCTGGGGTGAGATGCGCGACCGGTTCGTTGCCAACTTCCAGGGCACTCGCGATCGCCCGCCGGCCGCGGGTGACCTACACCGCATCAAGCAGCAGCCAGGAGAGACCTTGCAGAAGTACATCCAGTGCTTCAACAGCGTTCACCTCAAGATCCCCAAGGTGACGGACGAGGCCATCATGTCAGCGTTTTCCGATGGCATTCGCGACGTCAAGATGAAGGAGGAGCTCGCCATCCATGAGGAGCTATGCACGGCCCTGGAGCTGTTCCACATGGCGACCAAGTGCGCAAGAGCTGAGGAAGGACGCATTTCCCTCCTCGAGCTCCCTGCTACCAAACCAGATTAGAAGAAAGCCAAGGCCAAGGACGTGAAGTGCAAGTGGGTGGCCGTGCTCGCGGTGGAGCTAGACACAAAGCGCGGTTGGGACCACCCCGAGTCGTCCAAGAGCAGCCGCCCGTTCTGCGCCTTCCACAACGTACACAACCACAACACCAATGATTGTCAAGAGCTCAGGGCCATTCGAGATGGACGCTTTGGTCGACGCCCCAAGCGCACCGACCGGGGCTACGACCGAGGAGGAGGACGAGGTGGAGGACGCTGGGACGATCGCGGCCCCCGCCATGTGTGGCGCGACCGACCTCGTGAGGACCGCTGGCAGGACCAGCCTCATGAGGGCACATGGAGGGATCAAGCTCGCGAGGACCACCGTTAGGGCAATGCTGGTCTCCCTCCACTGACGCCACCACCAAGAAGGAACGACGACCACCATCAGGACGAGGGGGTTGGGGGCTTCCAGGAGCCACGCGCTATCGCCTGCATCTTGGGTAGAGCTCAGCCTCAAGATCCCAAATAAGGCCTTCAAGCAGTTTGCTCATGAGGTGAACGCGCCGCTTCCTGTGCTCGAGGCCACGCCCTGGCCAGTGGTCCAAGTGGCCATCAACTTCAGCTCACGACCAGCCTCAAGTCTGATCGACCTGTCACGCCTAAGATGCGACCCTATCCTAAAGGAACTCAAAGGTCCCACCAAGGATAGAAGCGCATCTTGAAGACGCTTTGCAAGGTGGATATCATTACATCAACATTACATAATAGTGGGGATACATCCAATACATACAATGTCACATGAATACAACAACATCATACAAGAGATCAACATCCGACTACGGATGAAACATAAACAAACTCAAACGACATCCACCTCGCTAGCCCAGGCTGCCGACACGAACCTATCCCCGATCAAGAAGCAGATGAAGAACTCCAACACAAATAAACATCACTCTCACGTCATGATCATCGCATAACCTGTACCTGCAACTAGTGGTGTAGTAATTTGTGAGCCACGAGGACTCAGCAATCCCATTACCATGGGTATCAAGACTAGCAAAGCTTAGTGGGAAAGGAAGGGGGTAAAGTGGTGAGGTTGCAGCAGCGGCTAAGCATATATGGTGGCTAACATACGCAATTGAGAGCGAGAAGAGAAACAAAGGAACGGTCGTCAACTAGTAATGATCAAGAAGTGATCCTGAACTCCTACTTATGTCAGCATAACCCAGAAACCGTGTTCTCCTCTTGATCAACCCCGAAAAGAGACACTCACGGTTACACACATGGTTGGTTTATTTTAGAAGAGTTTACTTCAAGTTTACTACAACCGGATATCAACAAATTCCCATCTGCCACATAACCGCGGGCACGGCTTTCGAAAGTTCAAACCCTGCAGGGGTGTCCCAACTTAGCCCATGATAAGCTCTCGCGATCAATGAAGAATATTCCTTCTCCCCGGGAAGACCCGATCAGTCTCGGAATCCCGGCTGCAAGACATTTCGACAGCAATAAAACAAGACCAGCAAGACCGCCTGATCGCCGACAATCCCGATAGGAGCTCAACATATCTCGCTCTCGTGGCAACACCGGATGAGACTAGCTACGAGTAAAACCAACCTCGAGTTGCCTCAAGGTGGCCCCAGGGTAGCTCAGTTCGAACCAGCACTTAGAGAAGCACCGCCCGGGGCTAAATAAAGATGACCCTCGAGAGAGCGACTCCCAAGGGAAAAGTAGGTGGTGGTGAGGCAAATGGTAAAACCAAGGTTGGGCCTTTATTGGAGGAGTCTTATTCAAAGCGAACTGTCAAGGGGTCCCATAAATCACCCAACCGCGTTAGGGACGCAAAATCCGGGAACATAATACCGATATGACGGAAACTAGGGCGGCAAGAGTGGAACAAAACACCAGGCATAAGGCCGAGCCTTTCACCCTTTACCAAGTATATAGATGCATTAATAATATAAGAGATATTGTGATATCCCAACCAAAATCCTGTCCACCATGGAGCAATCTTCAACTTCACCTGCAACTAGCAACGCTATAAGAGGGGCTGAGCAAAAGCGATAACATAGCCAAACAACGGTTTGCTAGGAAGGTGTCAAAGGTTAGAGGCTGACATGGCAATTTGGGATGGCTTGGTAAACAGGTAATAGGTAGCGCAGCATAGCGATAGAACGAAGCAACTAGCATAGCAATGATAGTAGTGAGATCCAGGGCAGTGGTCATATTGCCTGAAATCCCGCTAGGAAGAAGAACGAGTCCATGAAGAAGATGAAGCCACGAAGTCGAACCAAGCGTAGACGAACGAATCCTCACGATCGCAACGAAGCAGGAACTAACAAGAAGAAGCACACAACAAGGTAAACACACCACACATGAACAAGGCATGATGCGCAACAAGCATGATGCATGACAAATCTAGATGAGGCTACTCATGGCAAGAGATGATGCGAACAAGAGCAACACATCAAAGCAAGTTTAAATGAGGTCGGAAACAACATATAACAATTCCGGTAAGTCCTCATATGTAAATTTCGAAATTGGTCCAGATCTGAATAAAACTTATGTTCAAGTTTTTAAACATCAAGTTAAGATGCACCAAGATGATCTACACGAAATTCTAGTCAAGTTACATATAAAGTTCATTTGATTCGGAGCTACGGCCTAGAAGATATGAGCAAAACAAGTTAAACATGGCATTGGTGCAAAATGCATACAAACATCAAGCAAACACCTCGAAACAAGGATGCAACATGATAATATGAAACTACATGCAAAATCAAGCAAGTTTCATATAGAGCACACTCAAAACGGAGCAACGGTGCAACACATACACCCTATACAAGTTATAGCAACAATCTGTCCAAAACAGTAACTAGGCATATTGCAAGCACCTAAACAATAAGCTACAGCATCTCAACGTGAAAACAAAAGGCATGGGCATGATGTACAGGTAAATAATAAAAAAACATGCACACTGAGCTATCTCCAGAAATCACTAGAACATGCTCAAAATGACATGGCAAGATTGCAAATAATAACAGTTTCAGACTTTAGCAGAAATAACATCAGGTTGCAATGTATAGAGCTATCAAACAACATGTTACTGGAACTTATCATGGCCAACAAAGGCATCGCATGATACTACTAAATGCATAGAACAAAAGTCCTTTAGTGACCATAAGCCAAAAAGGATCAGAAGATATGTTGGCACCCATGTAAACATGGCAAGTTATATTACAGATTCATACATGGCAGGAACAACGATAAGTAGGCATGTTGGTGAGCTTGAACCACTCACCACAGAGAAATACATGGCATGGCAAGGCAACCAACAGCAAGAAGACATATTTATGAAGCAAAGCATGGCAAGAGCAAGTTCATAGGGTACATGTATCACTAATAACAATCATGGCAACATTGAACTTAATGTTAACAGGATGACAACAACATTATTTAGCAACTTTGGAGCAAGATTACAACAAGCTAAAGCAGGATATAAATGCAAAAAAAGGCATGGATGGATAGAGCATGACATGTCGATCAAAACATCCTTAGTGAACATCTCCAGATTATGCATAGAATGACTTGTAGAAGCAGGTTAACATAGCATCATGATAAAGCAGATTCAGCCTAGCAAAACAGTAACAGCAAGTACCCTATTTAACAAGCTTGATGCACTCAGTACAAGACTCCCAAAAGTACATGGATAGCACCTCTGTAAAGAAGACATGGCATAGTACAAAACACATGTAGAGCTCAAGATCATAAGATGCACACATCAAATGCAACAAAAATGACAAATCATCAAGTTATAACAGTTTCAGCAGATTAACATCATATAGCACTCTTGCAACGATGATTCAGGCATCAAGATGGACTCAAATGAACATGATGCAATGGAATGAAATGAAGTACTCGTTGAGGCGAACAATTTGATATGCTACACGCCCAAAACGGGGCCACGGATGCGGAGTTACAGCATGATGAACATGGCATGAAAATGTGCAAAAATCTGGAACTTAGTGGATTCGGGGTCGACCTCTGGATCTGCACGGATTCCGAGGCAGGGCGGATCTGGCCGGAGCTTCGCCGGAGGAAGGCCGGAGAAGTCGGGGACGGGGCCGGGGAGGTCGAGGAGGCCAGGGAAGGGGCTCTCCGGGCCGGATCTGGCCGGATCCCGGCAGGGCGGCGGCGGGGCGACGCAAGGAGGCGCGGAGCGCCCCGGCCGGCTGGGCCGCAGGCGGGACGCCGGGAGGCTGCCGAGGAGGCCGGGCGGGGCCGAAGCTCGGGCCTGTGGAGGAGGAGGGCGGCGATGCAGGGAGGCGCTGGAGGCGGGCGGATGGCGGCGGGGCGGCGGGTTGCTGGGAGGCCGAGCGGCGGCGGGTCGCGGGCTCAAGGGCTGTGGGCCAGCCGCTGGCTCGGGCGGGCTGCCGGCGCTGGGCGGCGGGCGGCTGCCACGTGGCGCGTGGGGATTGGGGCGGAGCGCGGCGAGATTCGGCCCGTGAGATCCGGACGTGTCCGCGACAGTGGAGGAAAAATCTGGGGTTTCGCCTCATAATTCATCGCCAATTTCGTGAGGGCTAGTTTTATAGGTAGAAGGAGCTAGGAGAGTCCAAATGAGGAGCGGTTTTCGCCCACACGATCGTGATCGAACGACCGAGAGCATGGAGGGGAGTTAGATGGGTTTTGGGCCACTTTGGAAGGGTGTTGGGCTGCAAAGAGAAGGAGGCTTTATGGTTACCCGGTTAACTGTTGGAGTATCGAATCCACCTCCAAATGGCACGAAACTTGACAGCGGTTCACGGTGTTATACCAAGGCCTCTTGGCAAGCCTCGGTCCATTCCGAGAACGTTTTACACCCGCACACGAAAATAGGTAAAGGGGGGGGGCGCCGGGAGACATAGGAGTGCCGGATTGCAAAACGGACAATAGGGAAAATGCTCGGATGCATGAGACGAACACGTATGCAAATGCGATGCACATGACGACATGATATGAAAAGCAGATGATGACATGGCAAAGTGCAACATGCAAGAACATGACATGGCAACGACGGCGAATAACTGGCAGACACCTGGCGCATCGAATCCGGGGCGTTACACGACTGCCGGAGCCCTCCCTATGCTGTGCTCGCCCGTCATCAGCAAAGTCCAAGTCACCAAGACCCTCATCGACGGCGGCGCAGGGCTTAATGTCCTTTCCGTCGAGACATTCACAACCTCCAAGTGCCATATGATCAGCTACAGCCTACCAAGCCCTTCTCAGGAGTGACCGACGGCTCCACCACCCCGATAGGGCAAGTCCGCCTCTCTTTCACCTTCGGCCAACGCGACAACTACCGCACCGAGCTCAACGACCTCGACGTTGCCCACATCCGTCTACCGTACAACGCCATCCTTGGGTACCCGGCATTAGCCAAGTTCATGGCAGTGACCCACCACGGCTACAACGTCCTCAAGATTCCAGGAAGCGATGGAATCATCATGGTCCCCTGCAAAGAAAGAGAAGCGGTGTGCTCACTGGAGCGTGCCTTACAGGCCGCAGGAATCGAAGACCCCGACAGCGACGGCGCCCAGTTCTCTACTGAGGCCATCCCCAAGAAGAAGAACCAACTACTCCGCACAAGGCCTCAGGAGAGCAGCGTCTCCGGCGGCGCCGCCTCAGTGTCAGCACCCACACCTGTGGCGCCTCCCTCCCTCGCATAGGAAGGCGCGCTTGGCACCGTCCTCGGGCGAGGCCCAGGGGCTCTCTTCTAGAGGGCCTCAGACCTAGCCAACATCACGAGGGAGGCGCTCAGGCACCATGTGGAGGCGTGCTTTGTGGCTCGTTTCCCTCAGGAGGGCACCGGGCGAGGAGCGCCCGACGCTTAGGAGTTCATCGTCAAGCCTACCCAGGAGCTTCAAGAAACAAGGACCATGCGCGGCGACCGCCGCCCACCTTGTGCAGCTCCCCATCCTGGCGAGGATGGAGGGCTGCGCGTCTGCATCAACATCCCAGGGCTCAACAACGCCGCATCTCAGGAGCGCTTCTGGCCTTCGCGCTTTGGGTGGTGCGAGGGTCCACCTCACAGCTATGTCCGCATGCCGTTTGGCTCCGCGGCGTGGCAGCCGCTTCAAAGACACAACTGCGGAGCATCACAGTAGCTTAGGAGGCCAGGCATCATGCATTCCTGGCAGAGATGTAGACGGTTCTCAAGGAAGCACCTGAGCCTCCAGAGCCTCCCGCGGCTCAGGGTCTTGGCGGCTCATGAGGAGAGGCCTCTTCAGCGCGCACCTTCAGCTACCCCAACACTCCTTCGACAACGGAACCGGGTGACATTTTCCAAATTTACTCAGCTGGAAGCGCCACTCGGGCTGCCTCATTCCCAGGCCGCGTGGGCCTGTCCCTGCTGCATATATCCTTTCGCATTTCTAGCTTAGTCTACTGGGGGCGCCCCTCGGGCTGCATCATCCCCAGGCTGCTCGGGTCCGTCCTAGTGGCATGTATCATTCTCGCATCTATCTAAGCTAGCTTGTTCCATCTCATGCATTACCTATGATTACCACTTGCCTGCCCGGCACTACGATGCCATGAACGTCACGCGCCCTAGCAAGCCCACCCACGAATACCTCATGATGAGAACTGGCACGGCGTCTGTGCTCGGGTCCGTCATTGCAGCGTCGCCGAATCCAAGAGGCTGAGCTCTGGCTCGCAGGCCTGCTCCCGTGTACGTCACCTCCCGTGGCCCTTGGTGCCTTGTTCTCGCATGAGCTGGTCATGAATGGACATGCTAGGGCACGCGACCCGGTGCCTCGCCACCATGGGGACCGTGCACCGATCGTCCCTCTTCAGGATCCTTCGCATGAGAAGACTAGGCACGGCGTCTGTGCTCGAGTCCGTCCCTGCAGCGTCGATAAACCCAACGACTGAGCTCTGTCTGGCGGGCCGGCCCTGCTCACGTGACCTCCCTGGGTCATTGGTGTCTGGCCTTCTCATGTGATCGCCTCAGTAGAATCGCCCGGCGCAAGTTGCTTAACCATCTTGCAGGACCGTCGCGGCCACCAGTAATCAAGACCAGGCGCAACCCGCCTTGAGGTAGGGCCTCGTGAGTCCCGCGCTGGCTCAGGAGTGCCCAGACACACCTCGTCCATCCCTGCCATGCAAGCCACGTGTCAGGGCGGGGTTGTACATGCCCCGGGGGCTCCACTCAGAGGGAGCCCTCACCCACGCACCAGTGGAAGCACCATGCTCCATGCTGGCAGTCGACATGGTCGTGAACGGCTATGCTTGTGCAAGTGCGGAAGCGCTATGCTCCGCTGGTGATAAACAACTGAGGGCGGCCCCATGGCCGTACCAACCTCAGGGAGCCACTTGGCTCGGTGTCTAGCCTCACCACAACGCTTTCCCCTCGGGAGAGCCGCGCGAGGGGGCTGGTCATGGGGGCTGCGCTCGGGTCACGCCCAAGCATATACCGCCCTGCCAGGTCTCTTAGACCAGGTCGTCACGCGCCCTCCCGAGTGGAGCCAACGTATGAAGGTAATTTGGACGTCAAGGGGGACTCTTGAGCATTGCGACTCAGGAGCCTAACTGGCCATGTAGCCCCTCACCCCTTGGTCTCGTCCTGGTGATCCGGACAACCCAACGGCGGCTGAGGTATGCGCCGGGTCGGGCCCTGCCGATGTAGAACATGAAGCAAACAGGAAGGAAATCGTGGAATTCAAATAAATATTACGAAACATATTGTTCTTTAAAAAACCAAACACAAGTTTAATGCCCCCACAAGGCATGGTACGTGTTGCAGAGGTAAAGCAGGAAAAGAAGTCGCCAGCATGTCATCTCCTCACCCTTGGACGCCGCCGTCGCGTGCAAGAGGTGCCCCTTCGACGATGATGTTGCCCTCGCCTGTGCTGCCCGCTGGTGTTGCAGGTTCAGCAGCACCACCAGTTGAGGGTGCAGGGTCGAAGGCGCGGAACTTTTTCAGCAAAGCCTCCACCTGACCCTTCACGGCTTCGGCAGCAGCTGCACAGCGCTCGTCATCCATGAGCTCCAGCAGCTCCTCGAGGTTGGTGTCAGGATCACGAAGATGGAGGTGGCTGAAGACGCGCGTCAGCGCGACCGAGGAAAGCGTGCGGGCTTCTCCCTCCACCAAGGGGCCGATCCTGCCCACGACATCCTCAAGCGACGCGACCAGATGAGGAAGCAGCTGGGTGGGGCCCTCATCATCTGTAGCCAGCGGCTCCTCCAAGCCCTTCTCGTAGAGTGCCCGCAGTGCCACGCGGGACCTCTCCTCAAGGGACTTGAAGGCCACGCGGTCCTCAGCCAGGACCTTCGCCTTGGCTTCCAGCTCGGCCTTCTCTGTCTTCATCTTCTGCTCCAGCTTCTCCAGCCGGCTGCACTCCGTAGCCTCCGCCTTCGCCAACTGCTCCATCTCAGCATCGCGACCCCTGACAGCGTCCTCTCGGTCCTTCATCTTCTCCTCCTCCACCTTGCAGCCTCGAGCTTCGTCCGCACACTCATTGCGCATGGTCTCCAGCTCGGCCTCCATCTACCGACAGCACCCTGGGCAACCCCGGCAGCCTTCAGCACCACCTCACGGGCAGCTGCAGCTTGGGAAACGGCCTGCTTGTCCTTATCAGAGGCCGCCGTAGCTTGGCTCAGCGCCGCCCGGATGGACACATCGGAGTGAAGACAGCCAGAGATCAGCTCCAGGCGCCCGGCCACCAGGCGACGGTCGGTGCCTTAAAGATCCTCCCACAGCAGGGTCAGCGTGGAAAGAGAGTGCTACAGGACGTCAGGGGAGGCGGAAGGATCCGAGATCAGCAGTGCGGCGGGAGGAGGAGGAGGCAACGTCATCACCATTATCGGTGTCAAAACTGGCGGATCTCGGGTAGGGTGTCCCAAACTGTGCGTCTAGAATCGGTGGTTACAGGAGACAGGGGACACGATGTTTACCCAGGTTCGGGCCCTCTCTATGGAGGTAATACCCTACTTCCTGCTTGATTGATCTTGATGAATATGATTATTACAAGAGTTGATCTACCACGAGATCGTAATGGCTAAACCCTAGAAGCCTAGCCTTTATGACTATGGTAATGAGTATATCCTTTCTGCACTAAACCCTCCGGTTTATATAGACACCGGGGGGATCTAGGGTTACATAGAGTCGGTTACATAAAACAGAATCTTCATAGTTGGTCGCCAAGCTTGCCTTCCACGCCAAGGAGAGTCAAATCCGGACACAGGTGTAGTCTTCGGCCTTCGTGTCTTCACAGCCTATCGATCGGCCCATGGATATGAGGCCGGGCCTTGAGAACCCTTTAGTCCAGACTCCTCAAGAGTAGCCTCGAACCTGCCTTCAATGACGAGGAGTCTGGCGTGCAGATTGTCTTCGGATGCGATTATAGTATCCCGACCTATCGCACCATATACAACCGCAGAGAGAATATAATTTTACACGAGCCCAATCCGCTGACAACTTTTTGTAGCACGACATTACGTCTGACTGGTCATAACTCCAAACCGTTTTTGTATTCGCCGCTCCGTGTTTCGAGACGCGGTTGCCATTGGCACGTCTTGTCTAAGCGGAGATCGTGCCCCCTTATTGTGGGATTCTCATCAATGCGGGCATGGGTATCCCAACCGTGCCGTTTATACAACCCTTGAGAATAGGCGAGTTCTAAGGCGAGTGGGGAGGCGTTCAGTATTCACTGCCTTTATAAAGGGATATGGATTCCCTCTTCCTCTCCCACGCCTTCTCTCTATCTCCGCTCTCCCAATCTCGAGCTCCGGCGCCCAAGTTATTATCTCCTTTCCACTTGAGCTAGCACTCAACCATGTCCAGATCCGGAGGTCAGGGCAAGTGGATGGTCTCCTCTGTCAAGGAGGAGGACATTACTGAGCTTCGGGCAGCCGGATACTTGGCGAAGGAAATCGCCCATCATCTGCCGGACGAGGGACAAGTCGTCCCCACGCCGAAGCCCAATGAGAGGGTGGTATTCATCCCTCATTTCATCTGCGGACTAGGGTTCCCACTCCACCCTTTCGTCCACAGGCTGATGTATTATTACGGGATAGATTTCCATGATCTGTTCCCGAACTCCTTCCTCAACATCTCGGCGTTTATCGTCATGTGTGAGGCCTTCCTCTGCATCCAACCCCACTTCGGGCTATGGCACAAAGTCTTCAATATGAAGCCGAAGGTGGTGGATGGCCAGCACCCGGAGTGCGGGGGAGCCATGGTGAGTAAGTTGTCCAACGTATCTTGGCCAAAAGGCACTTTCATGGAGACAGTAAAGGAGTGGCAGAAACAATGGTTCTACATCACAGAACCCCGCGGCACCACCTGGCGCGATTGCGGAAATCGCCCGGTGCTCCCCGCGACTCACCTCCTGGGTTGAGAAGAGTCTGAACTGGTGTTCGCCCGATGAGCTGATAGCGCTGCAGACGCGCGTCCAAAGTATGATAACCAAGAACGTCAAGCTTGTCGATGTAATCCAGGTGATGCTAGTTCGCTGGAACCTCCTGTGCCAGCGCAGAAGTCGCCTTCTGTGGGAGTTTAATCCGAAGAAGCACCAAACCTTGGAGAGGCTCTTCCAAACCACTCTCGAAGGTGCCTGGAAGTTGCTCTTTAAGGGCAACGAGAAACCGCCGGCCACAGATTCAGATCGTGGGCACGATTTTAAACACCTCGCCAGCGAGGTATGTTATTTTTGACGTATCCCCTACTTGTTTGTTTTGAGGATGATGTCTAAGATTTTATTATTGCTTTTTCAGGATTGGATGGAGAGGGCGAAGTGGATCCAATGTCCGGCTCCGGTGCCTGAAGAACTGGTCATCCCGCGTCTAGCGAAGATGCTGGTGCCGGCACCATATAAGGCGCCGGAGAAGAAGGCCAAGAGTGGCCCCCGTCGCAGGGGCGCTTCGGACGTGACGTCCGAAGACGAAGAAGCCTATTCCTCCGTCCCTGAGGACGACGACGAGGAAGAGGAGGAGTAGGAGAAGAATCCTCCCCCTAAGGAGGGAAAGAAGAAAAGGGGGGCTTCCACGAATCTGGAGGCGGGAACACCCGAGAAGGGGAGGGCTCCCTTGCGGTCAACACCGCGTGGGACGTTGACAGCAGTTCGGAGCGATGCCCCCGCACTAAACCTCGGGCCGCATCGTAAGTACTATGACTCACGTATACCCGCATACCCGGCCTCTCCTTTTTATTGTTTTGACGTGGTTAATTGTGCTATTGCAGTCCGGCCCGCGACAGCATCCAGCGATCCTCATCTGGAGGTTCGTTGGATCCGGCGGAAATGGCCAGCATGTCACCGCCGACCGCTTATTCCCCCGAGGCCAAGGACGACACCGAAGTGTTATCCCGGAGGACCGCTCCGAGCTGGGGAGGGGCCCAGGACGTTGTCCAGGAGGCGCCACAAGGCGAGACATCCGTTGCCGGACACATGGGGGAGCAGATCCCCATGGAGTTCGGCCCTCAGCCGAATGTGATTCCGAGGACCGATACGGCCCCGGAATCTGGTGTGCACCTTCCTTCAATGGAGGGGGTGCGCCAATTCCATCGATGGCCCCTGTCCAACCAGGGGCGCCGGATAACCTGATGGAGGCACTACGAGGCGCTTCCATTGTGGACGAGCACCGTATCCTTATGGGTAAGGTGATCGAGAAGGTTCAGTCTGTCAAGAGCGGACTAAACGAGGCCTACAGCAATCTGTTGACAGGTTTCAAGGTAAGTCACATAGAAAGAGAACACCCCGTGCTGACAGTAGCCCCTGAGACACTGTCCGGTGTTCGGAAAGAAAGGCCGGACAGAGGATCAACCCTTTGTAGGAGACTAATTTGATATTTATGATTAAGCAGGCATAGCTGTTGGCCGCGACCTCGCATGCTGCCAAAGTCTCTGAACTGAAGCAGAGGTTGGAGCGGACAGAGAAAGAGCTCGGCGAGGTGAAGATTCAGCTCCATGAGAAGTAAGGTGAGTAACGACTTGCTGTGTATTCGGAAAGAGTAAGCGGTGAGTATTGACCGGAGTGTCATAATATGTGTAGGGGCGGCGACCGAGGTTGAGGCCCTGAAAAATGCCCCGACGGCCGAGGGAAGGTTGTCCAAAGACAAGCCGCCCGTAAGAAGCTCAAGGCCCGGGTCGACGAGATCCAGCAGGAGCTCCAGGACGCGGTGAAGAAGTGTGAGGCCTTGGAGCGCGAAGCGTCGGTTCGAGAGACTGAAGTTACCAAGGCTCGCCAGAGCGCGGAGGCTGCACGGAATGAGGCCCGGGGCGCTCTCCAGGAGATCCAGGAGGCCAAGAAGATCGCAGCGGGTAAGGCTTTTAACCTGCAAAGCAAGTATGTGGAGAGGAAGTACCATTTACTAACCCAGATTCGGAGTTGCCCAGGGGCTTTTGCAGATCTGCCATGCAGCGTGTCCGATGCTGCGGAGTTTTTCCGAGCCAGAGAAGGGAATTCCACGGAGAAGCTTTTCTGGTCACAGTATGATGTGCCAGAACATCCGGTGCCCTTTGTCGAACAACTGAAACAGCTGGTCGAGCTGCACAGGGTGGCCGAACTGGCCATGAAGGATTTAATAATTCGGCTATGGCCAGCCGAAGCTATACCTAGCAGTTATTTTGGCCTCGTGAAGCGGGTGATGGAGGCTTGTCCGCGGCTAGACATCGTCAAGCGATCAGTCTGCATCGAAGGTGCCCGCATGGCCTTCGCTCGTTGCAAGATGTGGTGGGTGAAGATGGATGCCGTCGAGGTGGCCAGGGGGCCGCCGGAGGGCAAGGAGCACCGCACACCCGTGCAATATTTTGCGGATGTCATGGAAGGATCTCGACTTGCAGCAGCACAGTGCGGGCAGGACATTATTTTCGAGTGAATACATTCGTTTTTTTGTCTTTTCCTTGTATGATGAAAACAAATCTGGTTTGTAATATAATGTTTGTTATGGTTTGATTGTTTCCTCCTGTGCGGCCGTGTTGTATGGAATCTGAGGGTTGGCGATTAAATAAACTCGCCCTCACGTAGGTAGTACAGAGGTGTTCGGGATGGAATCTAAACAATCTTGATCCGATTATATGGTCCTTGAAGGAGTTGTTTAGTGCAACGAACCAGGCAATCAGACTATGCGGCTTAAACGCCCTCACCTAGCCATAGAAGTTTTATAATAAAACATGGGTGCAACCCACAGTATCTGGTCAGTCTTTGTCGATTATCCGATCGGAAAATGCGATCCTTCACGAAACGCGGAAAAACTCTCCAACGATTTGTGACCTCTGAACAGCTGACCGGCTCTTGCCGCATCATGAAAGTCAGTTTTCGGCTTTCTCTACTAAGGTGCTCATCCGGTTTAGACCAGGGCACAATCGCAGTAGTTCTCCCTTTACTACCCTAGCCGATGTAGCGGAACATAGGGTAGCAAGCACAGGAGCCGAGTAACCCAACTATTGACCAAAGACATAATTCAGAGCCAATGCATATAATGCTAAATTCGGGGTGCCGAACTTATCTGTAAGAAGTGTTGTGACTTTGTTGCCATATTATGGGCGATAGGAAGCCCCTGGCAAATATGAAACGTACCAAAGTGCACGGGTGCGAGAATATAAGTAATTAATGGCAAAGGAAAACAGAAAGAGAGCAAAGGTAGTATCTGGGGCCCCTTGACTTGGGCCGTGAACAGTTTCCATTATAGTTGGGTTAATGCGTCAAAGCGCATTTATACAAATAGTGCGATAAGCAACCAGCTATTTAACATTCCATAACCAAAGGAGATGCATTCAGGTACTGAAAATAGGTAGAGTAATCGTGTGATTGTCCTCTAGAGCTTCCCCTGTATGCTTGTGCTCTGTGCCAATCTGGTGTACTTGTCCTTTGACAGGATCGGTAATCAGGCCATCGAAGGAGGCCTGTATAAAAGATACCTGAAAGAAAAAAGAAGAAAAAATGGAAATAGTAAAGATACCAGTGAGTCCGGGATCGGTGTAGCCGAACTGTGGACTACAAGCTAGTTGTGCTTCGTCGATGCCCGTGGGATTTTCTGTGCGTAATTATGTACTCGTGGTGCGGATGCTGCTACCTCATCGGGACTGGGACGGAAGCCGTATTGCTAATCGAGCTCTTGACGAGCCGAATTGTCCTGTTGTAGTGTGGTCCAGACCCTCTTAGTGATGTCCATGGGCTTGGCAGCTGGATTACGGTTCTGTTTGAGAAGTCCGCTTTGTACCTCTGCTGCTAGGGCGGCTGTGTGCTCCTCTGTTCGGAGGGAGCATTCAGTGTTGCCATTGACTGTTATGACGCCGCGTGGACGGGCATCTTGAGCTTGAGATAAGCATAGTGTGGCACCGCGTTGAATCTAGCAAACGCGGTTCATCCGAGTAGTGCGTGGTAGCCGCTGCAGAAGGGGGCGATATCGAAGATTAACTCTTCGCTTTGGAAGTTGTCCGGAGAACCGAAGACCACCTCCAGCGTGATTGAGCCCGTACAACGGGCCTCTACGCCTGGTATGACTCCTTTAAAGGTAGTCTTTGTGGGTTTGATTCGTGAGGGATTGATGCCCATTTTGCGCACTATATCCTGATAGAGCAGGTTGAGGCTGCTACCACCGTCCATTAGGACTCGTGTCAGGTGAAATCCATCAATTATTGGGTCGAGGACCAGTGCGGCCAAACAGCCATGACGGATGCTAGTTGGGTGACCTCGACGATCAAAGGTGATCGGGAATGACGACCATGGATTAAATTTTGGGGCGACTGGCTCTACCGCATAGACGTCCCTGAGTGCGCGCTTGCGCTCCCTTTTGGGGATGTGTGTAGCATATATCATGTTTATTGTTTTGACTTGGGGGGGGGATTTCGTCTGCCCCCTAGTGTTCGGCTGCCGGGGCAATTCGTTCTCGTCCTCGTCCTCGTTTGTGATCCCTTTTCCTTGTTCTTGGCATTTGACTTGCCAGCCTGTTTAAAAACCCAACAATCTCTGTTGGTATGATTGGCTTGTTTGTCTGGGGTGCCATGTATCTGGCACGGACGGTCGAGTATGCGGTCCAAGCTGGATGGTCCCTCACTGTTCCTTTTGTACGGCTTCTTCCGCTGGCCGGACTTGGAGCCGCTGAATCCGGCGTTGACTGTAGTGTCATCGGTGTTATCGTCATTGCTTCGGTGTTTGTGTCTATTGCGTTGGAGCTTGCCGGTGCTGTTCTTGGCCTCGGAGGGGCCTGCATCGTTGGCTGTTTTTTTTGCTACGAGCCAGCCAGTTGCCCTCACCCGCGCAAAAGCGGGTCATAAGTGCCATGAGGGCTGCCATGGATTTCGGCTTTTCTTGGCCGAGGTGGCGGGCAAGCCATTCGTCGCGGATGCTGTGTTTGAAGGCCGCTAGGGCTTCGGCATCCGGACATTCAACGATCTGGTTCTTTTTGGTTAGGAACCTAGTCCAGAATTTTCTGGCTGATTCTCCAGGTTGTTGAACTATGTGTCTTAAGTCATCGGCATCTGGTGGCCGGACATAAGTACTTTCGAAGTTGTCAAGAAAAGCTTCTTCCAAGTCCTCCCAGCTGCCGATGGAATTTTCAGGCAGGCTATTTAACCAGTGTCTAGCTGGCCCTTTTATTTTTATTGGGAGGTATTTGATGGCGTGGAGATCGTCTCCTCGGGCCATATGGATGTGTAGAATAAAATCCTCGATCCATACTGCGGGATCGGTTGTTCCGTCGTATGATTCAATATTGACGGCCTTGAACCCCTCGATGAATTCATAATCCAGTACTTCATCTGTGAAGCAAAGAGGGTTTGCGGTGCCTCTATATCGGGCCACGTCGCGGCGCACCTCCGATGAAGGCCACCTGCGGTTATCGGCCCGAGCGTGACTAGGTTTGTCACGTCCAAATAGGTAGCCGTCATCCCGAGTCAAAAAGCGTCCTCGCAATCCGTAGATTGATCTGATGTGTCCTGCTCTACTGTCCAGGTCCTGCCAAAGGTCATATGTATAGTCCCGAGCTGTTTTGTCTCTGTTTTTATGAGGCGGTGGGGCAGGCTGTTGTTCGGCCTGAGTTGCCATTTTATCCCGACCAATCGGTGGTCGGTCCGCCGCACTATCCCGACCATGTGGTGGTCGTTCCGCATTGCGCGAGGGAGGTATGGGCTCCGGCGCCTCCTCATCGAACAGAGGTAGCAGTCTGCGCTTCGAGTAACTCTTGGTTGGACGCTTGAGGCCGTATTCTTCGGCTGCCAGGACATCAGTCCATCTGTCGATGAGTAGGTCTTGATCAACTTGAAGCTGCTGCTGCTTTTTCTTCAGGCTTCTTGCAGTAGCTATTAGCTGGCGCTTGAAGCGCTCCTCCTCGAGGGGTGCCTCGGGCACGATGAAATCCTCGTTGCCAAGGCTCTCCTCATCCTCGGAGAAGGGACGATAACTATCGTCATCCGGGTCACTGGGCATGGCCTGTTTATCAGGGTTAACTTGCCCATTGTCTTGTTCCTCCTGTTTGGATGCTGCTCCAACAGGGTCTTCATTGTTTTCGGTGTCGTCCAGAGTACTATTTTCTCCGGTGCCAGTGTTGCCATCTTTTGAGCGACGTGGCTTAGAACGGCGTTTAGGGCACCGGCGCTTGAATTGTGTCTCAGAAGGTTTGTTCGCAACTGGATCTTCTTTGTCATCGTCGCTAGCTTTTTTAGGTGTGTCAACCATGTACACATCGTACGAAGAGGTGGCCGTCCAACGTCCAGTGAATGGCGGGTCTTGGCCTTGCTCCTTGTCGGCATCGTCGTCCATACCATCGATGTCTTCGGATCCATAATCAAGCATGTCTGTTAAGTCCTCGATAGTGGCTATGAAGTGGGTGGCGGGTGGGAAGCAAAATTCCCCATCATCAGCCTCTAGTTCGAGCCGGACATAGTTCGGCTGTGAGTCCCCCGCTAAGGACAGTTTTTTTAATGAATTTAGCACATCACCCAATGGCGAGTGTTGGAAGACGTCTGCGGCACTGAACTCGAAGATCAATGACTGATCCAGCTGTTGAGTCTGTGTGCGGATCCGAAATTCCGTTGACGTAGATATTCCCAGGTGTTGAGTCTGTGTGCGGATCCAACGCCGCGGACTCTGTGGCTTCGGATGGTGCAATCTGCTCCGGATCTAAGGCCGTAACTGTTACAAGAACAATCTCCTAAATATGGTCCAATGACAGATTTAAGTCATGTTCATCGGAGCGAGGGGGAGCGACCGCTGCGGTCTCAAATCCATTAAAGATCAAGTCTCCACGGATATACGTAACGTAGTTCAAGCTTCCAAATCTGACCTGGTGGCCAGGGGCGTAGCTATCGATCTTTTCCAGATGGCCAAGCGAGTTGGCCCGCAGTACGAAGCCGCCGAATATGAAAATCTGTCTGAGGAGGAAGGTTTCTCCTTGGACAGTGTCACTATAGGCGATCAAAGGGGCCATCGAACCTTTCGTCGACGACACAGTGGAACTCTCAATGAAAGTACCAAGTTGGTGTCAAAACCGGCGGGTCTCGGGTAGGGGGTCCTGAACTGTGCGTCTAGGATCGATGGTTACAGGAGACAGGGGACACGATGTTTACCCAAGTTCGGGCCCTCTCTATGGAGGTAATACCCTACTTCCTGCTTGATTGATCTTGATGAATATGAGTATTACAAGAGTTGATCTACCACGAGATCGTAATGGCTAAACCCAAGAAGCCTAGCCTGTATGACTATGGTAATGAGTATATCCTTTCCGGACTAAACCCTCCGTTTTATATAGACACCGGGGGGATCTAGGGTTACATAGAGTCAGTTACATAAAACATAATCTTCATAGTTGGTCGCCAAGCTTGCCTTCGACGCCAAGGTGAGTCCAATCCGGACACATGCGTAGTCTTCGGCCTTCGTGTCTTCAAAGCCCATCAGTCCGGCCCATGGATAACAGGTTGGACGCCCGAGGACCCCTTACTCCAGGACTCCCTCAACCATGGCCTGGGAGGCTGGGAGCTCCTGAGCTTTGGGAAACCCAGCAACCGAACCGAACGTTGGCACCTCCGGAGCCAGCGGGGCTGTGGGGGCTGCCTCCTCCGGAGGATGCTCCCCCAAGTCTCGCGAGGACGATTGGGCCGGGGAAGCGCGCGTGCCATCACTGCCCTTCCCCACAGAGGGGGGTGCGGCCGCCACAGGCGATTTGGTCTCGAGCAGTACCACCGCTTCCTCCTTCCTCTTCTTTGCCATGGGCGACGGCCTAATTGCGCAACGGAGAAGCATCAAGAATCGGCAGCAGAAGCAAGAACAAGGCAGGATGAGAATACTTACTGGTCCACCGCGGCGTAGTCTCTCCGCTTCCTAAGCTTGAAGCTTGAGAGCCTCACAACCTGAGGCGCGGGCGCACGGGCTCCAGGAGCGGAAGAGGGGGCAGCAAATGGGCCGGAAGCAGCTCCAGGCGGTGTTAGATCAGGGGCATCATCTCAGGAGATCAACGCCGACCTTCCCCTCGTAGGAACCTCTGCCTTGGACCTTGGACCTCGTGGAGCCCCCTACCACAGGCAGCTTCCCCCTCTCCAGTGGTACGTCGGCCTCATCATCGTCATCGGGCAGGGTGCGGAGGATGTCGTGTTGGGGAACGTAGCAGAAATTCAAAATTTTCTACGCATCACCAAGATCAATCTATGGAGATTCCAGCAACGAGGGAAGGAGAGTGCATCTACATACCCTTGTAGATCGCTAAGCGGAAGCGTTCATGAGAACAGGGTTGAAGGAGTCGTGCTAAATGCGTGATCCAAATCACCAAAGATCCTAGTGCGAGCAGACGGCACCTCCGCGTTCAACACACGTACAGCCGGTGGCGTCTCCCACGCCTTGATCCAGCAAGGAGAGAGGAGAGGTTGAGAAGACTCCATCCAGCAGCAGCACAGCGGTATGGTGGTGGTGGAGGAGCGTGGCAATCCCGAGGCTTCGCCAAGCACCAAGGGAGAGGAGGAGGAGGAGAAAGAGCGCAGGCTGCACCAACGAGAGATCAAATCGCGTGTTATGGGTAGCCCCTAGGCCTCATATATATAGGGAAGGGGTGGAGGTGCGCCCCTCTGGGGTTCCCACCCCTAGAGGCGGCAGCCTAGATGGGTTCAGGGGGCGGCCAAGAGGGAGGGAGAGGGCGCCACTAGATGGGCCTTAGGGCCCATCTGCCTAGGGTTGCCCCTCCCACTTCCCTTAGCCTTGGGCCCCTTGTGGGGCGCACCAGCCCCTTTGGAGCTGGTTCCCTCCCACACTTGGCCCACGCAACCTTCTGGGGCAGGTGGCCCCACTTGGTGGACCCCCGGGACCCTCCCGGTGGTCCCGGTACATTACCGATATCGCCCGAAACTTTTCCGGTGACCAAAACAGGACTTCCCATATATAAATCTTTACCTCCGGACCATTCCGGAACTCCTCGTGACGTCCGGGATCTCATCCGGGACTCCGAACAACATTCGGTAACCACATACAAACTTCCTTTATAACCCTAGCGTCATCGAACCTTAAGTGTAGAGACCCTACGGGTTCGGGAATCATGCGATACATGACCGAGGCGTTCTCCGGTCAATAACCAACAGCGGGATCTGGATACCCATGTTGGCTCCCACATGTTCCACGATGATCTCATCGGATGAACCACGATGTCAAGGACTCAATCGATCCCGTATACAATTCCCTTTGTCTAGCGGTATTGTACTTGCCCGAGATTCGATCGTCGGTATCCCGATACCTTGTTCAATCTCGTTACCGGCAAGTCTCTTTACTCGTTCAAACACATCATCCGTGATCAACCCCTTGGTCACATTGTGCACATTATGATGATGTCCTACCGAGTGGGCCCAGATACCTCTCCGTCAACCGGAGTGACAAATCCAGCCTCGATTCGTACCAACCCAATGAGACACTTTCGGAGATACCCGTAATGCACCTTTATAGCCACCCGATTACGTTGTGACGTTTGGTACACCAAAGCATTCCTACGGTATCCGGAGTTGCACAATCTCATGGTCTAAGGAAATGATACTTGACATTAGAAAAGCTTTAGCATACGAACTACGATCTTTGTGCTAGGCTTAGGATTGGGTCTTGTCCATCACATCATTCTCCTAATGATGTGATCCCGTTATCAACGACATCCTATGTCCATGGTCAGGAAACCGTAACCATCTGTTGATCAACGAGCTAGTCAACTAGAGGCTTACTAGGGACATGGTGTTGTCCATGTACCCACACATGTATCTGAGTTTCCTGTCAATACAATTATAGCATGGATAATAAACGATTATCATGAACAAGGAAATATAACAATAACTAATTTATTATTGCCTCTAGGGCATATTTCCAACAGTCTCCCACTTGCACTAGAGTCAATAATCTAGTTCACATCGCCATGTGATCAACATTGATAGGTCACATCACCATGTGACCAACATCCAAAGAGTTTACTAGTGTCTGTAAACTAGTTCACATCATCATGTGATTAAGACTCAATGAGTTCTGAGGTTTGATCATGTTTTGCTTGTGAGAGAGGTTTTAGTCAACGGGTTTTAGTCAGCGGTCTCGAACCTTTCAGATCCGTGTGTGCTTTGCAATTCTCTATGTCATATTGTAAATGATGCTTCCACGCTCCACTTGGATCTATTCCAAATGGTTGCTCCACTATCATTATCCGGTTTGCTACTCGAGTCACTCGGATAGGTGTTAAAGCTTGCATCGGCGTAACCCTTTACGCGAACTCTTTATCACCTCCATAATCGAGAAACATGTCCTTATTTACTCCAAGGACAATTTTGACCGCTGTCCAATGATCCATTCTGGATCATTCTTGTACCCCTTGTGACTCATGGCAAGGCACACTTCGGTGCGGTACACAAGATAGCATACTATAGAGCCTATATGCGAAGCATAGGGGCGACCTTCGTCCTTTCTCTCTTTTCTGCCGTGGTCGAGCTTTAACTCTTAACTTCATACCTTACATCTCGTGCAAGAACTCCTTCTTTGGTGATCCATCTTGAACACTTTCAAGATCATGTCAAGGTATATGCTCATTTGAAAGTACCATTAAGCATTTTTGATCTATCACTATAGATCTTGATGCTCAATGTTCAAGTAGCTTAATACAGTTTTTCACTTGAAAAACACTTTTCAAATAACCCTATATGCTTTCCAGAAATTCTACATCATTTCTGATCAACAATATGTCAACAACATATACTCATCAAAAATTCTATAGTGCTCCCACTCACTTCTTAGGAAATACAAGTTTCTCATAAACTTTGTATAAACCCAAAATCTTTGATCATCTCATCAAAGCGCACATTCCAACTCCGAGATGCTTACTTCAGTCCTTAGAAGGGATCGCTGGAGCCAGCATACCTTTTAGCATCCTTAGGATCGACAAAACTTTCTGATTGTATCACATACAACCTTTCCTTACTTAAAACCGGTAAGGAAACTCATTTTGACATCCATCTGCCAGATTTCATAAATGCAGCTTATGCTAACATGATTCCGACGGACTTAAGCATCGCTACGGATGAGAAAATCTCATCATAGTCAACTCCTTGAACTTGTGAAAACTCTTTGCCACAAGTCGAGCTTCATAGACGGTGATATTACCGTCCACGTCCGTCTTCTTCTTAAAGATCCATTTATCTCAATGGCTTGCCGATCATCAGGCAAGTCCACCAAAGTCCATGCTTTGTTCTGATACATGGATCCTATCTCGGATTTCATGGTTTGTAACTATTTGTTGGAATTTGGGCCCACCATTGCTTCTCCATAGCTCGTAGGTTCATTGTTGTCTAGCAACATGACCTTCAAGACAGGATTACGTACCACTCAAGTAGTACGCATCCTTGTCACCCCACGAGGTATGTTAGTGACTTGATCCAAACTTCATGATCACTATCATAAGCTTCTACTTCAATTGGTGTAGGTGCCACGGAACAACTTCACGTGCCCTGCTACATACTAGTTGAAGTGACGGTTCAATAACCTCATCAAGTCTCCACCATCCTCCCACTCAACTTTTGAGACAAACTTTTCCTCGAGAAAGGACCCGATTCAAGAAACAATCCCTATTGTTTTCGGATCTGAATTAGGAGGTATACCCAACTGTTTTGGGTGTCCTATGAAGATGCATTTTATCCTCTTTGGGTTTGAGCTTATCACGATGAAACTTTTTCACATAAGCGTCGCAGCCCCAAACTTTTAAGAAATGACAACTTAGGTTTCTCTAAACCATAGTTCATACGGTGTCATCTCAGCGAATTCCGTGGTGCCCTATTAAAGTGAGTGCGGTGTCTCTAATGCCTAACCCATGAATGATAGTGGTAATTCGATAAGAGATATCATGGTACGCACTATATCCAATAGAGTGCAACTATGATGTTCGGACACACCATCACACTATGGTGTTCCAGGTGATATTAATTGTGAAACAATTTGCACAATGTCTTAATTGTGTGCCAAAACTTCGTAACTCAGATATTCATCTCTATGATCATATCATAGACATTCTATCCTCTTGTCACGATGATCTTCAACTTCACTCTGAAATCACTTGAACCATTCAATAATTCAGACTTGTGTTTCATCAAGTAAATATACTCAACATCTACTCGAATCATCTCGTGAAGTCGAAACATAACGATATTCCTTTGCATGCCTCGGCACTCATTGGACTGCACACATCAAAATGTGTTACTTCCAACAAGTTGCTATCTTGTTCCATCTTCTTTGAAACCGAGGCCTTTCGGTCATCTTGTCCATGTGGTATGATTTGCATATCTCAAGTGATTCAAAATCAAGTGAGTCCAAGCGGTCCATCTGCATGGAGTTTCTTCATGCGTATACACCAATAGACATGGTTCGCATGTCTCAAACTTTTCAAAAGCGAGTGAGTCAAAGATCCATCAACATGGAACTTCTTCATGCGTTTTATACCAATATGACTCACATGGCGATTGCCACAAGTAAGTGGTACTATCATTACTATCTTATATCTTTTGGCATGAAAATGTGTATCACTACGATCGAGATTCAATAAACCATTCCTTTAGGTGCAAGACCATTGAAGGTATTATTCAAATAAATAGAGTAACCATTATTCTCCTTAAATGAATAACCGTATTAAGATAGACATAATCCAATCATGTCTATGCTCAGCGCAAACACCAAATGCAATTATTTAGGTTTAACACCAATCTCGATGGTAGAGGGAGCGTCGATGCTTGATCACATCAAGCTTGGAAAACTTCAACACATATCGCCGCTCACCTTTAGCTAGTCTCTGTTTATTCCGTAGCTTTTATTTCGAGTTACCAACACTTAGCAACCGAACCGGTATCTAATACCCTGGTGCTACTAGGAGCACTAGTAAAGTACACATTAACATAATGTATATCAAATATACTTCTATCGACCTTGCCAGCCTTCTCATCTACCAAGCATCTAGGGTGGTTCCGCTCCAGTGGCTGTTCCCCTTATTACAGAAGCACTTAGTCTCGGGTTTGGGTTCAACCTTGGGTTTCTTCACTAGAGCAGCAGCTGATTTGCCGTTTCATGAAGTATCCCTTCTTGCCCTTACCCTTCTTGAAACTAGTGGTTTCATCAACCATCAACAATTGATGCTCCTTCTTGATTTCTACTTTCGCGGTGTCAAACATCGTGAATACCTCAAGGATCATCATATCTATCCCTGATATGTTATAGTTCATCACGAAGCTCTAGAAGCTTGGTGGCAATGACTTTGGAGAAACATCACTATCTCATCAGGAAGATTAACTCCCACTCGATTCAAGTGATCGTTGCACTCAGACAACTGAGCACAAGCTCAACGATTGAGCTTTTCTCCCTTAGTTTGCAGGCTAAGAAAATCGTCGGAGGTCTTATACCTCTTGGCGTGAGCACGAGCTTGAAATCCCAATTTCAGCCCTCGAAACATCTCATATGTTCATGACGTTTGAAAACGTCTTTGGTGCCTCAACTCTAAACCGTTTAACTGAACTATCACGTAGTTATCAAAAGCGTGTATGTCCGATGTTCGCAACATCCACAAACGACGTTTGGGGTTCAGCACACTGAAGCGGTGCATTAAGGACATAAGCTTTCTTACGTCCGCATAATCGCTCTTCATCAACTTTCAACTATATTTTCTCTAGGAACATATCTAAGCAGTGGAACTAAAGCGCGAGCTTCACGACAAAATTTGCAAAAGGTCTTTTGACTATGTTCAGATAATTAAGTTCATCTTATGAACTCCCACTCGAGATAGACATCCCTCTGGTCATCTAAGTGATTACATGATCCGAGTCAACTAAGCCGTGTCCGATCATCACGTGAGACGGACTAGTCACTCGGTGAACATCTTCATGTTGATCGTATCTACTATCGACTCATGCTCGACCTTTCGGTCTCTGTGTTCCCGAGGCCATGTCTGTACATGCTAGGCTCGTCAAGTTAACCCTAAGTGTATTGCGTGTGTTCGAGGCCATGTCTGTACATGCTAGGCTCTGTCAACACCCGTTGTATGTGAACGTAAGAATCCATCACACCCGATCATCACGTGGTGCTTAGAAGCGACGAACTTTTAGCAACGGTGCAGTTAGGGAGAACACTTCTTGAAATTGTTGTAAGGGATCATCTTACTTACTACCGTCGTTCTAAGTAAATAAGAAACATAATAAACATCACATGCAATTATATAGTAGTGACATGATATGGCCAATATCATATAGCTCCATTGATCTCCATCTTTGGGGCTCCATGATCATCATCGTCACCGGCATGACACCATGATCTCCATCATCGTGTCTTCATGAAGTTGTCTCCCCAGCTATTACTTCTACTACTATGGCTACCAGTTAGCAATAAAGTAAAGTAATTACATGGCGTTGTTTAATGACACGCAGGTCATACAATAAATAAAGACAACTCCTATGGCTCCTGCCGGTTGTCATACTCATCGACATGCAAGTCGTGAATCCTATTACAAGAACATGATCAATCTCATACATCACATATCATTCATCACATTCTTCTTGGCCATATCACATCACATAGCATACCCTGCAAAAACAAGTTAGGCGTCCTCTAATTGTTGTTTGCATGTTTTACGTGGCTGCTATGGGTTTCTAGCAAGACGTTTCTTACCTCGCAAAACCACAACGTGATATGCCAATTGCTATTTACCCTTCATAAGGACCCTTTTCATCGAATCCGTTCCGACTAAAGTGGGAGAGATCGCACCGCTAGCCACCTTATGCACCAAGTGCATGTCACCGGTGGAACCTATCTCACGTAGAAATGCGTGTAAGGTCGGTCCGGGCGCTTCATCCCACAATACCGTCGAAACAAGATTGGACTAGTAACGGTAAGCATATTGAACATCATCAACGCCCACAACTACTTTGTGTTCTACTCGTGCAAAGAATCTACGAATAGACCTAGCTCGATACCACTGTTGGGGAGCGTGGCAGAAATTCAAAATTTTCTCGCATCACCAAGATCAATCTATGGAGATTCCAGCAACGAGGAAGGAGAGTGCATCTACATACCCTTGTAGATCGCTAAGCGAAGCGTTCATGAGAACGAGGGTTGAAGGAGTCGTACTGCCGTGATCCAAATCACCGAGATCCTAGTACCGAGCAGACGGCACCTCCGCGTTCAACACACGTACAGCCCGGTGACGTCTCCCACGCCTTGATCCAGCAAGGAGAGAGGCAGAGGTTGAGGAAGGCTCCTTCCAGCAGCAGCACAACGGTATGGTGGTGGTGGAGGAGCGTGGCAATCCCGCAGGGCTTCGCCAAGCACCAAGGGAGAGGAGGAGGAGGAGAAAGAGACGCAGGGCTGCACCAACGAGAGATCAAATCGCGTGTTATGGGCAGCCCCTAGGCCTCATATATATAGGGAAGGGGTGGAGGTGCGCCTCTAGGGTTCCCACCCCAGAGGGGCGGCAGCCCTAGATGGGTTCAAGGGGGGCGGCCAAGAGGGGAGGGAGAGGAAGGCGCCCACTAGATGGGCCTTAGGGCCCATCTGCCCTAGGGTTTGCCCCCTCCCACTTCCCCTTGCGCCTTGGGCCCCTTGTGGGGGGGGGGGCGCACCAGCCCGCTTTGGGGCTGGTTCCCTCCCACACTTGGCCCACGCAACCTTCTGGGGCAGGTGGCCCCACTTGGTGGACCCCCGGGACCCTCCCGGTGGTCCCGGTACATTACCGATATCGCCCGAAACTTTTCCGGTGACCAAAACAGGACTTCCCATATATAAATCTTTACCTCCGGACCATTCCGGAACTCCTCGTGACGTCCAGGATCTCATCCGGGACTCCGAACAACATTCGGTAACCACATACAAACTTCCTTTATAACCCTAGCGTCATCGAACCTTAAGTGTGTAGACCCTACGGGTTGGGAATCATCTGAACATGACCGAGACGCGTTCTCCGGTCAATAACCAACAGCGGGATCTGGATACCCATGTTGGCTCCCACATGTTCCACGATGATCTCATCGGATGAACCACGATGTCAAGGACTCAATCGATCCGTATACAATTCCCTTTGTCTAGCGGTATTGTACTTGCCGAGATTCGATCGTCGGTATCCCGATACCTTGTTCAATCTCGTTACGGCAAGTCTCTTTACTCGTTCCGTAACACATCATCCGTGATCAACCCCTTGGTCACATTGTGCACATTATGATGATGTCCTACCGAGTGGGCCCAGAGATACCTCTCCGTCAACCGGAGTGACAAATCCAGTCTCGATTCGTGCCAACCGCAGACACTTTCGGAGATACCTAATGCACCTTTATAGCCACCCGATTCGTTGTGACGTTTGGTACACCCAAAGCATTCCTACGGTATCCGGGAGTTGCACAATCTCATGGTCTAAGGAAATGATACTTGACATTAGAAAAGCTTTAGCATACGAACTACGATCTTTGTGCTAGGCTTAGGATTGGGTCTTGTCCATCACATCATTCTCCTAATGATGTGATCCCGTTATCAACGACATCCAATGTCCGTGGTCAGGAAACCGTAACCATCTGTTGATCAATGAGCTAGTCAACTAGAGGCTTACTAGGGACATGGTGTTGTCCATGTAACCACACATGTATCTGAGTTTCCTGTCAATACAATTATAGCATGGATAATAAACGATTATCATGAACAAGGAAATATAATAATAACTAATTTATTATTGCCTCTAGGGCATATTTCCAACATGTCGGCCTTGCGCAAAGGGGAGGTCTCCCCCGCCCCTTCGAGGGTCGCCTCCGAGTCACGCTCCTTGTCCTCCTCTTCCTCCTCTTCCTCCTCGCTAGACTCGTCGGAAGACACGTCCACTAGAGTCGTCGTCACCAGGACATTCGAGGGCGCAAGCGGCACAAGCCCACGCCCGTCGAAGATGGGCATGGCGGTGGCAGCCTCCACCCCATCTGAGTGGCGGAACAAGGGAACGAAGGAGTCCTGCTGGTACCCTTGGTCGTCCCCAACCAAGGATCGGAGGGCCGAGCGCAACTCCTTGTCAGAAAGGGCCTCCAGGCGCAGGCGGAGGTCGTCCCCTTCGTCTCCAAGCTTCCACAAGGGGCACGGGCGCGCCTGAAGGGGCGCCACACGCTGCGTCATGAATTCTTTGATGATCATGGCCCCCGCCAGCTTCGCCAGGCTTCAGGTCGGCGGTCATCCTCTCCAACACCTGCATCACCCGGGGGTCGGTGTACTTCGCGCGAAGCCACCCCTCTTGGGACACAGGCATCTCTGTCGGCAACACCAGCCGAGGGTGGGAGCACTTGGCGTCCATCAAGACCCACTTTCTCCTGATGCCCTCGGCCTTCTTCCCGGCCTTTCAGATGGCGTTGGTCTTATTGGCCGTGACGAAGCCAACACACCCTGAGTAGTGGCCCTCCTTGATCTGGAGGAAGAAGAAGTGGCGCAACAGTGCCACGGACGGCATCAATCCAACGTACGCCTCGCAGTAGAAGGCGAAGATCGACAGGAGGAGGATGAGTTGGGATGGATATGGAGGGCGTGGATCTTGTAATGGCTGAGGACGGAGTATAAGAAGTCGGAGAAAGGGGGAACCAACCCGGCGACAATGCTGCTCGTAAAGAAGGGGTAGAAGGTGCTGCCTGAGGCCTTCGGCTCGGCGGAGCTAGCCCGGAGCATAGTCTTCCTCTTCTCATCGCCCTCCACCATCATCAGGAGCACGGCGGCAAGGTTCTTCTCCGAAACGCTCGGCGCATCGAGCACCGGCTCGTACCAAGATGACGAGGGAGCAGCCCGAGCTATCTTGGGCGCCATTGGAGGATGGCTTGAAGGAGGATCCTGGCGGATCTGGAGTCTCTGGGAGTGAAGAGGAAGAAAGGGGATCTGGAGCAAGACGAAGGAAATCAATGAAGGAAAATGCAGCCCGCGCCAGCCTTTTTTTAGTCGGGCAGTTGCCGAGGCAGCATTGGGAAGCGGAGACGCCCACATCCCATCAATCGCCACGCGTCAATCGAGGCCGCAGGCTGTTGGAGCCCGCGGCGCTCTGCACTTGCCCCTTGGCTTCGCCTCGAAGCCAAGTCCGAGCGCGCCTTGGGCCTGGGGGCTACTCTCTGCGTCCTGGGAACGGGGGTCCCTAAACTTGCCTGCCTCCGGCCCACAGCGTGGCTCCAGCAGCAGCCTGGTATGGCCCATCTTCATCAGCAAACACTCAAGACCCTCGCGAGGGGCCAAGCCTCGCAAGGCGGACGACACAAGACCTCCTCGGGGGCAGCCTCACTAGGCTGGCTCGCGAGGGGCGGAGGGGGCACCTCGCAAGGTTCCTGTGAAGCAAGCCTTGAGGACCAAGGCCAGGAGGGTGCCAGCGCGCGCAGTGTACTCGTTTCCTCTTTGGTGTTAAAGAGGCAAGCGCAGGCGAGGAGTACCGAGGCATCAGGCAAAGGTTTCCATTT
This sequence comes from Aegilops longissima, assembly GCA_021605205.1. Classification (NCBI taxonomy): domain Eukaryota; kingdom Viridiplantae; phylum Streptophyta; class Magnoliopsida; order Poales; family Poaceae; genus Aegilops; species Aegilops longissima. Next base: position 205,690,934 of record CM038680.1, on the reverse strand, counting down.
CGGTGCAACAAGACCAAGACCAGCAGGACGGCGGGATGGAGGTCACCATGGAGCCCAGGACGACGTCACCACCAGAGCCTTTGCCAGGCGAAGACCACCTTTTTTCAGGATAACTTGTACTGGTGGTGTCCCTTCAAATTTGGCCGTTGTTGGATCCCTTCCCGCCTACATTTGGGAAGAGGACCAGGGCCTCTATAAATAGGACTAGCCACCACAGTAGGAGGCAACTGATCTTGGATCATTCAAATCATCATCAACCACACATGCTCACCGAGCTCAAGAACAACTCTCCTCAGGAGGTTGTTCTTCCCTTGTACTTGTTTCCTTAGCCCAAGGGGCAATCCACCACACCACACTTGAGTAGGGTATTACACCACATTGGTGGCCCGAACTAGTATAAACCCTGTGTCCTTTATTCTGCGTGTTTGATGTGCTGAGCCTTGGGATCGTGGGGGGTGGGTGAGCTATGGAAGGGAGAGATCTTCGTGTGAACCCCAGTGTTTGAACCTCGAGGGTGTTGCCGGAACCTGAAATCCGACAGCGGATGCCACCCTTTTCTTCTTTCCCCCCTTAAGGGGAGAATTTGTCTCTTCCTGCTCCTCCACTTCGTCTTCGTCTCCCTCGTGGGAGGAGAGAGCTTTGGTATCTCCGTACACAAAGTCCGAAGTACCTTTACAGTGGAGGCCACCTTTGGCCTCCTTGCCCTTCTCTTGGACTTCTTCTCCGGCGCCGGGACCAGCATCCTCGTTAGCAGAGGAATGGCTGGGTCTTCGGGTAGTAGAGCTGGGCATCGGATCCGCTCCGCCTTTTTTGTCCAGCATGGAGGTAAGAATGGAAAGCTCAGCATACTCCTTGGATTTACAAATTTAAGGTTATCATAAAACTTACTGGAGTGGCCGGATGAGCACAGTCGAGGCCGCGGTCTTCGGCCGTTTCCGGCCACGATTTCTGGGCCTTGAAAAGCAGCTTCCATATCCCTTCGTGCATCGTGCTGAAGAATCGCTGCAAGGTCCAAGGGCTGGCCGGATTGAACTCCCACATATGGAGAGTCCGGCGCTGGCAGGGGAGAATCCGGCAAAAAATCATCACCTGGATCACATGGGCAAGACTGGTGTTCTTCTCTATCATACTCTTGATATGCTTCTGCAGCGTCATCAACTCGTCGGACGACGCCCAATCTAGGCCCTTGTTAATAAATGATGTAAGCCGCATTGGAGGCCCGGATTTGAACTCTGGAGTGGCGGCCCATGTGGCATCGCGAGGTTCCGTGATGTAGAACCACTCCTGTTGCCATCCCTTCACGTTCTCCACAAAGGTCCCCTTGGGCCAGGTGACGTTGCGGAGCTTGCTCACCATGGCGCCGCCACACTCTACATGTTGACCATCGACCACTTTCGGCTTCACATTGAAGACCTTGAGCCATAGGCCGAAGTGGGGGGAGTGCGGGGGAATGCCTCACACACGACGATGAACGCCGAAATGTTGAGGAAGGAATTCGGGGCTAGATCGTGGAAATTTAGCCCATAATAAAACATGAAGCCACAGACGAAAGTGTGGAGGCGAAACCCTAGTCCGCGAAGAAAGTGGGGGATGAACACTACCCTCTCATTAGGCTCCGGAGTGGGAATGCACTACTAGGGAAAACCCTAGTAGTAGCGCTTGTTTTATAGCTAGCAGTAGCGCTTGTACGAGCGCTACCACTAAGGCGCTACAGCTAACTAGTAGAAGTAGCGATGGAAAGGGAGCGCTACTGCTATACCTAGTTAGCAGTGGTGCCTTTTTTGGGTCAGCGCCACTGCTAGTAGTAAGTAGCACTAGTGTTTCTTCTGAAAAGCGTTGCTGCTAACTTTTCCTATATTTTAAAAAATACAGCTTATTTTCATTGTGGTTTTATATACAGTACTTTCATCAATTGATTTTATGACCATGATTTGTTATTATACATAACAGTGGGTGAAATGAACGTGGAGTAGATTGAAGTGGAGGCAACATGTGGTGCATGTCGAAAGTACTACTCTAATCCAAACTTGATCTAGTTTGGATTAGTAGTACTTTCGATGTGCACCACATGTTGCCTCCACTTGAATCTAATCCATGTTCATTTCACCTACTGATATATATAATAACTCATCATGCTCATATAACAACTTAGCATCATGCATCATCGATCATAATAATGAATAACTCATCATTGGTATCATAATAACAAGTCATACTCATCATCATCGACCATACAACTTCTACTCGATACCACATCATCATCATAGGCATCTAACCAATCCTACTTAGTTGTTCTTAGCACATGATCATGAGTATTATTAACTAGGGCCTACTATCTTCTCTTAGGTAAAATAGCATAAGACAAGATAGGCCCTGACTCTCCATTATGGAGAATGGAGATTATCCTGTCTCCAATTCTTGCCTTTCGCACATTTTTGCTTCCAAGTACCTCCTTACGACTATCCATACATTTTTTCCATTCTATGATTTTCATGTCTTCACTGGTTTTAGAAATCCAATATGGACAAGTGTGATTCGTAGAATGACCTGGCTGTATGTTCAAAACATCAAAGCGACCATTCTGATACATCAGATGAGGCACACAATCCTTTGGGATTTTCTGTTGAAAAAGATAGTAATAACTTCGTAGTTAGCAATGTAGTTAATTTTCAAAGAATTTATGCAAAAGATGCAAAGATGTCGTAATAGTAAAAAGTCTTACCATGGCATCTCCATGGATGTTACCGTAGTTCAACACGTGCATTAGTGGCACGTATTGACCATAATGTGGAGGAGTTTTATAATAGCTATTGTAATTCTCAAGATTAGTACAAAATGCGACCAGATGATTTTTTCCTGATAAGTTAACTCAGAGGCATCGGTCTAGTAGGTTCTGTCTACCATCTTCCGCACATTGTTTGAAGAATGAAAATAAGCTGTCAATGGAAATAAGCTGTCAACTATTTTTAAATAAACAATATAAATTAGTTAATAACTATATTTGAGAAACTCACATAGCGGTAGAATTGGAAGCGTATCAACAAGGACCCAAATGTTCATATTGTCTTGGTTGATGTCAGGATCACCAAGATCCATGGTGACAAGCATACCCTCATAAAAACCATACATCTTGCAAAGTGCTTCCCAATTTGTGTAGATTTACTTCGATATTCATACCATGATGGGTCCTTAGGTGAATTTTCTTTGTTTCGAAATTTTCATGGTCTTCAAAATCCATCCTCTCCAAGACATAGCGTCTTGCATGGCATGGGATAAGCTACTCGAATTGTAAAATATGAAAATTACACGCTGAAATAGTTGAAGTCATGCTTAATTATGAAAAAACACTTGGCATCGTTGCGTACCATTTCAAGATCGAAGGTCTCTTGGAGCTTAATGCTGAAGCGTCGACCTTCGTCCAGGTGAGGCCTATCGCACAGCCCCCAGTCGTCGTTGCACCAGTCGCACTCCCCTGGGATACTTTCATCGTCCGATAACGACATTTCCTAGGTTCATAATTCAAAGGTTAAACTTGTACAATTCAATATATGTACTACAAAAACTAAATTAGATCATTATTATTCATCACGGGTTGACTATCGGTCTGCCGAGTCTTTTTTCTTGAAAACTCTCAGCTCGCATGGTGTATACATTCGACCGTTGGTGATGATCGCTCCTCCTTTCATCCCTGTGTGCATTACACCAAAATTTCTAGCACACAGGAATGAAGGAGAAGTGACCTCCACGACAGTAGTCAGGATTTTTTGTCCTCTCATATGTGGTGGAGACTCTCACTCACTAATTCCTCTCTGACATTTGCGACCATCGGTGATGGTCCTTACTCCTCCTTCCCCTAGTGCATAACAAAGTTCTAGCACCTGAAGAAGGAGAAACAACCCCCACGACAACAGTCGGGCTTCTTCGTCCTCTCTCATATATGGAGGAAACGCTCCCTCACTGATTTTTCAACCTTCGGTGATGGAGCCTCAACAGACTTAAAGTCAACCTGAAATGTCGTTTAATTATTTTTCTAGAAAATCCAAGCCACTCGGTATTTCCTACATATTCTAGCACAAGTCATGCCAGAATTCACGGAAAAATCCGGCATGACCTTTGCTAAAAAAGGACATATCGAGCGCCTGAAATTTGCGAGAACGGAAATTAATCAACACTCCGACAAAACATCGGCCACTATAGGAGGTGTAACCTACAAACATGGCCGGCCACTTGGGCAAGCACATATCCTATTTGAGCAACACAAGATATACATGTTTAGATCTACATCATATGAGCATTCAACCTTGATGGAGTAGTTTTCCAATTTGAGCATTCAATAAAAGAACCAAATCGTAAAATAAATTAGTATTCAAATTAGCATATATTCATAAGAAAAAGTAAATCATCTCTTTCGTCCGTACATCATCGAATATTATCACTAATTGATCTCGAATAGTATCATACATATAACATCACTAATACAGCTAAAACCCTAGCGAACGACGGGTATCGGCGCGGGCATGGACACCCAAAGAGAAGGAACCATCACAGGATCATAGCTCCAACGAGATCCCTGAAGAACCTCCCAGGTATTGGAGAACCTGCCCTCCAACGCAACCATGTAGCGATGGACGTGCTCGTCCTCCTTGATGACACGGTGACGTACCACCTCCATGGGGTCCTCAAGCCTCCGCACCATCACTGACCCATGCGACCGCCACCAAAGAAGGTTCGGGTCAACGACGGGCTGGCTCCTCACCAAGCTGTGCATCTCGGAAGGTAGCACCTCCTAGTACCAGCCCGGCAGAGCCCAGTCCCGGACATGGCTCCTCACCAAGCCAAGGCCTCCTTCGCCGAGTCGACGATGAAGATGCGGGATATGCATCGTCGACGTCGATACAGAAATAATTGCTTTAACTAAAGAAATAACAACAAATGTGACACCTAAAACACCTAAATTCTATTAACTACACCGAATTAAAAACCTACATTTTGAACATGATTCGATCATAACTAGGGTTCATACTACATTATTCTAAGATTAAACACCTAAAATACCTAAATTAAATAAACAACATGGCGTGGCTAGTCTCACCTCGATCGAGGTCGGAGGGGGTCGGTGACGGGGACAACGGCGGGGATGATGCAGGGGCTCCTTGATTTCTGCAAAAACAAAATATAAACAAAAACATTATTATCGTCATCTTAGGACTCAGTGAAACTCCATAAGCTACATTAAATTATTCTATTCAAATTTACTTATAATTTCCTATTCTATTCAAAATTACTTATTCAAAATTTCTAAAAATTTCCGATTCTATTCAAAAGACCTACATTTACTTATTTTTTTCAATTTCATATTTTATTCTATTCAAATTTACTTATTCAAAATTTCTAAAAAATTATATTCTATTCAAAAGACCTACATTTACTTATTTTCCTCAATTTCATATTTTATTCTATTCGAATTTACTTTTTCAAATTTTCAAATTTTTCCTATTCTATTCAAAAGACCTACATTTACTTATTTTTTCAAGTTCATATTTTATTCCATTCAAATTTACTTATTCAAAATTTCTAAAATTTCCTATTCTATTCAAAAGACCTAGATATACTTATTTTTTCAAATTACTTATTCAAATTTTCTAAAAAAATATACTAAAAACCTACATTTACTGAAAACAAAAACCTACATTTAACAAAAACTAAAACCTATTTTCCGAAAGGGGGAGGAGGAGGTGGGAGGAGGCCAGGAGGAGGATGAAGGAGGAGGAGGAGGTGGGAGGAGGAGGCCATGAGGAGGAGGAAGGAGGAGGAGGAGGGAGGAGGAGGGGAAGGAAGAGAGAGGAGGAGGAGAGAGCGGCAGATGGAGGAGGAGGATCGGAGGGGACCGCCGACGCAGAGGGAGGAGAGAGGATGGACGTGGGAGGAGGGAGAGAGGAGGGCAGCGAGAGGAGGAGGAGGGAGGGAAGGGCGGCGAGAGGAGGTGTCGGAGTAATGGGCCATGCTAGACTAACCCGAGTCCCTGAACCTTTCGAGACATCGGGGCCGGCTGCGCCCCTCAAGACGTCAAGACGAAGCGCCGCCTTCAGGTGGCCGGCTTGCTGAACGGCCGACTGCTAGAAGACGGCCATGCTCAGGAAGGCGGCTCCAAGACGTGATGACTCCTACCAGGCGGCCTCCAGAGAGGCCGACTCCTAGCAGTCAGCCCATGGCGCCCTCAAAGTCTGTGCCCCCATTAAGACAACAAGGCAGGTGGCCTTCTGATGGCAGCCCATCCCCGTATCAAGGCTGGGCGTGGCCACGGTTCCGTCAGCGGAGATCTCCGCCTGTGCGGCATCGCATTTACCACTCCGCCCCGACGTCCTCTGTCGGCGAGCCTGCTCCAACGACCGCCTGCCGGTACGTCCTGAAGACGGCGGGCCCTACCAGTCAGCGAGTGCCCGGAAGACGGCGGAAGCATCACCAGTCGGACCCGAGGGAGGCCGGCTCCCAGCAGGCGGACCGTTCCTTCCTCGGGGCCCGTGCGCCATTAACCAGATAAGACCGGAGTGGCTACAGTGATCCCCCACCAGGCGGCGGGACTGTAGCCACGCTCCCCCGACCAAGCCTACGTCATTAGCATCACGGCTATGTCGATGGCAGGCAAGACCATGAAGGCGGGAGCGGCCTGTCGGCGCCATACCAGACTAGCCGGCGGGGCCCACCAGGCGGCGGGCCCCAGCAGCCGGCAGAGAAGCCGGCGGCCAGAGAGACTGACAGCCGGGTCCTACACCCGCCGGATTACCATTGTACCCCTGGGGGGTAGGCCTATATAAACCCCACAGGGAACCCATGCAAAGGGTTCCAACCTGTTAGAATTAGACTCACACCTAGGGGGAGAGAAGAGCAAGCCTTGCCTTCCTCTACCTCTAGCATACAGCTCGAGGAGCACCATTGTACTCACTAGTGCCTTAGTGATCATGCGGAGACCCCGCAGAGTAGGACTAGGGGTGTTATCTCCTAGGAGAGCCCCGAACCTGGGTAAAGTGCGCCGGCGTTCGTGTCTACTCGCTCCCACCATGATAAGCCGTCCATTGGCATATGTCGCACCCAATCCCCGACATTTGGCGCCCATCGTGGGGCGAGGTGCACCGTCTCCCGGAGACCTGTTCTAGACGGGAACCCTGTTCCTTCCTGGCAAGCGCAGCCAGCCCGGCATGCCAGAAGGCGTCTACGCCAGCGCGCTGCACGGCGTAGAGGTCGCCTGCATGCCGAGCTGCCTCGCCGATCTTGTTGGCGAGATTCGCCTCTCCGACGAGCCCGTGTCTGATGCGGGCGCCGATGGCCCTAAGAGCCGCCTTGTGAGCCTCCTCGATTAGCTCCACGACGCCAACGAGCCTGCTGCTGACTTGGAGTCGGTTGGCTCCACCGACCCGATGATGGCCGACTCCGACACGGCGTCGCTTGACGTGTTCCCCACCAACGTGGTGGTCTACGACGAGCCGCTTCCTCACACGAACAGCGGCGGCAACACCGTCACGGAAGCGCTCGTCATCAGCCACGGCGAGCACTCTGGCGGAGGTGGCCAGGATCCGTTGCAGGCGGCGATACAAGATCTGATTGCACCCATTCCAGAAGACACCGACGCCGAGACGCTGGAGGCATGCCGCGTCCAGCTCGTCGAAAGAGCCAACCGGCTGGCCAGCATGAGACGCCTTTCGGAGGCCTACCAGCGGGAGATGGACCGTGCTGTCGGCGGCACGCCGGCTCCTGGTGGTCCCAGCCGCATTGGCTTGGTCCGGTAGCGTGGCACGACCGTCGCCAGCATGTTCGGGACAGATCGTCGCGTCTACGCCACGCCTGCAGAAAACATACGCGCTGCCCAGGCGACAGCAGACGGGCTAGACAAGCTCGAGGGCGACGAACATCGCCACATCACGGAGCGAGTCCAGCAGCTCCTCGACGCGGCTGCTGAGCAGCAAGAGGTCGGGTGCCGCACTGAAGCGCCCAACGGAGAAACGACGACCCGCCTCCTCGACGGGACCAAGGCGCGACCTCCCGGACGCCGACTGGTGGCGTCCGCGACAGAAGAGACAAGGAGCCGGCTGCTAGCCGCAGCCGGACTGGCATCACCATCGAGCGCGACCAAGACGGCCGCCCAAGAGCAGTGCAGCGACGACATGACTGTCTGCTTCCTCCTCCCTGCAGGGAGAGGCGCATTTCCCTGCCGCCTGTTGATCACCCGTCACTCGGCGACCGTCTTGACCGCCGAGAAGGAATCGGAGAAAACGATGCCCGCCACCGGATCGACTGCCTCAATCGATCCTGGCGCTAGAAGAAGAAGATGAGCTGGGTCCGCCTTGTTTCGGCCCTCGCATCCGAGACGGACCTTTCCCGAAAGGGTTCACGCTCCCGAGAGATACACCCAAGTACACCGGCTCCGTGAAGCCGCATGACTGGCTGGTCGACTACTCTACAGCCGCCAGCATCGCGAACGGCAACAAGCGCGTTGTCGTGAAGTACGTTCCGCTCATGCTCCAGGGCACAGCCCGGACATGGCTGAACAGCCTGAAGCCCCGAAGCATCAACAACTGGGTTGACTTCACTGAAGTCTTCATCCGCAACTTCACCAACACGTACAAGCGACCGCCCAAGCCTCGCCAGCTCTCCTTATGCGTCCAAGGCCCCAACGAGTCGACTCACGACTACCTCATGCGCTGGGCCGAGCTACGCAACTCTTGCGAGGGCGTGCACGAGGTGCAGGCCATCGAATACCTCACTGCCAGGTGCCGAGAGGGCACCCTCCTCAAGCACAAGCTCCTCTGCGATGAGCCGGTGACCCTCGATGAGCTGCTGATCATAGCAGACAAGTACGCCACGGCTGACTCCTCCATGAAGGCAGAAATCCAAGTTAATGCGTCGGGCAAGGTGGCCCCTCAAGCTCCTCGGACCCCGGCTGGTGACACCAGTCGGCGACAATAACCAAACGACAAAAAACGCAAGGCCATGCAGCCGGCTTCCACAAGCCGGCAGGTGGCAACAGTCGAAGATCAGCAGCCGGAGGGGCAGCCTCCCACCAAACGCTAGAAGGGCGGCAAGCCCAACTTGTTACCAGCCTTCTCGTATGAACAGACTCTCGATGCACCCTGCAAGTTCCAAAGTGGCATGAAGCCGTCCAACCACACCACTCGGAAGTGCCACTGGCTCACCAGAATCGCCAAAGGTGATGGACTCCAACCCCCTCCGCCTGTCGGCCCGCCGCCTCCTCCTCCTCAGCACCCGGCGGTTCGGCCAGTCGGCCCCATATAATGATCGATTGAACTTACTTGTTGAGAATTTTAGTCATGTTCGTGCTACGTCTTGAGCTTGCGTTGGTTTTCCCGGAAGAGGAGAGGATGATGCAGCATAGTAGCGTAAGTATTTCCCTCAGTTTTTGAGAACCGAGGTATCAATCCAATAGGAGGTCACACGCAAGTCCCTCGTACCTACACAAAGAAAATAACTCCTCGCAACCAACGCGAACAGGGGTTGTCAATCCCTTCACGGTCACTTACAAGAGTGAGATCTAATAGAGATGATAATTATAATATTTTTGGTATTTTTGGTATAAATATGCAAAGTAAAATAAAAGGCATAGTAAAGAGCAAAACAATAATAAAGCGTAGGAAGATTAATATGATGAAAATAGACCCGGGGGCCATAGATTTCAATAGTGGCTTCTCTCAAGAGCATACATATTTTACGGTGGGTGAATGAATTACTGTTGAGCAATTGACAGAATTGAGCATAGTTACGAGAGTATCTAGGTATGATCATGTATATAGGCATCACGTCCGAGACAAGTAGACCGACTCCTGCCTGCATCTACTACTATTACTCCACTCATCGACCGCTATCCAGCATGCATCTAGAGTATTAAGTTAATGAAAACAGAGTAACGGCTTAAGCAAGATGACATGAAGTAGAGAAATAAATTCATGCAATATGATAAATACCCCATCTTGTTATCCTCGATGGCAACAATACAATACGTGCCTTGCAACCCTTTCTGTCACTGGGTAAGGACACCGCAAGATTGAACCCAAAGCTAATCACTTCTCCCATTGCAATAACTACCAATCTAGTTGGCCAAACCAAATGGATAATTCGAAGAGACTTGCAAAGATAACTCAATGATACATAAAAGAATTCAGAGAAGATTCAAATATTGCTCATAGATAATCTTGATCATAAACCCACAATTTATCGGTCTCAACAGACACACCGCAAAAATAAGATTACATCGAATAGATCTCCACGAGAGAGGGGAAGAACATTGTATTGAGATCCAAAAAGAGAGAAGAAGCCATCTAGCTACTAACTATGGACCTGAAGGTCTGAAGTAAACTACTCACACTTCATCGGAGAGGCTATGATGATGATGTAGAAGCCCTCTGTGGTGGAATCCCCTTCCGGCGGAGCTCTGGAACAGGCCCCAAGATGGGATCTTGTGGATACAGAAAGTTGCGGCGGTGGAATTAGGTTTTTGGCTCCGTATCTGATCTGTCAGTGGTACGTAGGTATATATAGGAGGAAGGAGTACGTCGGTGGAGCTTCGGGGGGCCCACGAGGCCGGGGGCGCGCCCTAGGGGGGGCGCCCTCCACCCTCGTGGCCGCCTCCCTCCTTTCATGACTGAGGGTCCAAGTCTCCTGGATCTTATCTGATGAGAAAATCACGTTCCCAAAGATTTCATTCCCTTTGGACTAGTTTGATATTCCGTTTCTTCGAAACACTGAAATAGGCAAAAAAACAGCAATTCTGGGCTATGCCTCCGGTTAATAGGTTAGTCCCAAAAGTCATATAAAAGTGGAAAATAAATCCCAATATAGTCCAAAACAATAGATAATTTAGCATGGAGCAATCAAATATTATAGATACGTTGGAGACGTATCAGGCATCCCCAAGCTTAATTCCTGCTCGTCCTCGAGTAGGTAAATGATAAAAAGAGAATTTTTATGCAGAGTGCTACTTGGCATGATTTCAATGTAACTCTTCTTAATTGTGGTATGAATATTCAGATCCGAAAGATTCAAGACAAAAGTTCATATTGACATAAAAATAATAATACTTCAAGCATACTAACTAAGCAATTATGTCTTCTCAAAATAACATGGCCAAAGAAAGTTCATCCCTACAAAATCATATAGTTTAGTCATGCTCCATTTTCGTCACACAAGAATGCTCTCATCATGCACAACCCCGACAAGCCAAGCAATTGTTTCATACTTTAGTAATCTCAAACCTATAAACTTTCACGCAATATATGAGCGCGAGCCATGGACATAACACTATGGGTGGAATAGAATATAATGATGGGGGTTATGTGGAGAAGACAAAAAAGGAGAAGGTCTCATATCAACGAGGCTAATCAACGGGCTATGGAGATGCCCATCAATTGATGTTAACGCAAGGAGTAGGGATTGCCATGCAACGGATGCACTAGAGCTATAAATGTATGAAAGCTCAACAAAAGAAACTAAGTGGGTGTGCATCCAACTTGCTTGCTCACGAAGACCTAGGGCATTTGAGGAAGCCCATCGTTGGAATATACAAGCCAAGTTCTATAATGAAAAATTCCCACTAGTATATGAAAGTGACAAAACGAGAGACTCTCTATTATGAAGATCATGGTGCTACTATGAAGCACAAGTGTGGTAAAAGGATAGTAACATTGTCCTTTCTCTCTTTTTCTCTCATTTTTTTGGTGGGCTCTTTGGCCTCTCTTTTTTTGTGGGCTCTTTGGCCTCTCTTTTTTTATTTGACCTCACATGGGACAATGTTAATAATGATGATCATCACACTTCTATTTATTTACAATTCAATGATTACAACTCGATACTAGAACAAAGTATGACTCTATTTGAATGCCTCCAGCGGTGTACCGGGATATGCAATGAATCAAGAGTGACATGTATGAAAGAATTATGAATGGTGGCTTTGCCACAACAACTATGCCAACTACATGATCATGCTAAGCAATATGACAATGATGAATGTATCACGAAGAACGATATGGTGGAAAGTTGCATGGCAATATATCTCGGAATGGCTATGGAAGTGCCATAATAGGTAGGTATGGTGGCTGTTTTGAGGAAGATATAAGGAGGTTTATGTGTGAAAGAGCATATCATATCACGGGGTTTGGATGCACAGGCGAAGTTTGCACCAACTCTCAATGTGAGAAAGGGCAATGCACGGTACCGAAGAGGCTAGCAATGATGGAAGGGTGAGAGTGCGTATAATCCATGGACTCAACATTAGTCATAAAGAACTCACATACTTATTGCAAAAATCTTCAAGCCATCAAAAACCAAAGAACTACGCGCATGCTCCTAGGGGGATAGATTGGTAGGAAAAGACCATCGCTCGTCCCCGACCTCCACTCATAAGGAGGACAATCAAATAACACCTCATGTTTCAAATTTGTTACATAACGTTTACCATACGTGCATGCTACGGGACTTGCAAACTTCAACACAAGCATTTCTCAAATTCACAACTACTCAACTAGCACGACTTTGATATTATCACCTCCATATCTCAAAACAATTATCAAGCATCAAACTTTTCTTAGTATTCAACGCACTCAAAAGAAAGTTTTACAAATCTTGAATACCAAGAATATTATTATTTTATGGAAATTACCATGCTATTTAAGACTCTGAAAATAATCTAAGTGAAGCATGAGAGATCAATAGTTTCTTTAAAACAAATCCACCACCGTGCTCTAAAATATATAGGTGAAGTATTAGAGCAAAACTATAAAGCTCAAAAGATATAAGTGAAGCACATAGAGCAAAACTATAAAGCTCAAAAGATATAAGTGAAGCACATAGAGCAAAACTATAAAGCTCAAAAGATATAAGTGAAGCACATAGAGCAAAACTATAAAGCTCAAAAGATATAAGTGAAGCACATAGAGTATTCTAACAAATTCCAATTCATGTATGGCTCTCTCAAAAGGTGTGTACAGCAAGGATGATTGTGTTAAACTAACAAGCAAAGACGCAAATAATACAAGACGCTCCAAGAAAAACACATATCATGTGGTGAATAAAAATATAGCTCCAAGTAAAGTTACCGATGGAACTAGACGAAAGAGGGGATGCCTTCCGGGGCATCCCCAAGCTTTGACTTTTTGGTGTCCTTGGATTATCTTGGGGTGCCATGTGCATCCCCAAGCTTAGGATCTTTCCACTCCTTGTTCTATAATCCATCAAAAAAATTCACCCAAAACTTAAAAACTTCACAACACAAAACTCAACAGAAATCTCGTAAGCTCCGTTAGCGAAAGAAAACAAAAGACCACTTCAAGGTACTGTAATGAACTCATTCTTTATTTTTTTTGGTGTTAAACCTACTGTATTCCAACTTCTCTATGGATTATAAACTTTTTTACTAACCATAGATTCATCAAAATAAGCAAACAACACATGAAAAACAGAATCGTCAAAAACAGAAGAGTCTGTAGTAATCTGTAACTAACGCAAACTTCTGGACCTCCAAAACTTCAGCCAAAATAGGAAGACCTAGGAAATTTGTTTATTGATCAGCAGCAATTGGAATCACTATTTTATCACGTTCTGGTGATTTTTAACAATTGTTTTCGTGAACAGAAAGTTTCTGGAAATTACAGCAAGATCAAATAACTATTATCCAAGAAGATCCTATAGGTTTAACTTGGCACAAAAACTAATTAAAACATAAAACCACATCTAAACAGAAGTTAGATGGATTATTTATTCCTAATCAGCAAGGAAAAATATTGGGTTGTCTCCCAACAAGCGATTTTCTTTAAAGCCTTTTTAGCTAGGCAATTAGATTTCAATGATGCTCACAAGAAAGACAAGAATTGAGGCACAAAGAGAGCATCATAAAACATGTGACAAACACACTTAAGTCTAACATACTTCCTATGCATAGGCATATTATAGGCAAACAAATTATTGTAGCAAGCAAAAACTAGCATATGCAAGGAAGCGGAAAGGAACAATAGCAGTCTCAACATAACGAGAGGTAATTTAGTAACATGAAAATTTCTATAACCATATTTTCCTCTCTCATAATAATTACATGCAGGATCATAAGAAAATTCAACAATATAGATATCACATGACATATTCTCAACACGATCCACATGCATGCGAAGTTGACACTCTTCCAAAATAGTGGGATTATCATTAACTAAAGTCATGATTTCTCCAAGCCCACTTTTATCAAAAATTTCATAAGATTGAATGTTATCCAAATATGTGGGAATCTAAAGTTGACACTCTTCCAAACCCACTTTCAATATTATTGCAAATACTATTATCAATCTTATATTCATCATGGGGCTTAAATAAATTTTCAAGATCATAAGAAGAATCTCCCCAATCATGACTATTGGACATAGCAAAACTAGCATCCCCAAGCATAGGGTTTTGCATATTATTAGCATAATTTACATCAATAGAATTTATAATAAAATCATTGCAATCATGATTTTTATTCAAATATCTATCATGAATCACTTCATAAAGCCCTTCATCACAATTTTCAGATTTACGGACTTCGGGCAAAACCTTATAAAGATAATCTAGTGCATCCATATCACTAGGAATTGGTTCATCATAATTGGATATATTAAAAAGATTGGCAAGAGGATGAGGATCCATAGATATTAGCTTCTCTTTTTAGGAATAAATACTTAGCTATTTCAACCAAACGAGCAAACGAGCCAAGTAAGACATTAAGGCAAACGAGAAGACGAACAGAAAAAGGGCGAATAAAACAGCAAGGGTGAAGTGGGGGAGAGGAAAACGAGAGGCAAATGGAAAATAATGTAATGCGGGAGATAAGGATTGTGATAGGTACTTGGTACGTTGACTTTTGCGTAGACTCCCCGGCAACGGCACCAAATCCTTAATGCTACGTCTTGAGCTTGCGTTAGTTTTCCCCGAAGAGGAGAGGATGATGCAGCAGAGTAGCGTAAGTATTTCCCTTAGTTTTTGAGAACCAAGGTATCAATCCAGTAGGAGGCCACGCGCAAGTCCCTCGTACCTACACAAAGCAAATAACTCCTCGCAACCAACGCGAATAGGGGTTGTCAATCCCTTCACGGTCACTTACGAGAGTGAGATCTAATAGAGATGATAGATAATATTTTTGGTATCTTTGGTATAAAGATGCAAAGTAAAATAAAAGGCAAAGTAAAGATCAAAACAATAATAAAGCGTAGGAAGATTAATATGATGAAATAGACCCGGGGGCCATAGATTTCACTAGTGGCTTCTCTCAAGAGCATAAGTATTTTACGGTGGGTGAACGAATTACTGTTGAGCAATTGACAGAATTAAGCATAGTTATGAGAGTATCTAGGTATGATCATGTATATAGGCATCACGTCCGAGACAAGTAGACCGACTCCTGCCTGCATCTACTACTATTACTCCACTCATCGACCGCTATCCAAAGATGCATCTAGAGTATTAAATTAATGAAAACAGAGTAATGCCTTAAGCAAGATGACATGATGTAGAGGAATAAATTCATGCAATATGATAAATACCCCATCTTGCTATCCTCGATGGCAACAATACAATACGTGCCTTGCAACACTTTCTGTCGCTGGGTAAGGACACCGCAAGGTTGAACCCAAAGCTAAGCACTTCTCCCATTGCAATAACTACCAATCTAGTTGGCCAAACCAAACGGATAATTCGAAGATACTTGCAAAGATAACTCAATCATACATAAAAGAATTCAGAGAAGATTCAAATATTGCTCATAGATAATCTTGATCATAAACCCACAATTCATCGATCTCAACAAACACACCGCAAAAAGAAGATTACATCGAATAGATCTCCACGAGAGAGGTTGAGAACATTGTATTGAGATCCAAAAAGAGAGAAGAAGCCATCTAGCTACTAACTATGGACCCGAAGGTCTGAAGTAAACTACTCACACTTCATCGGAGAGGCTATGATGATGACGTAGAAGCCCTCCTTGGTGGAATCCCCTTCCGGCGGAGCTCCGGAACAGGCCCCAAGATGGGATCTCGTGGATACAGAAATTTGCGGCGGTGGAATTAGGTTTTTGGCTCCGTATCTGATCTGTCGGGGGTATGTAGGTATATATAGGAGGAAGGAGTATGTCGGTGGAGCTTCGGGGGTGCCCACGAGGCAGGGGGCGCCTCCTAGGGGGGGGCACCCTCCACCCTCGTGGACGCCTCCCTCCTTTCTTGACCGAGGGTCCAAGTCTCCTGGATCTTATCTGATGAGAAAATCACGTTCCCAAAGATTTCATTCTGTTTGGACTCCGTTTGATATTTCGTTTCTTCAAAACACTGAAATAGGCAAAAAAACAGCAATTCTGGGTTGGGCCTCCGGTTAATAGGTTAGTCCCAAAAGTAATATAAAAGTGGAAAATAAAGCCCAATATAGTCCAAAACAGTAGATAATATAGCATGGAGAAATCAAAATTTATAGATACATTGGAGACGTATCAGTCCGCATAGGTCCCGGGATCTTTTCATCTCGAGTCTAAGACGGTTACTAGTCCCCGCTCAAGGTTAATCTCCAGGAGAATATAGTGGAAGATGCGCACGCATGCATAACTCATCAATTACATTATTTTAACCTCGCTCGAGTTATAAGGGAAACCGAATATGCACACGACAGTAACACTCACTTGCAGTTATAAGGAAAGAGTATTAAATCTTTGTTTTGATTTATTATCAATGATTTGAGCAAGTTGGCCTCGGCATCTCTAGCGCTCTTTTTAACCTGAAATTCATCTATGAGATTTGTGTTAATGAACCCAATATCATACATTTCTTCTTTTCTGGACTCGACGATCTTCAATCTACATAATATAGTGAGGATAATTATAAATACATGCAATGAAAGAGCTGAGCTATATATAGAGACTTAATGACAGAAGTTGTCACAACCCTAGATCTTTGTTTGTAATTAGTTGCATCTTCATCCATGTCATCATGTTTAAATTTCGGTTAAACTTGAAATGGGGGATAATAAACCCTAGCAGCAAATGGAATTCAACCAGGTTCAAACTTAAATCTTTTCAATGATCCCAAACTGCCTTTAGAAATGTTCATCATTTTTGAATTGGTCCAGCACCTCTAACAAAAATGATGCACATATTTTTAGGCCATTCTGGATCTCTGAATTAACTCATATCCTATTTGAATTGGAGCATTTAAATCCTATAAATATTTTTAAATGCTCTAATAATCCTGAAACTAGTTTTGGGTTGTTGGAAATAATCCAAACACTGCCCACCATTATTTTCAGGTTTTTATAAATTGGATTAGTATTTTTACTAATTCAAAACAGAATAAAAGAAATAGAAAACATGAAATAAAAGAGAGAGAGAGAGAGAGAGGCTTACCTGGCGCCCACCTAGCAGGCCCACCTGCCGGCCCAGCCCAGCCACCGCTCCAACGAGCTGCTTGGTTCGGCGAGGCATGCAGGCAGGTGCTAGACGTCGGCACCATCGCGCGCCACGGAGCTGTCCGCCGCCCTGCTTCCTTCCCTCTCCGTTCTGCCACCCTGGGTCGGTCACGCACTCCTCCCCCGAGCTCGCAGACACGCCTCTTCCTCCCCAGCTCCTCTCCCTCGCTCTCCCGCACAATGGCCGAGGCTGCCGCGCTCGCGCTACCATGATAACCGCGTCCGCCGTCGTCCCCGTGCCTCGCCGCCGTGTCCGTTCGCTCCCCGTCGTCGACTACGTCGAGCAGGCCAAGCCCCGAGCGCTCGCCCGCTCTGGAGTCGCCCCCGTCCCCCATCTTCCCCAACTCCGGCTGCTGAGATCGCCATCGTCGCCCCGCTCAGCTCCGGACTTCCCCGAGGCCGCTTTGACGCTTGCTGCAATCGTCGTGAGCTCAGCTCCGTCCTCCCCCTCTCCGTTAACTCTCTCCTGCACCGCATGCACCGCACCACGTTCACCCGCAACCGCCGCCGCCGAGCTCGTCGCCGACGTGACTCCGGCCACCCACCGGCCACACTACCGTGACCAATGCACTCACCGCACTCGCAGGAACCCGTAGCACTACTCCACGCGCCTCGCCGTGCCCCGTAGCCTTGGGTTCGACCTCACCTGAGCTCCGGCAGCCGAACAGCTCGTCGCCGGCGACGTTTCCGGCAACCCCGAGCCCAACCACCGCCACCAAACACTGCGGCTTGCTCCCAGCTACACGTAGATACTCTCCGTCGCCCATTTGGTCGCTGGAACGCGAAAATGCACTTCCACCGCCGCGTCTGGCCTCGCCGGCGGCTAAATGCCGGCGGGTTTGACCCCGTTGACTTTGACTGGGTGGGCCCAGGTTGACTCCCCCCTGAGTCTATGACAAGTGGGGCCCGCTCTACTAATTAACTTAGGTTAACACTAACTAATATTAGTTAGTTAAACTAACTACTGACACGCAGGACCCACAGGTCAGGGTTGACTGGACCGTCGCCTTTGACCTCTTGGCGTCACCACGACATCATCTTGCCGACGAATAACTAATTCTCGGAACTTTTCTTATACAGGAAATTCCAGAAAATAACCAAAACTTCTAAAATTCATAGAAATTAATCTGTAACTCCAAATGCAAATATTTATATATGAAAAATGATCGAAAAAAATCCAATCTTTCCATCAGTACTAGTTTCATGCATGTCAGAACACTTTAACCTTGCTAATTAGGTGAAACAAGCTAATGCACTTATATCACTTATTATTTTGGGTGATCATTTGAATCCTTGGTTCAAATGGACTCAAACCTTTCTGTCCCAAGTTGCATTAGAGCTAGCACACATCATATTTCCATGTCATGATCATGCATCATATTGTTGCATTGCATTGATTGTGTTCTTCCTTGTTTGCTGGTATTTGTCCCCTCTCAGTAGACGAGATTCCGATGATGAGTTCGATGATACCGATGAAGAGCTATAATATCTTCAGAAGTGCCAGGCAAGCAAAACCCCCTTGTTCATTCCGATACAATCCCACTCTCTCGCTCCTGCTCTCTTTTACTGCATTAGGACAACAACGAATCATCTGTTACTTGCTGCGGTAGTTGAACCCCTTATCCTCTGCATGACCTGTCATTGCCACAGTAAATAGATGAAACCCACTATTATGAGTAGGAGTTGTTTGATCCCTGATGTGCCTACTCATTCATGCTTGTTTGTCGTGCCTGCTATTGCTTAGAGTTGTGTCAGGTCTGATTCATCGGGGATGAATCGGAGGTATGTGAACATGTCCTATTGTTGAGAGCTAAGTGTGTGAACACGATTTGGTAAAGGTAGCGGTGAGAGGCCATGTAGGAGTACATGGTGGGTTGTCTCATTGCAGCCGTCCTCAGGAACTGAGTTCTGTGTTTGTGATCCATGAAATAGTTACCACGCATTGGGCCCGAAACCAATGGACCCTCTCGACATATTAACTGCCCTTGCCCTCTGACCAGGAGTTGCAACTAGTTTCTGGTGTTTGTAGGATATGTGTTGGAGGCCGTGCGTAGCGCTAACCCTAGGGGTGGGCTATGATGCGGTAGATACATCGTGGCACGGTGTACCGGGCGCCCGTTTGGTGTCTCGGGAACCCTGCACACATCGTTTGGGGCTGTGAGCGAAACTCCGGCCGGATCTCCTCGTGGATGGAACCCGAATAGGCGATAAACCTGGACTAGAGACTTGTGTGGTTAGTCGGTCATGGCCGACTCCTCGCCAAAGCTTCGCTTGAAGGTTGCCGAGATACACGACGGTACATGGTGGTAAGTGGCGAGGCGTGTGTGAAGAGGTACACCCCTGCAGGGTTAACATCATCTATTCGAATAGCCGTGTCCGCGGTAAAGGACTTCTGGGTTGCCTATAACAGTTCATAGACAAGTGAAAGTGGATACTCTAAAATGCGCAAGATAAGCGTGAGTGCTATGGATGGCGTTCTCGTGGGAAAACGGGATCGGATCCATAGTGGTGTATTGAATGGTGAATATGTGGACTCATGTGCGCCACCTCAAAAGAGTTACTTGCAGTCGTAGTTCAGGATAGCCACCGAGTCAAAGCTGGCTTGCTGCAGTCAAACTCCACCACCCCCTTTGTTGATACCGATGCATATGTAGTTAGTTACGATGTAAGTCTTCTTGGGTACATTTGTACTCACGTTTGCTTAATTTATGTTTTGCAGAGAGACTTTAGTCTCGCTAGTAGTTCCGCGTGGACTTCGATGTTTAGCTTGATACCTCAGCTACGATCTTGTGCCCTCGGCAGGATCTGGTAGATAGCCAGGCTTCTCAGCCTTTTTCATTTGTAGATGTCTGTACTTAGACATGTTAAGCTTCCGCTTGTGCTTTGACTTGTATGCTCTGAATGTTGGGTCATGAGACCCATGTTTGTAATATCTCGCTCCTCGGAGCCTAATGAATAAATACTTTGAGTCGTAGAGTTATGTTGTGATGCCATGTTGTATTTACACATAGCGAGCATATTGTGTGTATGTTTGAAATGCTTGGTATGTGTGGGATCCGACAATCTAGTTGTTTATCCTTGGCAGCCTCTCTTATGGGGAAATGTAGTCTAGTACTTCCTTGAGCCATAGTAGTCCGCTACAGCCCGGTTCACCGGAGTCCTGCTAGCCCAGCACTACTGCTCCGGACACTTGACTGGCCGGCATGTGTTTCATTTCGTTCTGTGTGTCATCCCTTGAAATGTCACGGTGACATCCAGAGTCTGCCTAGCTGCTACAGCCGGGTTCCGGAGTTACATAGCCAGTGCTACAACCCGGATTCACACGCTCCTGACCGACATGCTCGATGTGATTCATGTATGCCTGTCCCCATGGGTTAGTGCCGCTTTGGGTTCACGACTAGCCATGTCGTCCCGGGTTCTCTGTCATATGGATGCTAGCGACACTATCATATATGTGAGCCAAAAGGCGCAAACGGTCTCGGGCCATGGTAAGGCGACACCCGTGGGAATACCGTGCGTGAGGCCGCAAAGTGATATGAGGTGTTACCGGCTAGATCGATGTGACTTGGAATCGGGGTCCTGACAGCTTTGGTATCAGAGCCTAACTGCCTGTAGGATTACCAAGCCAAACTGGTCGAAGTTGTGTCTAAAAATTCTTTAGTTATGTAAGGGAATTGATTGTGGAAGGGAACGTAAGGCTCTTTTTACTCCTTATACCTCATGGCCTTCTGATCTGAGTCATCCTCTTCTCTTCTACGGGGTTTAAGAACTAGGCTTCTCATCTATCTATTAGGATGACGTGTTACTAATCCATAGACTTATAGAATTTATAGTTTCAAATTTCAGTTCAGTTCTTACTACTTTTGTATGATCATAGCTGGCCTCAGAACCTTGATATTGTGATGTTGAGTGGTCATGCCACCATTTTTGCAGGATGTCTCAAATATTTTTGAGCATTTACAGCCGTTATGCTATCCGAGTCATCCCAGGTTTCTAAATAGTCTGATGCATTTGCAAATCCTTTCTTTCCGTTACCGATGTCCTTTATGGTCAGAATAAGCACACTAATCGGTGCGTTGAGGTAATTTGTTGCCTTGACATATATGTTGGAGTTATTATTATGAACCTAGGTGTTTTATGGAGTCACCTAGTAATCTAGCCATGTTTTGTGTTCCCGGTGTGATTAATCTGGCCACCATTCTCGAAAGCATCCCGTGATGCCATTTAGTAGTAGGTATTCTACTGCTGGGTTCTGAGCCCGAGATTCACCCTACTTACCTCCTGTTGATAGTGTTTGCTCGTTCCTTTAGGATATTAGTGACCTCGTGATAGTCTTCGAGATCCGTGGTATATCATTCTTCCAAATACCATGAACCATCCTTGGCAGAAGTTCTTTTGAGCCAAAAGATCACAACCAGGGTGCTCTTGAGGAGTACTCCATTCTATATTGCGACTCTGCCAGTTCTACCTTCCTGCATGGGTTATCCGGAAGAAACCTGTTGAACTTGATTCGACATACTAACCTATGCATCCACAACTCAGAAAAACATATGTTCCTTTGAGTTGTCCCTCTTTACTTGTATCCCGATCTCCGTCTATCAATTTGTAGTCAAGAGTAGTTGTGCACTCGTGCTCATCGATGCCCATTATTCTTGTGGTCCGTCAAGCCATTCTGTTCTGGAATGACTAGGAGAAACAAACTCCAGTACCTCATCCATATCCAGGATTGGGTCAAAGCAGTTGTAATCCGAGAATCAAATGCCAATCCAACTTTTGATTATGTTCTACCTCGAAGTATTACCCCCTTTATGTCAGGATTGTCATAGGGATTGCACCATTTCTCATGAATTCTTGACATAGTGATACTTCTCGCTATCATTATTCATTCCTCGGTTCCCGTGTTATTGTAACCGGAATGCCGACAAGTGTTCTGTGATGTGCGAAATCAATACTCCGAGCAACTCGTTGCTTGGTAGTAAATGGACAATATTCTCATTCTTAGCGTGTTAGTTATTAAATCATCATCCTAAGATTGATCGTGCTACCTAGTCCTTATTTCGTGTGCACTCTTTGATCAATGAGTTAGGATTGTGTCAATCCCTCACTCTTTTGATCATATCGTCTTGCCCTGTAAAGCAAGGTTGTACTCGAGCTTAGTAGCATAATTGTGGTTCGTGATTTTCTGAATATCTTCTCGGAAGTATTACCAGGTTGTCACCTGACCGCTATGTTGAGTTCGTGATCAAGTTGGTTTTCTTGTAACCACCCTTTCTCCAAGAATCTGTGCCAGATACCCTGAGCTAGTTGGTTAAGCTAAACAACAACTTGGAGAGTTGGAAGATAAAAGCTTACCTGACTTACTTCATCTCCAAAGGATATCCTGGTGTGTGTGTGTGTGTGTGTGTGTGTGTGTGTGTGTGTGTGTGTGTGTTGAAGAAAGATGATATCTTCATCGATTGGTCCCTGTGATCAGTTGTTGGATCTATTGCCTTGTCAAAACTTTGACTTGAGTATGGGCTATTGTCAAGTCAAATCAGAACCAACGATGTTCGTAATGTTGTCTTACTCGTGGTTGATTCCTCGAGCATATACCATTACATCTTTTGGTCTGACCAATGCTATCACCGTGTTCACATGATGGTGGAAGTCCAGTGATATGGAAATTTCGATGAGTTGTTGTTGAGCCCATCAACAACATTTTTGTCTCCCCCATGATTCATATTGAACATCAACCTAGTGTCGAAAACTTTGTAAGCAGTGCCTTCGTGTTCCGTTCATGAAGCCTATGCTTGGATGGAAGAAGTGACTTCCTCGAATTCATGTGCTTTAGGTGTAAGTTGTCGCATGAATTTGAGAAAGGTTTGTTTTGTTTCCTCTGGAATCATCCCAAGTCAGTCATGCCGGTGCAAAGTATTCTATGGTCTGATAGACTGATCATCTTCATTCTATATGCAATTCCTAGCACCCCAAGCCACTGATTGAATTGTTCAAAGAAAAGAAGTTCATGCGCTAATCCTGAAGGGCCCGGACGGATATGCACAAGACTTCGTTATCTCAATGATGGTTCCCAATCAGAACTCGGTAGTGTTTTATTGCAAGACTACCATGTGATCATGTTTGTCTGGGACAGCGTGTTCACATGTGTGTAGCAGAACCAGCTTATGTTTTGGAGCTTACTATCGTAGTTCATTTCCCGAGAATCTCGCAACGTCATCTCGTCGATTGTGTTGCAAACTTTCTTTTCAGACATGTTGAGTCTGAAGTATCCTATCACCAACCGGATCTGAATCTCAGGCAGATATGATGGTTGGAACATTGCAACAGTTGCATTTCGTTCCCAGCTTGCACCGTCTTTGTGCCATTTCACTATGGGCTGCCTTCTTAGTAATTCTTGTTTAGGATCATCTTCAAAAGTCTTCCTACCATGGGTCCCATCCATTTCCGATGATAAGCAAAAGTCATCCATTGCATTGTCTTCAACAAGGTAGTCCACATCATCCATCCTACTCCGAGTATGTCATTCCTTCGAGCTCTTTCAAACGACCAATTTTAAATTGCCTTAAGCTGGTATGAAGAGTTTTATTGATCTATGGATCAAGAGTAATTCTTTTTGCCACTTAAGGGAGCAGTCCAACGAGTCACCACTTCCAAGGTGCCCCGTTACGGGATCATGGCAATTATTTCCTCTCCACCTTGACACCGTCCACCATCTTTGTAAGCGTGGAATTGTTGCCCACCAAATCAAAGCCCGTCGCTTGTTCCTCCATCCCTCTCGATGTGTTTCGTGTCTCAGCTCGAGAGATGTTTCAATGTCTCACTCGATGAGTGATCCTGAGTTGTTCGATCTTTGAGAAGATCGATCCTTCTAGAGTTTTCCCTTTCCTCTCATTGTCATGTTAATTGGTGTTCTTAGAGCAAGACATCAAGACAAAGATGGTGATCGTGTCAACGTTCTTATGAAGTGCAACCTGGACCGTGAAGACCGTGATAGTTTGTGCCCCCTCTGTCTTCTTACCTCACGTCTTGAATCTCGGGACGCGATTCTTGTTTAGTGGGGGTGAGTTGTCACAGCCCTAGATCTTTGTTTGTAATTATTTGCATCTTCATCCATGTCATCATGTTTAAATTTCAGTTAAACTTGAAATGGGGGATAATAAACCCTAGCAGCAAATGGAATTCAACCAAGTTCAAACTTAAATCTTTTCAATGATCCCAAACTGCCTTTAGAAATGTTCATCATTTTTGAATTGGTCCAGCACCTCTAACAAAAAGGATGCACATATTTTTAGGCCATTATGGATCTCTGAATTAACTCATATCCTATTTGAATTGGAGCATTTAAATCCTATAAATATTTTTAAAAGCTCTAATAATCCTGAAACTAGTTTTGGGTTGTTGGAAATAATCCAAACACCGCCCACCATTATTTTCAGGTTTTTATAAATTGGATTAGTATTTTTACTAATTCAAAACAGAATAAAAGAAATAGAAAACAGGAAATAAAAGAGAGAGAGAGAGGCTTACCTGGCGCCCACCTAGCAGGCCCACCTGCCTGCCCAGCCCAGCCACCGCTCCAGCGAGCTGCTTGGCTCGGCCAGGTAGGCAGGCAGGTGGTCGACGCCGGCACCAGCGCGCGCCACGCAGCTGTCCGCCGCCCTGCTTCCTTCCCTCGCCGTTCTGCCGCCCTGTGTCGGTCACCAACTCCTCCCCCGAGCTCGCAGACACGCCTCTTCCTCCCCAGCTCCTCTCCCTCGCTCTCCTGCACCATGGCCGAGGCTGCCGCGCTCGCGCCACCGTGATAACCGCGTCCGCCTTCGTCCCCGTGCCTCGCCGCCGTGTCCATTCACTCCGCCGTCGTCGACTACGTCGACCAGGCCGAGCCCCGAGCGCTCGCCCGCTCTGGAGTCGCCCCCGTCCCCGTCTTCCCCAACTCCGGCCGCTGAGATCGCCATCGTCGCCCCGCTCAGCTCCGGACTTCCCCGAGGCCGCTTTGACGCTTGCTGTAATCACCGTGAGCTCAGCTCCGTCCTCCCCCTCTCTATTAACTCTCTCCTGCACCGCATACACCACAACACGTTCACCCGCATCCGCCGCCGCCGAGCTCGTCGCCGACGTGACTCCGGCCACCCACCAGCCACACCACCGTGACCAATGCACTCACCGCTTTCGCGAGAACCGTGCTTTTCTACTCCACGCGCGCCTCGCCGTGCCCCGTAGCCTCGGGTTCGACCTCACCCGAGCTCCGGCAGCCGCACAGCTCGTCGCCGGTGACGTTTCCGGCAACTCCGAGCCCAACCACCGCCACCAAACGCTGCGGCTTGCTCCCAGCTACGCGTAGATACTCTCCGCCGCCCATTTTGTCGCCGGAACGTGAAACTGCACTTCCACCGCCGCGTCTGGCCTCGCCGGCGGCTAAACACCGGCGGGTTTGACCCCGTTGACTTTGACTGGGTGGGCCCAGGTTGACTCCCCCTGAGTCTATGACAAGTGGGGCCCGCTCTACTAATTAACTTAGGTTAACACTAACTAATATTAGTTAGTTAAACTAACTACTGACACGCAGGACCCATAGGTCAGGGTTGACCTGGACCGTCGCCTTTGACCTGCTGACGTCACCACGACATCATGCTGACGCAATAACTAATTACTGGAATTTTCTTATACAGGAAATTCCAGAAAATAACCAAAACTTCTAAAATTCATAGAAATTAATCTGTAACTCCAAATGCAAAGATTTATATATGAAAAATGATCAGAAAAATCCAATCTTTCCATATGTACTAGTTTCATGCATGTTAGAACACTTTAACCTTGCTGATTAGGTGAAACAAGCTAATGCACTTATATCACTTATTATTTTGGGTGATCATTTGAATCCTTGGTTCAAATGGACTCAAACCTTTATGTCCCAAGTTGCATTAGAGCTATCACACAGCATATTTCCATGTCATGATCATGCATCATATTGTTGCATTGCATTGATTGTGTTCTTCCTTGTTTGCCGGTATTTTTCCCCTCTCAGTAGACGAGATTCCGACAATGAGTTCGATGACACCGATGAAGAGCTATAATATCTTCAGAAGTGCCAGGCAAGCAAAACCCCCTTGTTCATTCTGATACAATCCCACTCTCTCGCTCCTGCTCTCTTTTACTGCATTAGGACAACAATGAATCATCTGTTACTTGCTGCGGTAGTTGAACCCCTTATCCTCTGCATGACCTGTCATTGCCACAGTAAATAGATGAAACCCACTATTATGAGTAGGAGTTGTTTGAGCCCTGATGTGCCTACTCATTCATGCTTGTTTGTCGTGCCTGCTATTGCTTAGAGTTGTGTCGTCGATTCATCGGGGATGAATCGGAGGTGTGTGAACATGTCCTACTGTTGAGAGCTAAGTGTGTGAACACGATTTGGTAAAGGTAGCGGTGAGAGGCCATGTAGGAGTACATGGTGGGTTGTCTCATTGCGGCCGTCCTCAGGAACTGAGTTCTGTGTTTGTGATCCATGAAACAGTTACCACGCATTGGGCCCGAAACCAATGGACCCTCTCGACTTATTAACTGCCCTTGCCCTCTGTCCAGGAGTTGCAACTAGTTTCTGGTGTTTGTAGGATATGTGTTGGAGGCAGTGCGTAGCGCTGACCCTAGGGGTGGGCTATGATGCGGTAGATACACCGTGGCACGGTGTATCGGGCACCCGTTTGGTGTCTCGGGAACCCTGCACACATAATTTGGGGCTGTAAGCGAAACTCCGGCCGGATCTCCTCGCGGATGGAACCCGAATAGGCGATAAACCTGGACTAGAGACTTGTGTGGTTAGTCAGGTTGCCGAGATACACGACGTGTACATGGTGGTAAGTGGCGAGAGCGTGTGTGAAGAGGTACACCCCTGCAGGGTTAACATCATCTATTCGAATAGCCGTGTCCGCGGTAAAGGACTTCTGGGTTGCCTATAACAGTTCATAGACAAGTGAAAGTGGATACTCTAAAATGCGCAAGATAAGCGTCAGTGCTATGGATGGCGTTCTCGTGGGAAGACGGGATCGGATCCATAGTGGTGTATTGAATGGTGAATATGTGGACTCGTATGCGCCACCTCAAAAGAGTTACTTGCGTTCGTAGTTCAGGATAGCCACCGAGTCAAAGCTGGCTTGCTGCGGTCAAACTCCACCACCCCTTTGTTGATACCGATGCATATGTAGTTAGTTCGATGTAAGTCTTGCTGGGTACATTTGTACTCACGTTTGCTTAATTTATGTTTTGCGAGAGACTTCAGTCTCGCTAGTAGTTCCTTTGGACTTGATGTTTAGCTTGATACCTCAGCTACGATCTTGTGCCCTCGGCAGGATCTGGTAGATAGTCAGGCTTCTCAGCCTTTTTCATTTGTAGATGTCTGTACGCTTGTGCTTTGACTTGTATGCTCTGAATGTTGGGTCATGAGACCCATGTTTGTAATATCTCGCTCCTCGGAGCCTAATGAATAAATACTTTGAGTCATAGAGTTATGTTGTGATGCCATGTTGTATTTACACATAGCGAGCATATTGTGTGTATGTTTGAAATGCTTGGTATGTGTGGGGTCCGACAATCTAGTTGTTTATCCTTGGCAGCCTCTCTTATGGGGAAATGTAGTCTAGTACTTCCTTGAGCCATAGTAGTCCGCTACAGCCCGGTTCACCGGAGTCCTGCTAGCCCAAAGACTACCGCTCGGGACACTTGACCGGCCGGCATGTGTTTCACTTCGTTCGTGTCTGTCCTTGGGAAATGTCACGCTGTGACATCCGGAGTCCTGCCTAGCCTGCTACAGCTCGGGTTCCCGGAGTCCTGTTAGCCCAGTGCTACAGCCCGGATTCACACGCTGCTGACCGACATGCTCGATATGATTCATGTATGCCTGTCCCCATGGGTTAGTGCCGCTTTGGGTTCACGACTAGCCATGTCGGCTCGGGTTCTCTGTCATATGGATGCTAGCGACACTATCATATATGTGAGCCAAAAGGCGCAAACGGTCCGAGCCATGGTAAGGCGACACCCGTGGGAATACCTTGCGTGAGGCCGCAAATTGATATGAGGTGTTACCGGCTAGATCGATGTGACTTGGAATCGGGGTCCTGACAGAAGTAGTACTTACAGACAGTGGCAAGTGATCGTTAATTTATCGAGGACCTTTTGATTGAAGAACTGGAAGAACTCATCAAATGGAACATGCAACAGATCAATTCCAACGAGGTCGTGCTCCTCTTTAACTCTCAGATACAAAGTATTCGTCCCCCCAGACTCTCTGCAGGTTTTCATGTACCAATCATGGAATCTTCGCATCATTGTTGTTAGAGATTTTTCATCTTTGACGAGAGGCTTCTCGTACTCATATCTGTGTTCGTCCACCTCCTAGAAATCATAGTGTACATCGTCGGGCAGGTAATCTCTAAGATTGTTATAACCGGGCACCATCCCCGGAGCATTAGCGACGATGTCGCTAGACACATTGAGCGGGGGGCACGATTGGTTCGCTTGTTCGCCGAGCTGGGCAATTTTTTTCCCAGCTGCTCGTCGTTCTTTTAACCTTTGATCACTGACAGTACTTCCCGACCACTCAGCTTCGAGATATACCTTTTCAGTAACGCACTCATAGTTGGTTTTCAGCGGAGACTTTGGTGGTTTCCTCAGGGCATCGATAGTGCGCTTTGCTTTCACCGGATCTACCTTCTCCTCCGGAGGTGGATGTCTCTCTGCTTTCGCCCCTTCAAAGAAGTCCTTCACTTATTTTTACACGATCTTCTTGTTTTCTTCCACGGTCATCTCGTACGGTAACTTCTCTAGAGGCTTGAGAGGTGGATCATATCTGTATTGCATCCCGCCTCTGGCTAGACGTCGGAGCAGACAGAGGGGCTGCGGCTGTCTTATTTCGTGCTTGCTTACGAGGCGGAGGAGAAGGACTACGACGCGCCGGAGCAGCCGGGGAGGCGGCGGGTCTCTTCCGCCCTTGCTGGCGAGGCGGAGAAGGAGGAGGCTGGTGGCTGCTCGGGCGCGCCGGCGCAGGCGGAGTGCCGCCACGCGCCGAAGAAGGAGGCTGAGTGCCCTGATCGTCACTCGCCGGAGGAGGAGGTGGTAGAGGAGGCGGAGTGCCCTGACTCACCGGAGGAGGAGGAGGAGGCGGAGGTGTCCAGTTTATAAGGTTGATGAGCTCCTTCCGCCATAGGCATGGAGTCTTCAGACAAGAACCCAGCCGATTCTCCCCGTCACCCATAGGGTGGTCAAGCTTGAGGTCCTCAAATCCTTCTGTGATTTCATCCACCATCACCCTAGCATATCCTTCTGGAATCGGCCGGCAGTGAAAAGTTGCGCCAGGTTCAGGAGGTGCAATAGAGCCAACAACCGCCTTGACTTTCAATTCCATCCACTCCGTCATAAGGTGGCAATGCTGAGACTCCGTGATAGCATCTATAGGGTAGCTAGCAGGAGCCATGAAGACAGGCTTTTAAAGCAGCTCTGTGGAAGCCACGCTGCTTCTCCGCTGAGATGGCGGGGTAGCTTCGGGTGTAGCTTCGGCAGGTCGCGTGCTACGAACTGCCTCTCGTTCCTCTAGCACTTGTACACTTGCGTGCAGCGCCTGTAGTTGGGTCAACTCCTTTTTCTTCTTCCTCTCCTGGCGTTTGTAACCGCCTACGTCAGGAAATCCAGCTTTCCACAAAAGGGAGCCTGGCGTGTCTCGTGTCCGTCCGGGGTGCTCAGGATTCCCGAGGGACTCTGTGAGCTCGTCGTTCTCTCTGTCCGGAACGAACGTCCCTTGCTACGCCTTTTCGATATAATCCTGAAGCTTCTCGATGGGTGTGTTCAGCTGCCCTTTGGTCCAAACGCACTTCCCTGTTACAGGGTCCAATTTTCCACCAACCCCGAAGAACCAAGTCCTGCAACGGTCTGGCCAGCGTCGCGTCTCTGGTTCGATCCCTTTATCAATGATGTCATTCTCAGCCTTGTCCACACCGGCCGGGCTTTCAGGTAGCCACCTGACCCCGTGCGATGGTGATGCTTCTTCTTTGCAGCATTTTTCTTGTTTGTCGCTGACATCTTCGCTGCTCTCTCAGATTTCTTTTTGGTGACAAATGCGGGCCACTGATCTTGGATGTTCTCAAATCGGCCGATGAATTCTGGAGTCTTGTCTTGGTCGAAAAACGATGATTTCAGCTCATTCTTCCACCTCCTGAATAGCTCAGCCATCTTCTTAAGAGCATAAGCCTTGAACATTGGCTTTTTAACTGGATTCTCCGGATCCTCCTCTGGTGGGAAGGTGAAATTTTCCTGCAGTGCGGTCCAAAGATCAGCTTTCTGCCTATAGCTGACATAAGACTCCTGAGGGTCTTTGTCCTTAGGCTTCAACCATTGCTCGATGCTGATCGGGATCATGTCCCTAACTAGAACCCCGCACTGAGCATTAAATTTTTGCTTGGTCCGGAGGGGTTCAATCGGTTGGCCAGCGTGATCAATTTTGATGATCGTGTACCTTTCATCCGCGCGCAACTTTCTCTTTGGGCCTCGTCTCGTTACCGAAGTTTTTCTCGATCCGGAGGGCTAGAAAAGAAGAAAAAGAAGAGAGTTAATATGTGTACATACCAAAAACAATTAATGCATCAATTAGCTATAGTCAGCACATGCTTAATTAATTAATATATATACCTGGCCGGACTCCGTTCGGTCACCGGAGCCGTCATCACGGTGTCCTTCCCCCTCCATTCGGTCACCGGAGCCGCCATCATGGTGTCCTTCCCCCTGCATTCAGTCACCGGAGCCATCATCACGGTGTCCTTCCTCCTCCATTGTTTGATCATCGTTGTAGCCTGCTTCTTCATCCAGTCTTTCCATACCATCGGTGCATGTGTCGTTGAGAAACAACAAGACGGCATCACTTCCGTGTGCAATTATCTCCCCCAACACCGCTTCTTTTTGCTTCGTCTCGGGGGTGCGGATCCATAGTTTCTGCAAATATTTACAACATGGCAATTATTATTCAAACATGACAGGTGGATATATTAGTGGCAAACGTTGAACTAGCTAGGTAAGCACAATAAGGAATCATATTAGTGGCCTGGCCTTGACGCTTCTCTAGGGTTTGGGGTGGCCTCAGCAATGCTTCAAGGGTTTGGGGTGGCCTTAACAACACTTCAAGGGTTCGGGGTGGCCTCGACAACAATGCTCTTTTAACTTGGTAAATTTGGGTGGCCTCAAGAGAGTTTGTCGATCGGGTAGGGGCGCGGCGGGAGGGGGTAGGAGACTGACATTGTTTTTTTCTAGGGTTTGGGTTGTCCTCGAGAGTTTTGGTCGAGCGAGATGGTCGGGGGTGCTCCGGACGTCCCCCTCACTTTAACAAAGAACTACCTTAAAAAAGACTTGCTTCGCGGCGGGTCCTTCTTCATTTTTTCCTTTGTTTTTTCTTATATGTTTGTTTTCGTTTTCATTCTACATTTTCATACATATGAAAAAAAATAAAGTTTCTACACAATAGTGCACAATTTTTATGAACAAATTACAACATCTAAATTAACTATACATCTAAATAAATATAACTATACATCTGAAATTTCCCTACTCTTAAAACTAAACTAAACATAAACTAAAATAATCTAAAAAACATGTAAAAACATCTAAAAATAGCATCTAAAAACATCTAAAAATCTAATAGCTAGCACCCGGCAGGGGAGGAGGGGCACAGCGGAGGGGCCGGCGCCGGCGCCGGCGGGGCAGGGCAGGGGTGAAGGGGCGCGGGACAGGGGAGGGGCGCGGGAGCAGGCTAGTACTCAAAGGGGGCGGCAGGGCATGGTGGGCGGCGCGTTGGGGCCGACAGGGGCACGAGGGTCGACGCCGTCGTCGGGGGCAGAGGGCGTCAGCGGCGGTGGCGGCGACATTGAGCAGCCTGATGGCGTCGGTGGCGGCGGCGATGGCAAGGTGGATGATGACCCACAAGTATAGAACCCAACGAGGAGCAGAAGGAAATGAAGCGGTTTTCAGCAAGGTATTCTCTGCAAGCACTGAAATTATAGGTAACAGGTAGTTTTGTGATAAGATAATTGGTAACGAGCAACAAGTAACAATAGTAAATAAAGTGCAGCAAGGTGGCCCAATCCTTTTTGTAGCAAAGGAAAAGCCTGTACAAACTCTTATATAGAGAAAAGCGCTCCCGAGGACACATGGGAATTATCGTCAAGCTAGTTTTCGTCACGTTCATATGATTCGCGTTCGGTACTTTGATAATTTGATATGTGGGTGGACCGGTGCTTGGGTGCTGTCCTTACTTGGACAAGCATCCCACTTATGATTAACCCCTATTGCAAGCATCCGCAACTAGAAAAGAAGTATTAAGGTAAACCTAACCATAGATGAAACATATGGATCCAAATCAGCCCCTTACGAAGCAACGCATAAACTAGGGTTTAAGATTCTGTCACTCTAGCAACCCATCATCTACTTATTACTTCCCAATGCCTTCCTCTAGGCCCAAATAACGGTGAAGTGTCATGTAGTCGACGTTCACATAACACCACTAGAGGAGAGACAACATACATCTCATTAAAATATCGAACGAATACCAAATTCACATGACTACTAATAGCAAGACTTCTCCCATGTCCTCAGGAACAAACGTAACTACTCACAAAGCATATTCATGTTCATAATCCGAGGGGTATTAATATGCATAAAGGATCTGAACATATGATCTTCCACCAAATAAACCAACTAGCATCAACTACAAGGAGTAATCCACACTACTAGCAACCTACAGGTACCAATCGCAGACTTAGAGACAAGAATTGGATACAAGAGATGAACTAGGGTTTGAGAGGAGATGGTGCTGGTGAAGATGTTGATGGAGATTTCCCTCTCCTGATGAGAGGAGCGTTGCTGATGACGATGGTGATGATTTCCCCCTCCCGGTGGGAAGTGTCCCCAGCAGAACAGCTCTGCCGGAGCCCTAGATTGGTTCCGCCAAGGTTCCGCCTCGTGGCGGCGGAGTCTCGTCCCGAAAGCTTGCTTATGATTTTTCTTCGGACGAAAGGCTTCATATATCAGAATATGGGCACCGGAGGGCCAACAGGGGGCCCACGAGGCAGGGGGCGCGCCCAGGGGGGTAGGGCGCGCCCCCACCCTCGTGGCCAGGGTGTGGCCCCCCTCTGGTATTTCTTCCACTCAGTATTTTTATTATTTCCAAAAATAACTTTCGTGGAGTTTCCGGACTTTTGGAGTTGTGCTGAATATGTCTCTAATATTTGCTCCTTTTCCAGCCCAGAATTCCAGCTGCCGGCATTCTCCCTCCTTATGTAAACCTTGTAAAATAAGAGAGAATAGGCATAAGTATTGTGACATAATGTGTAATAACAGCCTATAATGCAATAAATATCGATATAAAAGCATGATGCAAAATGGACGTATCGACTCTCCCAAGCTTAGACCTCGCTTGTCCTCAAGCAGAAGCCGATAACGATAAATATGTCCACATGTTTAGAGGTAGAGGTGTCGATAAAATAAAATACGGATATGAGGTTATCATGATTATTCTCATAACAGCAACACATATAGATAATGTCATATGATTTCTTATGTTCAAGTAATAATATATTCACAATGCAAAGTATGAATCAGAAACTTTATTGAGAACCAACAAACTATAATCTCAGTCATTGAAGCAATTGCAATTTATCATAACATCAAAAAGAGTCTATTTCAGAGCTTTTTAGCATGTCCACATACTCAACTATCATTTAGTCTTTCATAATTGCTAACACTCACGCAATACTTGTGGTTACGGAGTTTTAATCGGACACAGAGAAAGATAGGGGCTTTTAGTTTCGCCTCCCAACCTTTTACCTCAAGGGTAATGTCAACAATAATAACTCATGCTAACTTACATCCAATTAGATATATATATATATATATATATATATATATATATATATATATATATATATATATATATATATATATATATATATATATATATATATATATATATATATCAGGATCTTTCCAACATACTGTGATTGCCAAAGGATAAAATGTAAAAAGGAAAGGTGAAGATCACCATGACTCTTGCATAAGGTAGAAGATAAACATAAAAGATAGGCCCTTCGCAGAGGGAAGAGAGGTTGCCATGCACTTTTAGGGTTGGATGCACAAAATCTTAATGCGAAAGAACGTCACTTTATATTGCCACTTGTGATATGAACCTTTATTATGCAGTTCATCGCTTTTATTTCTTCCACATCACAAGATCGTATAAATCTTATTTCCTCCACACCAATCAATCATACATATTTAGAGAGCAATTTTTATTGCTTGCACCGATGACAACTTACTTGAAGGATCTTACTCAATCCATAGGTAGGTATGATGGACTCTCACGGCAAAACTGGGTTTTGGGGTATTCGGAAGCACAAGTAGTATCTCTACTTTGTGCAAAGAATTTGGCTAGCATGAGGGGTAAAGGCAAGCTCAACATGTTGGATGATCCATGACAATATACTTTATCTCAGATATAAGAAAACATAACCCATTACGTTGTCTTCCTTGTCCAACATCAACTCTTTAGCATGTCATATTTTAATGAGTGCTCCCAATCATAAAAGATGTCCAAGATAGTATATTTATATGTGAAACCTCTCTTTATTTATTACTTCCTATTAATTGCAACGATGACCAAAACTATGTTTGTCAACTCCCAACAACTTTTAATCATCATACTCTTTCTATGTGAAGTCATTACTCTCCATAAGATCAATACGATCTTTTTGTTTCTTTTTATTCTTTTCTCTTTCTTTTATTCACTCAAAATCATAGCA
The DNA here is from genome assembly GCA_021605205.1 of Aegilops longissima. NCBI lineage: Eukaryota > Viridiplantae > Streptophyta > Magnoliopsida > Poales > Poaceae > Aegilops > Aegilops longissima. The sequence continues at coordinate 205,655,631 of CM038680.1, read as the reverse complement.
AGATAATCAAGCCCTTGACTCAACACTAATATTTATTATATATATAGCTCACGGACTCGATTACATAGAGGGATCATAAAGCAAAACTCAAAACTAGATCATGCCATAAACTTTATTCTACTAGATCAAGATACTACTAAAAGGATCGAACTAAGAAAAACGGTAAAGATAGAGATGTGATGGTGATATGATACCGGGGCACCTCCCCTAAGCTTGGCAGTTGCCAAGGGGAGTGCCCATACCCATATGATTATTTCTCCTTTTTCGAAAGCGGGGATGTGATATTCTTGGCGATGATACTCCTCAGGATACGATTCTCTTCTTCGAGCTTATTGAGTTGCTGCTTGATATCCATTATCTCCTTACGAAGCTTTCCTGTAATGGCCAAATCTCCTCGCACCCAAGGGTGTTGCATAGCTGCGGGAGAACAAGTGACACTCTTCTTCATATTTTCATAAGAAAGAAATCTAACATTGGAAGGGATAACCGAGTTTGGAATAGCCGAGCTCTGTAGTTCTCCCATTGTGAATCCAGCTCAGAATCAAGAAGTGACTTCTTGATCCTTCTCCATGGCGTCTATCCTTTTCAAATCAGCCTCCATCTCTTCCTTCGTTGCTGGACCGAAGTGGTCAGCATCGCTATTTGTCCTTTATCTCGGTGTAGGATGGGACACCCGGCTCCCCGACTGACTCTTGAGAAGACATCTTGCCCTAATCTGCAGAAGCAACAACTTGAAACGAAAACAGAGAATATCTGCGTGATACAGGAGTCAAAACCTTTGGGAGATTATATAATGAATTTTTACCGACCAAAATACGTATCGTGCAAGAAAACAGAATCCGGCGAGCGCACGAGGTGCCCACAAGGCAGGGGGCGCGCCCTCCACCCTCGTGGAGGCCTCGTGTTCTTCCCGGACTGCTTCTTATTTTTCTATTTTTCTAAATATTCCAAAACAGAGAAAAATTGCCATTAGAACTATTTTGGAGTCGGTTTACTTACCGTACCACATACCTATTCCTTTTCGGAGTTTGGAATGTTCCGGAAAGTGTCCCTTATGTATTCCTCCGGGGTTACGGTTTCAATACCATTGGTTTCAACATTTATAGGATTACCTGAGATATAATGTTTGATTCTTTGGCCGTTCACCACCTTCGGATTTGTGCCTTCGAAGTTGTTGATTTTTATGTCACCAGAACGATAGACCTCCTCGATAACGTAAGGACCTTCCAATTTAGAGAGAAGTTTCCTTGCAAAAAATCTTAAACGAGAGTTGTATAGCAATACATAATCACCTACATTAAACTCACGCTTTTGTATCCTTTTGTCGTGCCATCTTTTAACTTTTTCTTTAAACAATTTGGCATTCTCATAGGCTTGGGTTCTCCATTCATCAAGTGAGCTAATGTCAAATAACCTCTTCTCACCGGCAAGTTTGAAATCATAGTTGAGCTCTTTAATAGCCCAATAAGCCTTATGTTCTAGTTCGAGAGGTAAGTGACATGCTTTTCCATAAACCATTTTATACGGAGACATACCCATATGATTTTTATATGCAGTTCTGTAGGTCCATAATGCATCATCAAGTTTCTTGGACCAATTCTTTCTAGATCTATTAACGGTCTTTTGCAAAAATTAATTTGAGTTCTCTATTACTCAATTCTACTTGACCACTAGACTGTGGGTGATAAGGAGATGCAATTGTATGATTAACATCATACTTAGCAAGCATTTTACGAAAAGCACCATGAATAAAATGTGAACCATCATCAGTCATTAAATATCTAGGGACTCCAAACCTCAGAAAAATAACTTCTTTAAGCATTTTAATAGATGTGTTATGATCAGCACTACTAGTTGGAATAGCTTCAACCCACTTAGTAACGTAATCAAAAGCAACTAAAATATGTGTATATCCATTAGAGGCAGGAAAAGGTCCCATATAATCAAAGCCCCAAACATCAAATGGTTCAATAACAAGTGAATAATTCATAGGCATTTCTTGTTGTCTACTAATATTACCAATTCTTTGACATTCATCGCAAGATAAGACAAGCTTACGGGCATCCTTGAAGAGAGTAGGCCAATAACAACCGGATTGCAATACCTTATGTGCAGTTCTATCTCCAGCGTGGTGTCCTCCATAAGCCTCAGAGTGACACTTGCATAGGATCTGTTCATGTTCATGCTCAGGTACACAACGTCTAATAACACCATCTACTCCTTCTTTATAAAGATGTGGGTCATCCTAGAAGTAATTTCTTAAATCATAGAAAAACTTTTTCTTTTGTTGGTATGTGAAACTAGGTGGTATTAATTTAGCAACGATGTAATTAGCATAATCAGCATACCATGGAGTAGTATGAGAAGCCTTTATGACATTTAATTGCTCCTCAGGAAAGCTATCATCAATAGGTAATGGGTCATCAAGAACATTTTCTAACCTAGACAAGTTGTCTGCAACGGGGTTCTCAGCTCCCTTTCTATCAATAATATGCAAATCAAATTCTTGTAACAATAGGACCCATCTAATAAGTCTAGGTTTAGCATCTTTCTTTTCCATAAGATATTTAATAGCAGCATGATCAATGTGAATAGTTACTTTAGAATCAACAATATAAGGTCTGAACTTATCACAAGCAAATACAACTGCTAAGAATTCTTTTTCAGTAGTAGCATAATTTCTCTGAGCATTGTCTAGAGTTTTACTAGCATAGTGAATAACATTTACTTTCTTATCAACTCTTTGCCCTAGAACAGCACCTACATCATAATTACTAGCATCACACATGATTTCAAAGGGTAAATTCCAATCAGGTGGCTGAACAATAGGTGTAGAAATTAATGCTTTCTTAAGTATTTCAAATGCTTCTACACAATCATCATCAAAGACAAATGGTACATCTTTTTCTAATAGATTAGTCAGAGGCCGAGAAATATTTGAGAAGTCTTTAATGAACCTCCTATGAAAACCGGCATGACCAAGGAAACTTCTTATACCTTTGATGTCCTTGGGACATGGCATCTTTTCAATGGCATCAACCTTGGCTTTATCAACTTCAATACATCTCTCAAAAATTTTATGCCCCAAGACAATGCCTTCATTAACCATAAAGTGGCACTTCTCCCAATTCAAGACAAGATTGGTGTGACGCCACCGATTCAATTGTACACTAATCATGCACGCAAACGTGTACGATCAAGATCAGGGACTCACGGGAAGATATCACAACACAACTCTAAACACATAAATAAGTCATACAAGCATCATAATACAAGCCAGGGGCCTCGAGGGCTCGAATACAAGTGCTCGATCATAGACGAGTCAGCGGAAGCAACAATATCTGAGTACGTACATAAGTTAAACAAGTTTGCCTTAAGAAGGCTAGCACAAACTGGGATCAGATCAAAGAGGCGCAGGCCTCCTGCCTCGGATCCTCCTAAACTACTCACGGTCGGTAAATCGTCGGGCTGCACATAGCAGAGGGCACCTCCGGTGTATTAGGAGTCGCCATCGACGGTGGCGTCGCTCCTGGTTCCAAGATCTGGTTGCGACAACCAGGTAGAAGGGAAGGGGAAAAGGGGAGAAAAGCAACCGTGAGTACTCATCCAAAGTACTGCAAGCAAGGAGCTACACTACATATGCATGGGTATATGTGTAAAGGGCCATATCGGTGGACTAAACTGCAGAATGCAAGAATAAGAGGGGATAACTAATCACATCAAGACTACGCTTCGCAGCCTCCGTCTTGCAGCATGTAGAAGAGAGTAGACTGAAGTCCTCCAAGTAGCATCGCATAGCATAATCCTACCCGGCAATCCCCTCCTCGTTGCCCTGTTAGAGAGCGATCACCGGGTTATATCTGGCACTTCAAAGGGTGTGTTTTATTAAGTATCCAGTTCTAGTTGTCATAAGGTCAAGGTACAACTCCAGGTCGTCCTGTTAACGAAGATCACGGCTATTCGAATAGATGAACTTACCTGTAGGGGTGCACCACATAACCCAACACGCTCGATCCCATTTGGCCAGACACACTTTTCTGGGTCATGCCCGGCCGTGGAAGATCAACACGTCGCAGCCCCACCTAGGACAACAGAGAGGTCAGACGCGGTCTAAACCTAAGCGCCACGAAGTGCAGGGCCCATCGCCCTTAGCACACCTGCATGTTGCGTCTGTGCCGGAAGAAGACCTAGCCTAGCAGGTGTTCCAGTCCAATCCGGCGCAGCGCCGCGCTCGATCCGACGTCACGAAGGCTTCGACTGATACCACGACGTCGAGTGCCCAGAACTGTACCCGCGTAGTTGGTTAGTGCGTACAGGCCAGTGGCCAGACTCAGATCAAATACCAAGATCTCGTTAAGCATGTTAATTGAAGTATCCGCAAACGCTGACCAGGGCCAGGCCCACCTCTCTCATAGGTGGTCTCAACCTGCCCGGTCGCTCCACCACAAAGTAACAGTCGGGGGCCGTCGGGAACCCAGGCCCACCTCTACCGGGATGGAGCCACCTGCCCCTTCAGCCACCATCTCCGAACAGTATCATAAGTAATGTAACAGTATAAAGTATGTAGCATATGCCCGTGATCACCTCCCGAAGTGATCACGGCCCAGTAGTCTAGCATGGCGGACGGACAAGAGTGTAGGGCCACTGATGGAACACTAGCATCCTATACTAAGCAGTAGGATAGCAGGTAAGGGTAACAACTGTAGCAACAATGACAGGCTATGCAGTAGAATAGGATTAATCGAAAGTACTAACATGCTACACTACTCTAATGCAAGCAGTAGAGAAGAATAGGCGATATCTGGTGATCAAGGGGGGGGCTTTCCTGGAAGCTCTGGCAAGAAGGACGGGTCGTCAACACCGTAGTCGTACTGGGCAGTAGCGCCGTGGGTCTCGAGGTCTACCGGAGAAGAAGAGGGGGGAAGAAACAGTAAATACGGAGCACACAAGGCATCACAAAACATACATGGCAATAAGCGGTGCTAGGGGTGACCTAATGCGGTAGGAGGTGATACCGGCGAAGGGTGGGAACATCCGGGAAAGTATTCCCGGTGTTTCACGTTTTCGGACAGATGAACCGGAGGAGGAAAGTTGTGTGTTTTCTATGCTAGGAATGGGTGGCGGACAAACGGACCGTGTATCCGGATTCGTCTCGTCGTTCTGAGCAACTTTCATGTACAAAGTTTTTCGATCCGAGCTACGGTTTATTTTATATTAATTTTTAAAAAATTTAAGAATATTTGGGATTATTATTAATTCGAAATTAATTGGAAAAATGCTATGCACACCCATCACATGGTACATGTAGTGTACCTGGGGATGGTGGTGGGCTAAGGGGACCAGTTGACCACCAAAGTTTGGTGGTCAGCGAGGTGAGCCTCCTTGTCATACACTACTTAGTTAATTAACTAGTTAGTTAGTTTATTAAACAGAATTAATTAAGATAATTAATTATTTAATTGATATATATTTTAATTAATTTATAATAATAATTATTATTAACATTTCCTAAGGCCTGGGCCCCACTTGCCATAGGCCTAGGGGGCATAGCGGGGCGGGCGCAGTGAACGGGGCCGGCGCCCGGCGAGCACCCGAGGCCACGGCGAGGCGCCAGTGGGCATGGCGCCGGCCAGGGGAGGGCGAGCTACGACACGGCTGTGGGAGGCGGGTGGCTGCGGCGGTCGAGCTCGACCCGGGGGGGTGGAGCGCTGGCGACGCCGGCTCGGCCGGTGCCCACGGGGCACGGGACGCTTGGCATGGAGGAACGGCGCGGGCGGACTGAAGGCTATGGCGGTGGCAACAGATGCAAGCGGCGACAGGGAGGAGAAGGGGAGGGGGTGGCCGGAGCACGCAGGGCGTCGCCGGGCAGTGGCGGTCGGCTCTCGGACGCGGCAGGGAGCAATGCCAGGGGGGTGCTATCTACGACGTGAGGAGGGGGAAACTTCAAGGAGCTCACCGGGACCTGTAGGGGTGCAAAGATGGGCTCGGGGGAGGCTTGGAGCAGACGGACGGCGGCGACGATCCACGGCGGCCGAGGGCGTCGATCCGTGCGAGGCAGGGGGGTCGAAGACGGCTGGATCGACGTCGAGGCAGAGGCGGCGGCCAACGAAGGGGATCGACGCGAGCAACATCGCTGGTGCATCTCAGCCTCGATCCAGTGGCGGAGACGAAGTAGACGACCACGCCGGAGCTCCAGGTCAGCACGGAATGATGAGCAGTGGCCGGTGGCCACGTGGACGAGCAGCGGCGGCGACGAAGGTGGCTTCGGGTGTGACGAGCAGAACGTAGAGGGGCGAGGGGCGCCCAGATCCAGTGGGGGAGTGAGGGAGAGAGCTAGGGTTTGGCCCGGGGCAAAGCCTTATAGGAATGGGTGGGCTGCCGGCGGATGGCCGCCACGGTGACGACCAGTGCCGTGGCGGGCGTCGGCCATGGCCACGGGGTGGTTCGTGAACAGGGGAGGAGAGGAGGGGGTAAGCCTGGGTCGGTTGGTCCGTTTGTTTTGTCTTTTCCTTTTCTGTTTTATTTCTAGTTTCTCTTTTATTTTAGTTTTATAGAATATAAAAGTAGTCCCTAATTTTGTTTAAATATATATATATTACTGCCACATAAGTTTGGGCAACTAAATAAGATATTTTAATATTTTATAAATCTTAAAAGGAATTTCATTATTGATTTTAGCTACGGTTTTAAATACCTTAGTGCATTTATTTATTTTTATAAAAATGTGGATTCTCCACCAAAATTACCTATGCATTATTGGTCACAACCCGAACATTTTAGTTTTGATATTTGAAAACATTTATTGTTTGTCAAAAATTCAAATTTGATTTTTAAACGTTTTGATCTAATGCGAGGTTAGCAATAGTAATCGAGGTGACATGGCATCATTAGCAGAGGTTTACTGTAGCTTGATTATCCGGGCGTCACAATTCTCCTCCACTACAAGAAATCTCGTCCCGAGATTTAAGAGGTGGTATAAGGGGGAAATTTGTGGTTGTGAAATTCTAACGGGTCTTCTCGGTCTTGGTTGTTCTTCTCGAAGAAGTTAATCCCTTTCGTTGATGTCTTCAATTCTTTATTCCAATGCATCATGATGAAGTTGGCATCCTTTCTTGAGGGTCTTCATCGCACTTACGAAAGAATAAAAGGGAAGCATTCCGGGAGAACGGACCTCGGCAAGGTTGACTATCTGGTAGATAACATCGGGGAAGGAGGCGGAAAGTAACTCTCAAATTGAAACTTAATAAAATATCGAGAGCAAAGTAAGTAGGTACCATGAGAAGTTTCGAGCGGGTAGGCAATCGTTCGATGCCTGAAACAAAGTGTGAAAGATGTCCAGAGCAACGAGAATAAGTATTGCGTATGATACCAGATTAGATCGTCTCTAGGAAGGTGGTTGGTGATCTTCATACGAAGCCAATCGTGAGGAATAACTTCGGAGATATGGGGGTACCGGAGAGTCAGGTTTCGATCCTGTGGAACTGTGGGTTATGGGCCCACCATGTGGGTTAAAAGTAGGAGGAGTGGTGACATCTTGCATGGTCATGATAGCAAGGCAGGTCAGAGGGTAGCCTGTCGATTATGTCGGCAACAACAGCGGTACCAAGGGCGAGGGACGAAGAGAACCATTTTCCTGCTCGTTAGGACGAGGCGGACCAATAGGCAAATTTCTCGTCCATCGGTGGTTACCGGAATGTCATCAAGAATAGTAACAGGGTCTTACTGATAGAGTTGTACACCAAGGTGTTTACATAAGCAGGAGAATATTACTGCTTATATCATATAGATCACAAGAAATGTTAAACCAACCAATGGAAAGGAAAATACAATTATCAGATTTAAACAACACAATGGAAAGGAAAATGTGTTTAAAAACATATTTCAAGGGTATATCCTTCCCAAGGACAAGCAGAGCATGATATCCATGACATTATATAATGTAGAAAAATCTTTAGGTACGGGAGAGAATTTTCATGACATTACCCATACAGTGGTGTTTGGATAATTGAGTAGGAAACATTAGCATTGGGCTTCAAATGTTCCTGTTGAAAATCAGAGTACCAAAGACATGCTTCAAGATAGCATTGACGTGGTCAACAGGTGAAGATCGGACTTTGGAAACAAAAAGGATCCATCAGGAACAACTTATATAATAAGTCTTACAATTTCCTCACGGAAGAATGACTAACCTTGCCAAAAAGGAAAGTTATAACAATAGGTCCTCCGGCCAGGTGTGCTAGGCATGACATCATCTTACCGGGTCATATAAAGACCAATGTTATGACTCTTGGAATTATGTTCCAACCATCATATCTGACCAAGATTCAGATCTGATTGGTGTTAGGATACGTCAGACCCAAGATGCCTGAGAAGAAAAAGGTGCAACACGATTTGATGAGATGACATTGTGAGATTCTGAGAAATGATCTATGGAAGCGAGTTCCGAAACAAGAGTTCATCATTAAACCAAGGATAGGATGAGAGGGTGGCTGATGAACTAAACGACAATTCATCGAGATTTCCAAAAGTGATTTCCGCAATCATGTGAACAAAGAGATAACATTTGCCAGATGAAATGATATAAGTGGATATGCTCGAGGAAAACATACCCAATTTAAACATTGGTTGAAAGGTGCACCCGAAATATGGGCTGGGTTGCACGACCAATGTCAGAATGGTGATTCAATAATCAATAGTCTAAGAATGAACGGCCGGCCATTATCTTCAAAGCAATAGGGTTGCTAGAAGGGTAGAATCCAAACAGCACCGTTCACTTGTTGGAATCAACACGGGGGACCAAGAAAGAATGGTGATGGTGATAAGTATCACTTGTATCAAGAATTCCCAGAGGTGGTGAAATTCTCATGACATTCTTGACATAAAAGGTGGTAACATTCCAAGGTAAAGAAGAACAGATGCTGGATAGCAAGGAACTCAAGGTATAACACAAAACTCTATCAAGTTTGTGTTGGAGGGAAGTCAATAAAATGGTCGATGATAACACAGATCATCGAGGGCAAGGATGGTTTTTCTCATTATGAACTCAATTGATATCCTGGAAGAGCTCATAAGGTTGATGATGATCACGACACATTTGTTGAGAGATTTCATGAAGATGTAATCAATCAACGACAACATCGAGTCAAAGGAATGATGAAGCGAAAGGTTATTGGAACCGTGGGTACGACACAAACTCGCAATCAAGCTTGTTGTTCAAGGCGAAATGGTATGACGAGGGAGATCGGCGTAAGCTTAGCTCATCATTGAAAGTTGTGCTCCGGGGTTAAGGACCAGGTAGCACAGTTAAAATCGGCACAATAATTATATAGCCGAGCAGGCTAGGACTTACGTGATCGAGTTCAAATTCGTAAGTAATGAAGGTTACGAAGAGTTGTTTAATCGCGGTGTGAACTCGATTCAGTTATCGATGTCTTTGAGTGTTTATTAACTCAGAGTCCGTGAAAAGAATTTGGAATCAGTGAGAATGTAATACTTGATGAAGAACGCATAAGAAGTTATGCGGTTCCGTGATAATCTCGAGATACCAGAGGGGGTAATACTCGATGATAGATCAAAGTAGAGGTTGGACTGGGTATTGCTCTATAGAAGACAAGTGCTTAAACTTGCACGAGAAATGGTATTTAAAGGAGAACATGGTCGGAACCACGATTGCAAAAGGCCAGATCCCAGATATCAGATGAACTTATACCAAAGGAATAATTAATTTAAGAGAAGCTTTAATGATAAGATCTACATCGTGTCCATGGGCATGAACACAAAGTTCTAGGTCGACTCCCACTTCTCCAATGCATAACCTTTCATTCACTTTTCACTTTCGAGGAAGTTGTATTGTTGAAATTTTATCTGGCAAAATACCAGAAGTGTATGACTTGTGAAAACTTTCGAGTTCACAAATATTAAGGAAGGCATAGGTTCAACCCATCAGGGTATCGTGGAAATATATACCACAAACTTAAATAGTAAATACTGAAGGAAATATGCCCTAGAGGCAATAATAAAGTTATTATTTATTTCCTTATATCATGATAAATGTTTATTATTCATGCTAGAATTGTATTAACCGGAAACATAATACATGTGTGAATACATAGACAAACAGATAGTCACTAGTATGCCTCTACTAGACTAGCTCATTAATCAAAGATGGTTATGTTTCCTAACCATAGACATGTGTTGTCATTTGATTAATGGGATCACATCATTAGGAGAATGATGTGATTGACTTGACCCATTTCGTTAGCTTAGCACTTGATCGTTTAGTATGTTGCTTATGCTATCTTCATGACTTATACAAAGTTCCTGCAACTATGAGATTATGCAACTCCCGTTTACCAGAGGAACACTTTGTGTGCTACCAAATGTCACAACGTAACTGGGTGATTATAAAGGTACTCTACAAGTGTCTCCAAAAGTATATGTTGAGTTGGCATGAATCGAGATTAGGTTTTGTCACTCCGATTGTCGGAGAGGTATCTCTGGGCCTTCTCGGTAATACACATCACATAAGCCTTGCAAGCATTGCAACTAATGAGTTAGTTGTGAGATGATGTATTACGGAACGAGTAAAGAGACTTACCGGTAACGAGATTGAACTAGGTATTGGATACCGACGATCGAATCTCGGGTAAGTAACATACCGATGACAAAGGGAACAACGATGTTGTTATGCGGTTTGACCGATAAAGATCTTCAGTAGAATATGTAGGAACCAATATGGGCATCCAGGTTCCGCTATTGGTTATTGACCGAGAATGGTTCTAGGTCATGTCTACATAGTTCTCGAACCCGTAGGGTCCGCACGCTTAACGCTTCGATGATAGTTCATTATGAGTTTATAAGTATTGATGTACGAAGGTAGTTCGAGTCCGGATGTGATCACGGACATGACGAGGAGTCTCGAAATGGTCGAGACATAAAGATTGATATATTGGAAGCCTACATTTGGACATCGGAAGGTTCCGAGTGAAATCGGGAATTTACCGGAGTACCGGGAGGTTACCGGAACCCCCCGGGAGGTCTATGGGCCTTAATGGGCCATAAGAGAGAAGAGGAAGGGCCGGCCAGGCTGGCCGCGCGCCCCCCTCCCCCCTCTAGTCCGAATAGGACAAGGAGAGGGGGGGCCCTTCCCTCTTCCCCCTCCTCCAATCCTAATCCAACTAGGAGAGGGGAGTCCTACTCCCGGTGGGAGTAGGACTCCTCCAGCGCGCCTCCCAAGGCTGGCCGCACCCCTTGGCTCCTTTATATCTGAGGCAGGGGCACCCATGACACACAAGTTGATCTACGGATCTTTCCTTAGCCGTGTCGGTGCCCCTTCCACCATATTCCACTTCGGTCATATCGTCGCGGAGCTTAGGCGAAGCCCTGCGCCGGAGAAGTCATATCGTCATGAGCTTAGGCGAAGCCCTGCGTCGGTGGAACATCATCATCGTCACCACGCCGTCGTCTTGTGGAACTCATCCCGACACTTTGCTGGACCGGAGTCCGGGATCGTCATCGAGCTGAGCGTGTGCTGAACACGGAGGTGCCATCGTTCGGTACTTGGATCGGTCGGATCGTGAAGGCGTCGACTACATCAACAGCGTTGTTATAACGCTTCGCTTTCGGTCTCGAGGGTGCGTGGATGGATACTCTCCTCTCGTTGCTATGCCATCACCATGGTCTTGCGTGATCGTAGGAAATTTTTGAAATTACTCGTTCCCCAACAATGGCATCCGAGCCTGGTTTTATGCGTTGATGTCATATGCACGAGTAGAACACAAGTGAGTTGTGGGCGATATAAGTCATACTGCTTACCAGCATGTCATACTTTGGTTCAGCGGTATTGTGAGATGAAGCGGCCGGACCGACATTACAGCGTGCGCTTCGCGAGACTGGTTTCACCGCTCTAAGCACTAGTTGCTTAAAGGTGACCGGCGGGTCTCTCTCTCTCACTTTAGTTGAACCGAGTGTAGCTACGCCGGTCCTTGCGAAGGTTAAAACAGCACCAACTTGACAAACTATCGTTGTGGTTTTGATGCGTAGGTAAAACGGTTCTTGCTCAGCCCGTAGCAGCCACGTAAAACTTGCAACAACAAAGTAGAGGACGTCTAACTTGTTTTTGCAGGGCATGTTGTGATGTGATGTGGTCAAGGCGTGATGCTATATTTTATTGTATGAGATGATCATGTTTTGTAACCGAGTTATCGGCAATCGGGCAGGAGCCATATGGTTGTCGCTTTATTGTATGAATTGCAAAAGCCATGTAATTGCTTTACTTTATCACTAAGCAGTAGCGATAGTCGTAGAAGCAATAGTTGGCGAGGCGACAACGATGCTACGATGGAGATCAAGGTGTCGCACGGTGGCGATGGTGATCATGACGGTGCTTGGAGATGGAGATCACAAGCACAAGATGATGATGACCATATCATATCACTTATATTGATTGCATGTGATGTTTATCCTTTATGCATCTTATCTTGCTTTGTTTGACGGTAGCATTATAAGATGATCTCTCACTAAAATTATCAAGAAGTGTTCTCCTGAGTATGCACCGTTGCTAAAAGTTCGTAGTACCCGGACACCACGTGATGATCGGTGTGATAAGTTCTCGTCCATCCTACAACGGGTGCAAGCCAGTTTTGCACACGAGAATACTCAGTTAAACTTGACGAGCCTAGCATATGCAGATATGGCCTCGGAACACGGAGACCGAAAGGTCAAACGTGAATCATATAGTAGATATGATCAACATAGTGATGTTCACCATTGAAACTACTCCATCTCACGTGATGATCGAACATGGTTTAGTTGATTTGGATCACGTAAACACTTAGATGACTAGAGATGTCTGTCTAAGTGGGAGTTTTTAATATGATTAATTGAACTTAAATTTATCATGAACTTAGTACTGATAGTATTTTGCTTGTCTATGTTTCTTTGTAGATAGATGGCTCGTCTTTGTTGTTCCGTTGAATTTTAATGCGTTCCTTGAGAAAGCAAAGTTGAAAGATGATGGTAGCAATTACGGACTGGGTCCGTAACTGAGGATTATCCTCATTGCTGCACGTAAGAATTACGCCCTGGAAGCACCGTTGGGTGCCGTGCCTGCTGCAGGAGCTGCACCGAGAAGTTGTGAGCGTCGGCAAAGCAAAGCTGATGACTACTCTATAGTTCGATGTGCCATGCTTTACGGCTTAGAACCGGGTCTTCAACGACGTTTTGAGCGTCATGGAGCATATGAGATGTTCCAGGAGTTGAAGTTAATATTTCAAGCAAATGCCCGGATTGAGAGATATGAAGTCTCCAATAAGTTCTATAGCTGCAAGATGGAGGAGAATAGTTACATCGGTGAGCACATACTCAAAATGTCCGGGTATAATAATCACTTAATTCAGCTGGGAGTTAATCTTCCGGATGATAGTTTCATTGACAGAATTCTCCAATCACTGCCACCAAGCTACAAGAGCTTCGTGATGAACTATAATATGCAAGGGATGACTAAGACAATTCCTGAGCTCTTCGCAATGCTGAAAGCCGCAGAGGTAGAAATCAAGAAAGAACATCAAGTGTTGATGGTCAACAAGACCACTAGTTTCAAGAAAAAGGGCAAAGGAAAGAAGAAGGGAAACTTCAAAAAGAACAGCAAGAAAGTTCTTGATCAAGAGCGAAACCCAAGTCTGGACCTAAGCCTGAAACCGAGTGTTTTCTTGCAAGTAGACTGGACATTTGAAGCGGAACTGCCCCAAGTATTTGGCGGATAAGAAGGATGGCAAGGTGAACAAAGGTATATGTGATATACATGTTATTGATGTGTACCTTACTAGAGCTCGTAGTAGCACTGGGTATTTGATACTGGTTACATTGCTAATATTTGCAACTCGAAGCAGGGACTACGGAATAGACGAGCACCGGCAAAGGATGAGGTGACGATGCGTGTGGGAAACGGTTCCAAAGTCAATGTGATCGCGGTCGGCACGCTACCTCTACATCTACCTTCGGATTAGTTTTAGACCTAAATAATTGTTATTTGGTGCCGCGTTGAGCATGAACATTATATCTGGATCTTGTTTGATGCGAGGCGGTTATTCATTTAAATCGAGAGAATAATGGTTGTTCTATTTATATGAGTAATATCTTTTATGGTCATGCACCCTTGAAGAATGGTCTATTCTTATTGAATCTCGGCAGTAGTGATACACATATTCATAATGTCGAAGCCAAAAGATGCAGAGTTGATAATGATAGTGCAACTTATTTGTGGCACTTGCCGTTTAGGTCATATCGGTGTAAAACGCATGAAGAAACTCCATACGATGGACTTTTGGAATCACTTGATTATGAATCACTTGGTACTTGCGAACCGTGCCTCATGGGCAAGATGACTAAAACACCGTGCTCGGTTGTATGGAGAGAGCAATGACTTGTTGGAAATCATACATACAGATGTGTGTGGTCCGATGAATGTTGAAGCTCGTGGCGGATATCGTTATTTTCTCACCTTCACAGATGATTTAAGCAGATATGGGTATATCTACTTGATGAAACATAAATCTGAAACATTTGAAAAGTTCAAAGAATTTCAGAATGAAGTTGAAAATCATCGTAACAAGAAAATAAAGTTTCTACGATCTGATCGTGGAGGAGAATATTTGAGTTACGAGTTTGGTCTACATTTGAAGCAATGCGGAATAGTTTCGCAACTCACGCCACCGGGAACACCACAGCGTAATGGTGTGTCGAGCGTCGTGTCGTACTTTACTAGATATGGTGCGATCTATGATGTCTATTTCCGATTTACCGCTATCATTTTGGGGTTATGCTTTAGAGGCGGCGCATTCACGTTAAATAGGACACCGTCAAAATCCGTTGAGACGACGCCTTATGAACTATGGTTTAGCAAGAAACCAAAGTTGTCGTTTCTGAAAGTTTGGGGTTGCGATGCTTATGTGAAGAAACTTCAACCTGATAAGCTTGAACCCAAATCGGAAAAATGTGTCTTCATAGGATACCCAAAGGAAACAATTGGGTATACCTTCTATCACAGATCCGAAGGCAAGACATTCGTTGCTAAGAATGGATCCTTTCTAGAGAAGGAGTTTCTCTCGAAAGAAGTGAGTGGGAGGAAAGTGGAACTTGATGAGGTAATAGTACCAGCTCCCTTATTGGAAAGTAGTTCATCACGAAAGCGGTTTACGTAACACCTACACCAGTTAGTGAGGAAGATAATGATGAAGATCATGAAACTTCAGATCAAGTTGTCACTTGAACTCAGAGATCAACCAGAATAAAATCCGCACTGTGAGTGGTACGGTAATCCTATTCGGAAGTCATGCTACTAGATCATGGTGAACCTACGAACTATGAAGAAGCGATGGTGAGCCCAGATTCCACAAAATGGTTTGAAGCCATGAAATCTGAGATGGGATCCATGTATGAGAACAAAGTATGGACTTTGGTAGACTTGCCCGATGATCGGCAAGCTATTGAGAATAAATGGATCTTTAAGAAGAAGACCGACGATGGTAATGTAACTGTCTACAAAGCTCGACTTGTTGCAAAAGGTTTTCGACAAGTTCAAGGGTTGACTAGATGAGACTTTCTCACCCGTGGCGATGCTTAAGTCTGTCCGAATCATGTTAGCAATTGCCGCATTTATGATTATGAAATTTGGCAAATGGATGTAAAACTGCATTCTTGAATGGATTTCTAGAAGAAGAGTTGTATATGATGCAACCAGAAGGTTTTGTTGATCCAAAGGGTACTAACAAAGTGTGCAAGCTCCAACGATCAATTTATGGTGCTGCAAGCCTCTCGGAGTTGGAATAAGCGCTTTGATAGTGTGATCAAAGCATATGGTTTTATCTGCACTTTTGGAGAAACCTGTATTTACAAGAAAGTGAGTGGGAGCTCAGAGCATTTCGATATTATATGTGGACGACATATTGTTGATTGGAAATGATATAGAATTTCTGGATAGCATAAAAGGATACTTGAATAAAAGTTTTTCAATGAAAGACCTCGGTGAAGCTGCTTACATATTGGGCATCAAGATCTATAGAGATAGATCAAGACGCTTAATTGGACTTTCACAAAGCACATACCTTGATAAAGTTTTGAAGAAGTTCAAAATGGATCAGGCAAAGAAAGGTTTTTTGCCTGTAGTACAAGGTGTAAGATTGAGTCAGACTCAATGCCCGACCACAGCAGAAGATAGAGAGAAAATGAAAAATGTTCCCTATGCTTCAGCCATAGGCTCTATCATGTATGCAATGCTGTGTACCAGACTGGACGTATGCTTAGCTGTAAGCTTGGCAGGAAGGTACCAAAGTAATCCAGAGTGGATCATCGGACAGCGGTCAAGAACATCTGAAATACGAAAAGGACTAAGGATATGTTTCTCGTATATGGAGGTGACAAAGAGCTAGTCGTAAATGGTTACGTCGATGCAAGCTTTGACACTGATCCGGACGATTCTAAATCGCAAACCGGATCGTGTTTTTATTAAGCGGTGGAGCTGTCGGTTGGTGCAGTTCTAAACAAAGCGTCGTGGCGGGATCTACATGTGAAGCGGAGTACATAGCTGCTTGGAAGCAGCAAATGAAGGAGTCTGGATGAAAGAGTTCATTTCCGATCTAGGTGTCATACCTAGTGCATCGGGACCAATGAAGATCTTCTGTGACAATCTTGGTGCAATTGCCTTGGCAAAGGAATCCAGATTTCACAAGAGGACCAAGCACATCAAGAGGCGCTTCAATTCCATTCGGGACCAAGTCCAAGTGGGAGACATAGAGATTTGCAAAATACATACGGATCTGAATGTTGCAGACCGTTAACTAAGCCTCTTCCACGAGCAAAACATGATCAGCACCAAGACTCCATGGGTGTTAGAATCATTCTTGTGTAATCTAGATTATTGACTCTAGTGCAAGTGGGAGATGAAGGAAATATGCCCTAGAGGCAATAATAAAGTTATTATTTATTTCCTTATATCATGATAAATGTTTATTATTCATGCTAGAATTGTATTAACCGGAAACATAATACATGTGTGAATACATAGACAAGCAGATAGTCACTAGTATGCCTCTACTAGACTAGCTCATTAATCAAACATGGTTATGTTTCCTAACCATAGACATGTGTTGTCATTTGATTAATGGGATCACATCATTAGGAGAATGATGTGATTGACTTGACCCATTTCGTTAGCTTAGCACTTGATCGTTTAGTATGTTGCTTATGCTATCTTCATGACTTATACAAAGTTCCTGCAACTATGAGATTATGCAACTCCCGTTTACGGAGGAACACTTTGTGTGCTACCAAACGTCACAACGTAATCGGGTGATTATAAAGGTACTCTACAAGTGTCTCCAAAAGTATATGTTGAGTTGGCATGAATCGAGATTAGGTTTTGTCACTCTGATTGTCGGAGAGGTATCTCTGGGCCTTCTCGGTAATACACATCACATAAGCCTTGCAAGCATTACAACTAATGAGTTAGTTGTGAGATGATGTATTACGGAACGAGTAAAGAGACTTACCGGTAACGAGATTGAACTAGGTATTGGATACCGACGATCGAATCTCGGGTAAGTAACATACCAATGACAAAGGGAACAACGATGTTGTTATGCGGTTTGACCGATAAAGATCTTCGT
This sequence comes from Aegilops longissima, assembly GCA_021605205.1. NCBI lineage: Eukaryota > Viridiplantae > Streptophyta > Magnoliopsida > Poales > Poaceae > Aegilops > Aegilops longissima. The sequence goes on along the minus strand of CM038680.1, from coordinate 205,637,968 downwards.
AGAATATGTAGGAACCAATATGGGCATCCAGGTTCCGCTATTGGTTATTGACCGAGAATGGTTCTAGGTCATGTCTACATAGTTCTCGAACCCGTAGGGTCCGCACGCTTAACGTTCGATGACAGTTCATTATGAGTTTATAAGTATTGATGTACGAAGGTAGTTCGAGTCCCGGATGTGATCACGGACATGACGAGGAGTCTCGAAATGGTCGAGACATAAAGATTGATATATTGGAAGCCTACATTTGGACATCGGAAGGTTCCGAGTGAAATCGAATTTACGGAGTACAGGGAGGTTACGGAACCCCGGGAGGTCTATGGGCCTTAATGGGCCATAAGAGAGAAGAGGAAGGGCCGGCCAGGCTGGCGCGCCCCCCTCCCCTCTAGTCCGAATAGGACAGGGAGGGGCGGCGCCTTCCTCCCCTCCTCCAATCCTAATCCAACTAGGAGAGGGAGTCCTACTCCCGGTGGGAGTAGGACTCCTCGGCGCCGCCTCCCAAGGCTGGCTGCACCCCCTTGGCTCCTTTATATCTGAGGGCAGGGGCACCCCATGACACACAAGTTGATCTACGGATCTTTCCTTAGCCGTGTCGGTGCCCCTTCCACCATATTCCACTTGGTCATATCGTCATGAGCTTAGGCGAAGCCCTGCCGGAGAAGTCATATCGTCATGGAGCTTAGGCGAAGCCCTGCGTCGGTGGAACATCATCATCGTCCCACGCCGTCGTCTTGACGGAACTCATCCCGACACTTTGCTGGACCGGAGTCCGGGATCGTCATCGAGCTGAGCGTGTCTGAACACGGAGGTGCCGTCGTTCGGTACTTGGATCGGTCGGATCGTGAAGACGTCGACAACATCAACCGCGTTGTTATAACGCTTCCGCTTTCGGTCTACGAGGGTACGTGGACGGATACTCTCCCCTCTCGTTGCTATGCCATCACCATGGTCTTGCGTGATCGTAGGAAATTTTTTGAAATTACTACGTTCCCCAACAAATACCACCAGCTCGAAAGCTGAGCATGGTTAAGAAAGCAGAGGATACAATTTACCAAAGGCATTATGTATCTGAGGGAAGGCTCACAAGATTATTGAATATGAAGGATGTTGTTGGATAAAATCCAACAAAGGATCTGCCAGTCCATAATGGAGTTGCTGTAAGTATCGACACACGATCAGAGGACAAAACAAAATAAGGGCTTTGGATTATAGAAACAAGTGACTAATTCAAAGCTCAAGGCAAAGGAATTAATATTTCCAAATCAAAGGATCAGAAGCAAACGCTCTGATTAAGGATGGCTAAGTTGAGTAAGATTAGGGGTAAAATCGACAAAAATTTGATTGGTCGAGATCCAGCTCGTGTTTAAGAAAATGTCTGAGCTGAAAGGATGAACTCTAGGATCTGATTGAGGATTGCGAGCATTCGCAACATATTGAATCAATGTACTCAAAATGATAGTGACAAAGGTTGCCAATAGGATTACTATACTTATGGGATTAACCATAATGCAAGTATGCAAGAATTCCAAGACAACAGGTTGTTGAGGATTTTCGAAAGAACAAATATTATTTCGAAGTCTTTTGCGGGACACAAGAACAACTGGGAATGAGTGGATACTCCATAAGTGCAAGGAATTATCTGTAGGGGGTATTCATTAGGCAAGAACTGCAGGGCAGTAAGCTCAAAGGATTCTCGGAACAACAGAGAGCACTTCGGGGCATCTTGTAATAACAAGATCAATGGGATTGAATGTAGGCAAGTGTGTTTAGTTACCCATACAGATAATAGTGGTAGGGAATTTGCAAAAGCGGCCGGCACAAGCGTCTCGGGAAAACAACGAATAGCATCTTCAGAACCTTCTGGTGCAGCAGGCGATCAATGTAATAAGGGGCTCTCCGGGAGGAAGTAGTTACGAGAACCTAGAGTTAGATTTAGTAAAATCATTTAACCCGAATAGAAGAGAGATCAGAGTCCCAGAGTATAGATCGAGGAATAAAAGATCCTAATACCACCCAATGGCGACGTGGGCCCGTAAGGCACACAGCCATGTTAGTAAAAGTTTTGTAATGTCTAGACTCGACTTCGGCCAATAAGTGTGGAAGGGGGATTCCTACAGGCAGTCGGCTCTGATACCAACTTGTGACGCACCCGATTCAATCATACACTAATCATGCACGCAAACGTGTACGATCAAGATCAGGGACTCACGGGAAGATATCACAACACAACTCTAAAAACATAAATAAGCTATACAAGCATCATAATACAAGCTAGGGGCCTCTAGGGCTCGAATACAAGTGCTCGATCATAGACGAGTCAGCGGAAGCAACAATATCTGAGTACAGACATAAGTTAAACAAGTTTGCCTTAAGAAGGCTAGCACAAACTGGGATACAGACCGAAAGAGGCGCAGGCCTCCTGCCTGGGATCCTCCTAAACTACTCCCGGTCGTCGTCAGCGGGCTGCACGTAGCAGTAGGCACCTCCGGTGTAGTAGGAGTCGTTGTCGACGGTGGCGACTGGCTCCTGGGCTCCAGCATCTGGTTGCGACCAGGTAGAAGGGAAGGGGAAAGGGGGGAGAAAAGCAACCGTGAGTACTCATCCAAAGTACTCGCAAGCAAGGAGCTACACTACATATGCATGGGTATATGTGTAAAGGGCCATATCAGTGGACTAAACTGCAGAATGCAAGAATAAGAGGGGGATAACTAATCACTCGTCAAGACTACGCTCGCAGCCTCTGTCTTGCAGCATGTAGAAGAGAGTAGACTGAAGTCCTCCAAGTAGCATCGCATAGCATAATCCTACCCGGCAATCCCCTCCTCTTTGCCCTGTTAGAGAGCGATCACCGGGTTATATCTGGCACTTGAAATGGTGTGTTTTATTAAGTATCCAGTTCTAGTTGTCATAAGGTCAAGGTACAATTCCAAGTCGTCCTCTTACCGAAGATCACGGCTATTCGAATAGATAAACTTCCCTGTAGGGGTGCACCACATAACCCAACACGCTCGATCCCATTTGGCCGGACACACTTTTCTGGGTCATGCCCGGCCGTGGAAGATCAACACGTCGCATCCCCACCTAGGCCAACAGAGAGGTCAGCACGCCGGTCTAAACCTAAGCGCACAGGGGTCTGGGCCCATCTCCCTTAGCACACCTGCATGTTGCGTACGCGGCCGGAAGCAGACCTAGCCTAGCAGGCGTTCCAGTCCAATCCGGCGTGCGCCGCTTAGTCGCTGACATCACGAAGGCTTCGGCTGATACCACGGCGTCGAGTGCCCATAATTGTTCCCGTGTAGTTGGTTAGTGCGTATAGGCCAGTGGCTAGACTCAGATCAAATACCAAGATCTCGTTAAGCATGTTAATTGAAGTATCCGCGAACGCCTACCAGGGCCAGGCCCACCTCTCTCCTAGGTGGTCTCAACCTGGCCTGTCGCTCCGCCACAAAGTAACAGTCGGGGGCCGTCGGGAACCCAGGCCCACCTCTACCGGGATGGAGCCACCTGCCCCTTCAGCCACCATCTCCGAACAGTATCATAAGTAATGTAACAGTATAAAGTATATAGCATATGCCCGTGATCACCTCCCGTAGTGATCACGGCCCAGTAGTCTAGCATGGCAGACGGACAAGAGTGTAGGGTCACTGATGGAACACTAGCATCCTATACTAAGCAGTAGGATAGCAGGTAAGGGTAACAACTGTAGCAACAATGACAGACTATGCAGTAGAATAGGACTAATCGAAAGCAGTAACATGCTACTACTCTAATGCAAGCAGTAGAGAAGAATAGGCGATATCTGGTGATCAGGCGGGGGGGGGGGGCTTGCCTGGAAGCTCTGGCAAGAAGGATGGCTCGTCAACACCGTAGTCGTACTGGGTAGCAGCGGCGTCGGTCTCGAGGTCTACCGGAGAAGAAGAGGAGGGGAAAACAGTAAATACGGAGCACACAAGGCATCACAAAACATAACATGGCAATAAGCGGTGCTAGGGGTGACTGAGGGAGTCCTGGATTAGGGGGTGTCCGAATAGCCGAACTATCATCACGGCCGGACTCCAAGACTATGAAGATACAAGATTGAAGACTTCATCCCGTGTCCGGATGGGACTTTCCTTGGCGTGGAAGGCAAGCTTGGCGATACGGATATGTAGATCTCTTACCATTGTAACCGACTCTGTGTAACCCTAACCTATCTGGTGTCTATATAAACCGGAGGGTTTTAGTCCATAGGACGAACAACAATCATACCATAGGCTAGCTTCTAGGGTTTAGCCTCCTTGATCTCGTGGTAGATCTACTCTTGTACTACCCATATCATCAATATTAATCAAGCAGGAGTAGGGTATTACCTCCATCGAGAGGGCCCCGAACCTGGGTAAAAACATCGTGTCCCATGTCTCCTGTTACCATCCGCCTAGACGCACAGTTCGGGACCCCCTACCCGAGATCCGCTGGTTTTGACACCGACATTGGTGCTTTCATTGAGAGTTCCTCTGTGTCGTCACCGATAGGCCCAGTGGCTCCTTCGATCATCGACAACGACGCGGTCCAGGGTGAGACTTTTCCCGATCGAGGTGCAAGTATCGCTCCGACCCTTTAGCTCGAAGCCGACCGATCGAGGACGAGTGGTTGGACACCGCCGCACGATCTATACCGATTGAGTCCATCCCTGTCCTTTGCGAAGACACTCAGGTGTCGGACTCACTCCGAACCCTCCGCTCCTCGCCAATGACGATTGGGCGCCGGTCATGGAGTTCACCGTCAACATCTTCGATCACCCTTTGGCGACATCCCGCCACTAAAGTCTCTCTCTATCTCCGAGAGTGCCGACTACGGGTTAGAAGGTTGGGAGTGCGGACGGCGAAGAAATTCAACAACCACCCTTCAGACCACTGACTTACACGGCGCTCGATTTCGACTCAAAGACGATATGATGTATAAACCAGTTCCACAACCACCTCATCCCATGATGTATACATGGTGGAGACACCTAAAGGAAATGAAGACAGGAACAAAGGGACGCCAAAGGATAAATCCCTCGAAAAGCTAAACGCCAAGTCCCGCCAACAAAGACCCAGCCATAGATCGTGGAGGTGTATCGAAAGCAACCGTCTGACAACTTGTAAACAACCCGGGCGAAGACAACAGTCAGGGCACCACGCCGACAAACTGGCTAACTTCGAACGATCTAAGCTCCTGAAAAAGCAGAAGCGGAAACTCAAAACAGCGGAAGATTGGATCAGATGTCATGACAAATACGGGCGACCTACCTGCCGCCTCGAATTTGAGAGGAGGCCTTAGAGCCCCCACAATCATAAAGGAGGGATGGATGGGAGGGCTGGCGCCCTTTAAAGCCACATCAAAAGGAGGCCGGTTGTTGGGGAGGCAAAAATTTTCCTACGATCCGCAAGACCATGGTGTCCATACTATCCTACTAGAGTAGGATGTCGCCCCAACCGATCCTAGTCCAACTAGGCTCGATGACGTCCCTCAACTCCGACCAAGTTGAGGAGAGGACGAGGCAGAGATGATGATGTTCCACCGACGCAGGGTCTCCCGCTAATCCACCGACACGGCTAAGGAACGATAGATCAACTTGTGTGTCACCCCTGCCTCAGGGAAGGGAGGGGCTGGCCGGCCAAGGCGCCAGGGTGTCCTACTCCTACTAGCCCCCAAATCCTAGTCCAACTAGGGTTTGACCAAGGGCCCCCCTTCTCTAATCCTTAGGACTAGGAAGGGGAAGGCTGCGCCACTAAGGCCCATCAAGGCCCATTGACTCCTGGGGTTCCGTAACTTCCTGCATCAAAGAAATTCCCAATTTCACCCGGAGTGATTCCGAGTCCAAACATAGGCTTCCAATATATCAATCTTTATGTCTCGACCATTTCGAGACTCCTCGTCATGTCCGTGATCTCATCCGGACTCAACAACCTTCGTACATCAACATCATAAAACTCATAGTAACCGCCATCAAACGTTGTTGCGTGCGGATTCTACGGGTTCGAGAACTATGTAGACATGACCGAGACACCTCTTCTGGTCAATAACCAATAGCGGACCTGATGCCCATATTGGTTCCTACATATTCTACGAAGATCTTTATCGGTCGATCAAGATAACAACATACGCTGTTCCCTTTGTCATCGGTATACATTTGCCCGAGATTCGATCGTTGTATCCAATACCTAGTTCAATCTCGCATCGCAAGTCTCTTTTCTCGCTCCGTAATACATCATCTCACAACTAACTCATTAGTTGCAATGCTTGCAAGGCTTAGGTGATGAGCATTACCGAGAGGGCCCAGAGATACCTCTCCGACAATCGGAGGACAAATCCTAATCTCAAATATGCCAACCCAACATGTACCTTCGAGACACCTGTAATGTACCTTTATAATCACCCAGCTTACGCTAGACGCTTGGTAGCACCCAAAGTGTTCCTCGGCAAACGGAGTTGTATAATCTCATAGTCATAGGAACATGTATAAGTCATGAAGAAAAGCACTAGCAACAAACTATACGATCAAAAGCTATGCTAATGGAATGGGTCATGTCAATCAGATCATTCAACTAATGATGTGATCCCGTTAATCAAATAACAACTCCTTGTTCATGGTTAGGAAACATAACCATCTTTGATTAACGAGCTAGTCAAGTAGAGGCATACTAGTGACACTCTGAGGTTTATGTATTCACACATGTATTATGTTTCCGTTAATACAATTCTAGCATGAATAATAAACATTTATCATGATATAAGGAAATAAATAATAACTTTATTATTGCCTCTAGGGCATATTTCCTTCAGCCTCCCACTTGCACTAGAGTCAATAATCTAGATTACACAAGAATGATTCTAACACCCATGGAGTCTTGGTGCTGATCATGTTTTGCTCGTGGAAGAGGCTTAGTCAACGGTCTGCAACATTCAGATCCGTATGTATCTTGCATATCTCTATGTCTCCCACCGACCAAATCCCGGATGGAGTTGAAGCGCCTTTTGATGTGCTTGGTTCTTTGTGAAATCTGGATTCCTTTGCCAAGGCAATTGCACCAGATTGTCACAAAAGATTTTCATTGGACCCGATACACTAGGTACAACACCTAGATCGGTTATGAACTCCTTCATCCGATTCTTCATTAGCTGCTTCCAAGCAGCTATGTACTCAGCTTCACATGTAGATCCCGAACGACGCTTTGTTTGGAACTGCACCAACCGACAGCTCCACCGCTTAATGTAAATACGATCCGGTTTGCGATTTAGAATCGTCTGGATCAGTGTCAAAGCTTGCATCGACGTAACTGCCATTTACGAGCTCTTTGTCACCGCCATAAATGAGAAACATATCCTTAGTTCTTCTCAAGTACTTAAGGATGTTCTTGACCGCTGTCCAAAGGATCCACTCGGATTACTTTGGTACCGCCTCGCTAAACTTACAAAGAAGGCACACATCAGGTCTGGTACACAGATTGCATACATGATAGAGCCTATGGCTGAAGCATAGGAACATCTTTCATTTTCTCTCTATCTTCTGTGGTCGGGCATTGAGTCTTACTCAACTTCACACCTTGTAATACCGCAAGAACCCTTTCTTTGCCTCGATCCATTTTGAACTTTTTCAAAACTTTATCAAGGTATGTGCTTTGTGAAAGTCCTATTAAGCGCCTTGATCTATCTCTATAGATCTTAATGCCCAATATGTAAGCAGCTTCACCGAGGTCTTTCATCGAAAAACTTTTATTCAAGTATCCCTTTATGCTATCCAGAATTCTATATCATTTCCGATCAATAATATGTCATCCACATATAATATCGTAAATGCTACAGAGCTCCCACTCACTTTCTTGTAAATACAAAGCTTCTCCAAAAGTCTCAGATAAAACCAAATGCTTTGATCACACTATCAAAACGCTTATTCCAACTCCGAGAGGCTTGCACCAGTCCATAAATGGATCGCTGAGCTTGCACACTTTGTTAGCTCCTTTGATCGACAAAACCTTCTCGTTGCATCATATACAACTCTTCTTCCGTAAATCCATTCAGAATGCAGTTTTAACATCCATTTGCCAAATTTCATAATCATAAATGCGCAATTGCTAACATGATTCGGACGGACTTAAGCATCGCCACGGGTGAGAAGGTCTCATCGTAGTCAATCCCTTGAACTTGTCGAAAACCTTTTGCAACAAGTCGAGCTTTATAGACAAGAATATTACCATCAGCGTCGGCCTTCTTCTTGAAGATCCATTTATTCTCAATTGCTTGCCGATCATCGGGCAAGTCAACCAAAGTCCACACTTTGTTCTCATACATGGATCCCATCTCAGATTTCATGGCCTCAAGCCATTTTGTGGAATCTGGGCTCACCATCGCTTCTTCATAGTTCGAGGTTCATCATGTTCCAAAGAATATGACTTCCAAAACAGGATTACCGTACCACTCTGGTGCGGATCTTGCTCTGGTTGATCTACGAAGTTCTGTAGAAACTTGATCTGAAGTTTCATGATCATCATCATTAGCTTCCTCCCTATTTGGTGTAGGTGTCACAGAAACTGTTTTCTGTGATGTACTACTTCAATAAGGAGTAGATACAGATTATCTCATCAAGTTCTACTTTCCTCCCACTCACTTCTTTCGAGAGAAACTCCTTCTCTAAAAAGTTTCCAATTTAGCAACAAAAATCTTGCCTTCGGATCTGTGATAGAAGGTGTACCCAACTGTCTCCTTTGGGTATCCTATGAAGACACATTCGATTTGGGTTCGAGCTTATCAGGTTGAAGCTTTTCACATAAGCATCGCAGCCCCAAACTTTCAAAAACGACAACTTTGGTTTCTTGCCAAACCACAGTTCATAAGGCGCCGCTTCAACGGATTTAGATGGTGCCCTATTTAAAGTGAATGTAGCCGCCTCTAAAGCATAACCCCAAAACGATAGCGGTAAATCAGTAAGAGACATCATAGATCGCACCATATCTAATAAAGTACGATTCGACGCTCGACACACCATTACGCTGTGGTGTTCCAGGTGGCGTAAGTTGCTAAACTATTCCGCATTGTTTCAAATGTAGGCCAAACTCAGAACTCAAATATTCTCCTCCACGATCAGATCGTAGAAACTTTATTTTCTTGTTACGATGATTTTCCACTTCACTCTGAAATTCTTTGAACTTTTCAAATGTTTCAGACTTGTGTTTCATTAAGTAGATATACCCATATCTGCTCAAATCATCTGTGAAGGTGAGAAAATAACGATATCCGCCATTTAGCCTCAACATTCATTGACCACATACATCAAGATGTATGATTTCCAATAAATCTGTTGCTCTCTCCATAGTTCCGAGAACGGTGTTTTAGTCATCTTGCCCATAAGGCACGGTTCGCAAGTGCCAAGTGATTCATAATCAAGTGACTCCAAAAGTCCATCAAGATGGAGTTTCTTCATGCGTTTTACAATCGATATGACCTAAACGGCAAGTGCCACAAATAAGTTGCACCATCATTATCAACTCTGCATCTTTTGGTTTCAACATTATGAATATGTGTATCACTACTATCAAGATTAAGTAAAACAAACCATTCTTCAATGGTGCATGACCATAAAAGATATTATTCATATAAATAGAACAACCATTATTCTCTCGATTTAATGAATAACCGCCTCGCATCAAACAAGATCCAGATATAATGTTCATGCTCAACGATGGTACTAAATAACAATTATTTAGGTCTAATACTAATCCAAGGTAGATGTAGAGGTAGCGTGCCGATCGCGATCACATCGACTTTGGAACCATTTCCCACGCAGATCGTCACCTCGCCCTTAGCCAATCTTCGCTAATCCGTAGCCCCTGCTTCGAAGTTGCAAATATTAGCAATGTAACCAGATCAAATACCAGGTGCTACTGCGAGTATTAGTAAGGTACACATCAATAACAAGTATATCACATATACCTTTGTTAACCTTGCCATCCTTCTTATCCGCCAAATACTTGGGGCAGTTCCGCTTCAAAGGACCAGCCTGCTTGCAATAGAAGCACTCAGCCAGTGCTTAGGACCAGACTTGGTTTCTTCTCTTGATCAGCAACTTGCTTGCCGCTTTTTGAAGTTTCCTTTTCTTTCCTTTGCCCTTTTCTTGAAACTAGTGGTTTTGTTAACCATCAACACTTGATGCTCCTTTTGATTTCTACCTCCGCTGCTTTCAAAGATCGCCAAGAGCTCGGGCATTGTTTTGGTCATCCCTTGCATATTATAGTTCATCACGAAGCTCTTGTAGCTTGGTGGCAGTGATTGGAGAATTCTGTCAATGACGCAATCATCCGGAAGATTAACTCCCAGTTGAATCAAGTGATTGTTATATCCGCACATTCGAGTATATGCTCACCGACGTAACCGTTCTCCTCCATCTTACAGCTATAGAACTTATTGGAGACTTCATATCTCTCAATCCGGGCATTCGCTGGAATATTAACTTCAACTCCTGGAACATCTCATATGCTCCATGGTGTTCAAAACGACGTTGAAGTCCCGGTTCTAAGCCGTAGCATGGCACATCGAACTATAGAGTAGTCATCAGCTTTGCTTTGCCAGACGTTCACAACTTCTCGGCGCAGCCCTTGCACCAGGCCTGGCACCTAACGGTGCTTCCAGGACGTAATTCTTCCGTGCAGCAATAAGGATAATCCTCAAATTACGGACCCAGTCCGTAATTGCTGCCATCATCTTTCAACTTTGCTTTCTCAAGGAACGCATTAAAATTCAACGGAAACAAAGACGAGCCATCTATCTACACATCATAGACAAGCAAGATACTATCAGTACTAAGTTCATGATAAATTTAAGTTCAATTAATCATATTACTTAAGAACTCCCACTTAGAAAAATATCCTCCAATTCTCTAAGTGATTATGTGATCCATATCAACTACACCATGACCGATCATCACGTGTGATGGAGTAGTTTCAATGGTGAACATCAATATGTTGATCATATCTACTATATGATTCACGCCGACCTTCGGTCTCCGTGTTCCGAGGTCATATCTTATATGCATAGCTCGTCAAGTATAACCTGAGTATTCCGCGTGTGCAACTGTTTTGCACCGCTGTATTTGAACGTAGAGCCTATCACACCGATCATCACGTGGTGTCTCAAAGACGAAGAACTTTCGCAACGGTGCATACTCGTGGAGAACACTTCTTGATAATTTAGTAAGGATCATCTTATAATGCTACCGCCAATCAAAGCAAAATAAGATGCATAAAGGATTAACATCACATGCAATCAATATAAGTGATATGATATGGCCATCATCATCTTGTGCTTGTGATTCCATCTCCGCACCGCCATGATCACCATCGCCACCGGTAGCGACACCTTGATCTCCATCGTAGCATCGTTGTCGCCTCGCCAACTATTGCTTCTACGACTATCGCTACTCCTTAGTGATAAAGTAAAGCAATTACATGGCGCTTGCATCTCATACAATAAAGCGACAACCATATGGCTCCTGCCATTGCCGATAACTCGTTACAAAACATGATCATCTCATACAATAAAATATAGCATCACGCCTTGACCATATCACATCACAACATGCCCTGCAAAAACAAGTTAGACGCCCTCTACTTTGTTGTTGCAAGTTTTACGTGGCTGCTACGGGCTGAGCAAGAACCGTTTTACCTCGCATCAAAACCACAACGATATTTCGTCAAATAGACTCCGCTTTAACCTTCTCAAGGACCGGCGAGCCACACTCGGTTCAACTAAAGTGAGAGAGACAGACACCCGCCACCACCTTTAAGCAACGAGTGCTCACAGCGGTGAAACCAGTCTCGCCGAAGCGTCTGCTGAATGTCGGTCCGGGCCGCTTCATCTCACAATACCGCTGAACCAAAGTATGACATGCTGGTAGGTAGTATGACTTGTATCGCCCACAACTCACTTGTGTTCTACTCGCATATGACATCAACGCATAAAACCAGGCTCGATGCCACCGCTGGGGAACGAGTAATTTCAAAAATTTTCCTACGATCACGCAAGACCATGGTGATGGCATAGCAACGAGAGGATAGAGTGTCCGTCCACGCACTGTGAGACCGAAAGCGAAGCGTTATAACAACGCTGTTGATGTAGTCGCATTTCTTCCCGATCCAACCGATCCAAGTACCGAACGTCACGGCACCTCCGAAGTTCTGCACACGCTCAGCTCGATGACGCCCCTCGAACTCCGATCCAGCCGAGTGTTGAGGGAGAGTTTCACAAGACGACGGCGTGGTGACGATGATGATGTTCCACCGACGCAGGGCTTCGCTAAGCTCCGCTTCGGTATGATCGAGGTGTAATTGGTGGAAGGGGCACCGACACGGCTAAGGAACGATCTAATGATCAACTTGTGTGTCATGGGGTGCCCCTGCCCTGATATAAAGGAGGGAAGGGAGGGCTGGCCGGCCAGGAGGGAGGCGCCAGGGTGTCCTACTCCTACTAGGAGTAGGATTCCCCCAAATCCTAGTCCAACTAGGGTTTGACCAAGGGAGAGGGAGAGAGGGCGCACCCCTTCTCCTAATCCTAATAGGACTAGGAAGGGGAAGGCTGCGCCAGCTATAGGGCCCCTTTCTCTTTCCCACTAAGGCCCATCAAGGCCCATTGACCCCGGGGTTCCGTAACCCCCTGCACTCGATAAAATTCCCAATTTCACCCGGAGTGATTCCGAGTCCAAACATAGGCTTCCAATATATCAATCTTTATGTCTCGACCATTTCGAGACTCCTCGTCATGTCCGTGATCTCATCCGGACTCAACAACCTTCGTACATCAACATCATAAAACTCATAATAACCGCCATCGAAGCGTTAAGCGTGCGGACCCTACGGGTTCGAGAACTATGTAGACATGACCGAGACACCTCTCGGTCAATAACCAATAGCGGACCTGGATGCCCATATTGGTTCCTACATATTCTACGAAGATCTTTATCGGTCGATCAAGATAACAACATACGTTGTTCCTTTGTCATCGGTATGTTATTTGCCCGAGATTCGATCGTCGGTATCCAATACCTAGTTCAATCTCGCATCGGCAAGTCTCTTTTCTCGCTCCGTAATACATCATCTCACAACTAACTCATTAGTTGCAATGCTTGCAAGGCTTAGGTGATGAGCATTACCGAGAGGGCCCAGAGATACCTCTCCGACAATCGGAGTGACAAATCCTAATCTCGAAATATGCCAACCCAACATGTACCTTCGGAGACACCTGTAATGTACCTTTATAATCACCCGATTCGCCAGTGACGCTTGGTAGCACCAAAGTGTTCCTCGGCAAACGGGAGTTGCATAATCTCATAGTCATAGGAACATGTATAAGTCATGAAGAAAAGCACTAGCAACAAACTATACGATCAAAAGCTATGCTAATGGAATGGGTCATGTCAATCAGATCATTCAACCAATGATGTGATCCCGTTAATCAAATAACAACTCCTTGTTCATGGTTAGGAAACATAACCATCTTTGATTAACGAGCTAGTCAAGTAGAGGCATACTAGTGACACTCTGTAGGTTTATGTATTCACACATGTATTATGTTTCCGGTTAATACAATTCTAGCATGAATAATAAACATTTATCATGATATAAGGAAATAAATAATAACTTTTATTATTGCCTCTAGGGCATATTTCCTTCACCAGTTAGGTCCATCTATGGGCCGAGAAAGCAAGCCCTTCAAAGCAATGCAACACGCCAAATATCCAAACATCACGGCACACCCAAATACAGGGGCGCCGCACATCCCCTATGTTTCACCGATGAGGTGCTGGATCATGAATTCCCAGCGGGATTCAAACCCGTAAACATAGAGGCATACGACGGAACAACAGACCCTGGAGTCTGGATCGAGGATTACATCCTCCACATACACATCGCTAGAGGAGATGATCTCCACGCCATAAAATACTTACCCCTCAAACTCAAAGGGCCAGCTCGGCATTGGCTTAAAAGCCTCCAAGAAAACACCGTTGGAAGCTGGGAAGAGCTCGAGGATGCGTTTCGGGCAAATTTTCAGGGGACCTATGTCCGCCCTCCGGATGCAGACGATCTAAGTCACATAACTCAACAGTCCAGAGAGTCAGCCCGAAATTCAGAACAGGTTCCTTACTAAAAAGAACCAAATAGTCATTCGTCTCGGACGCCGAAGCCTTAGCAGCCTTCAAACACAACGTCCGAGACGAATGGCTCGCTGCAGACACCTCGCCAAGAAAAGCCAAGAACAATGGCCGCATTAACAAGCCTCATGACCCGCTTTTGCGGCGGAGAGGATAGCTGGCTAGCAAGATGCAGCACCAGCGACCAAGTACATCCAAGTCGGGATGGAACGAAACCACGGCGCAACAAGGACCAACGCCGGATTAAAAGGAACAGTCAAAGAGCGCGGCGTCAACGCCGGATTCAAAAGCTCACGACGTAACAATAAAAACTACCCCTTATGGACAATAGCGATGAGCTATCCAACTTAAAAAAATCTTGGACAAGATATGTCAAATCCACAAGATTCTGTGGAGGCCCGCAAACCATATCCACGTAGAGATTGTTGGGTCTTCAAACAGTCCGCAGACTCAACGCCCGAACACAAGGGCTCGACACACCAAGTGAAGATGACGACAAGCACCACAAGCGAGCCCCGAAAACAAAAGAATTTCCCACAAGAGGTTAAAACCGTAAACTCACTTCACGTGATCAAAGGGAAACAGAGCGCGCCCACTAAAATGCGCGTCATTAATTGGGTTGTCAAAACAAATCACCTTCGACCATCGTGAATATTCCGAAAGTATCCGGAGCGCAGGATGGACTGCCTTGATATTGGATCCTATAATTGACGGATTCCAATTTACACAAGTCCTCATGGATGGCGGCAGTGACATAAACTTGATATATCAGGACACAATCCGCAGGATGGGGATAGACCCAACCAAAATTCGCCATAGCAACACCTCCTTTAAAGGGGTAATGCCAGCCCATATGCCCATTGTACGGGCTCCCTACCGTTAGAAGTTGTGTTCGGTTCATCCGACAACTTCCGTCATGAAAAGTTAGTCTTCCATGTCGCCCCATTTAAAAGTAGCCATCAAGCACTATTGGGACGTGAAGCTTTACCCCGCTTTAACGCAATACCGCATTATGCATCTCTAACACTTAAAATGCCCGGTCCACGCTGCATCATCTCACTAAAAGGAAGTATTAAGTGTTACTCGAGCACGGAAGAACGTGAGACTGCCTTGACAGCCCCACACCTATCCGGCCCGCTAGTCAAAGAACCTGAATTGGTCATTCAAACCTCGGACACGGCTAGATTTGAGTCCGCGCCTACTAGCTGCATATCCCCATACAAGGGCTGCACGCATGTATCACAAGAGACATTAAAGCTCAATTTTATTCACTTCTTCAATCGCATTCTGCTTTATTTAATATAAAGTACATCTTTTCCACGATCCTTTTCTTTTTACTAAGTTCCTCTCTTTACGATGAACAACGTGCTACACCCGCTCTGGGATACTGACAACGGAGACACAGCGCGGACGCAGCAGAGGGACCCGCTGTAAGGATTCTTTTCATATTAAGACCCTGCGTAAACCTTTTTATCGTCTCTTGTTGATATACATCCCCGGTTTCTTTCTATAACCGAGGAGGATGTCATGGCGTTTGGCATTGGCGCACTTAGAATTTTTTATGCGTACTGGACACCAGGGGCATAGTGCATTATTCTGCCTGTTATTATAAAGACCGAATACCTTAGGGAGTATTCGGCGCCTCGAAAGGGCCTTATATGCATCAGCTCAATCATGTCTTTGGTCAAATGTTGGGTTTGCCCGCCCTGTGTTTTGCTGCCTTACGCCCGCTTTTATCGCTAACGCGGCACCGTGACAACTCTTGGATTGTGCCCGGTTCGCCGGGCGAGCACCTCAAGATGAAAGCCGAAAACTGACTTGTCATGATATAGCGAGAGACTGGTCAACCACTCGATGACTCATCGAAATGTTTAGAATTCCTCCGCATTAACGAAGGACCGGTTTTTGGTCAGGCACATACGCACCCTGAATTTGGGAGAGCGCGGTGCCCCCAGGGGCTATATAGTAGCCCCACCCTCGAACTCCTATGGCTAAGTGAAAGTGATAAAGCATTATAGTCCGGTTGCCTAGTTTGCTACGCTACCACCTCCTTAACAGGACCAAGACATTGGATTAAGTGTGAAAAAGCGCTTTCTTTGCAAACACCCCACGACTATGTGCGTAAGTCTGCCAAGGAGACTGCCATCTTTCAGGTTATATATACATATACATAAACGGCCGCACAGGGAGTAGTTTACTACTTGAACGCACAAGTATAAAAAGTTCTTATATCATATTGAAACATTGTTTTCACAAATCATACATGTCATTTAAAAATAATATCCTTCGAGCACTGCGTCTCTATTAAACAAGCGCCCTGCAGGACTTCCTCAAAGTAGTGCTCGGCAGGTACTCGGCTTCTGTCCGAATCTTGGGATGCAACGTCGGTGGCCTTAATATCTGCCCAGTATGTCTTGACACGGGCCAGAGCCATCCGCGCTCCCTCAATACACGCCGACCGCTTTATTGCGTCGATACGCGGTACCGCACCAAGGAACTGCTGCACTAAACCAAAATAACTCTTCGGCTGGGGTCCGCCCGGCCACAAATGGGTCATGACATGCTTCATGGCAAGTCCGGATAGTCGATTCAGCTCGGCCCATTCGGCCAACCGATCGGTCAACGGACGAAGATGTTCCGGACTATGGAATTGCGACCAATATAGCTCTTCCCTTATGTGCCCCTTCTGGCCTCGGAAGTGCTCAATCGCGTCCGCAGCCCTCGCCGCTAAGTCCAGATAAGCATCCTCCGAACTCCACAACTTGTCCAATTGAGCATACTTTGGATCCATATACTTCCTCCGCAGCAGAAATGGTTTTCCAGCCGCAATTGCCCCGGCCTGACTCAGCTCCTCCTTGGCAGCTCTCAAGGCCGAATGGGCACTCTTGGATTCGGCGGCGGCCTTTTTCAGGCCCTCTCGCTCCGCTTGGCGTTCTTTTTCAAGAACCTCGCAGCGGTCGGTAGTATCCTTCAATTTTATGGCCATTTTGGCCATTTCCTCTTTGCTTCCGAAGTGAGCAGCCCGTTCGGCTTCTAGCTCTTCGGCCGCCCTTAAAACGGCCGCCTTACTATTTCTGGCTTGCTCTTTCGCTCGGGCGAGTTCCGCCCGCAGCTCCTCCACAGCAGCGGCACCATCTGCATTAAGCATACAAATAGTAAGAAATGGGCGTCAAGCTCCCTTACCAGGTGTCCGCGTAGAAGTCGCATACCTTGCGACTCGTCAAACCGTTTATTGACCAGCGCGATGTCCGCATCCGCCTCGTCAAGTTGCCGCTTTAGTTCGGCATATTCATCAGTCCGGCTGTCCACCAGACGCCCCGCCGCCTATTTAGGAGCGGCGATATGTTATAACTGAGATTTTGATCCTCGGCACGCTGTCAATTTTGACAACATACCGCGTCTCAGTTGCTACTATCTATACAGGGCGCATTCTATATGCATAACTGTCAGAAGGTACATCATTTTTGCGTACCTCAAACCCCGTCAGTAAGATTTTGATGGCTTCATGCAATCCGCTCTCCGCGGATGCAATCCTTTCAATCACCGTACCCATTAGAGCACGGTGATCTTCTGAGATAGCCGCTCGCCCGAGCAGATCCTTCAGCTCCTCCGACCGCACACCATTTGGCGCCGGACCTTCCGGCCTCGCCGAACTTGGGGGAACCCTCTGCGACGACACCTCAGGGTCGTCCGCCTCGCATGAGGGTGTGACAGGTAGAGGCGTTTCACTCTCCGTCATCTCCGGAAGAAGATCCCCCGAAGACGAGCTCTGCTGAGAAGGGCTAAGGTCCGAACTACAAGGTACAATTTCGGTTATCTTCATAAATAAATGCAGGGATGTTCCTTATTTACAAGACCCCTTCTTTTTACTTACGACTCGCTGGAGGGCTGATCCCCTTGTTGAAATAGTGCGGTTGGGTTACTTCCCAGCGCCGGACTCTCCGACGAAGATTCCCTTCCCCTCTTTGAGGCCTTGACCTCCGGATCTTCCGAAGCGGTCCTCTTCTCTCCTCGAAAGACGGGACTTTTAATCCCTCCTTCCTTGATAGCCTCCTCCGTAGAGGCAGTTGCTTCCCCGCTCCCCCCCCCCCCTTCACCTTCTTCAAAAGGCGCGGCCTTCAAACATCTGGGTCAGCATGGGATCCGGCGTGGTCTCAGGGAGGGGAGCTGGACACCTTATTAACTTTGCCTTGGCTATCCACTCCTGTTCAAGAAACGGCTCCTTTAAAGGGCATATATATATATATGATAAATGAATGAACAGCTTGTCCGATTCTGAGGACTACTTACTTGAGTATCTGGCGATTGCAGCTTAGTCCTGCATCCTCGGTCAGTCCGGCACTTTCTTGTGATCCAAGAACAGTTTATACATCTCCACGGGCGCCGGCCCATAAAATTTTGGAGAGCTCGTGGTCCCTCCGGATTAAATTCCCAAAGGCGAAGGGGCGGCGTTTGCGAGGCGGAAGATGTCGGATCAACATAACTGCGCCACTCGCAACCAGATTGATCTCTCTTTCCGAGGTCTCGAATCGGCCTCGCAGCAAGGAACGCCCTTGGGCGGCCCCTGTCGAGCCCCTTGTTGACCCATGACGCCACCACCTGTGGTGGACCTGAGCAGAAGGCGGGGCGCCACCCATTTGGTGCCCCCGGAGCGGTGATATAAAACCACTCCCGTTGCCACAAACCAAGCTCCTCTTGAAAAGAGCCCTCGGCCACGGAGCATCAAGCACATTTGCTTATGACCGCCCCTCCGCACTGCTTGTTGCCCTCGATCATCTTTGGCTCCACCTTGAAGGTCTTGAGCCACAATCCAAAGTGGGGGGTAATATGGAGGAAGGCCTCACATATGACAATGAATGACGAGATATGGAGGATGGACTCCGGATTCAAGTCATGGAAATCCAGCCCATAATAAAACATGAGCCCCCGCACAAAGGGATCCATCAGGAAGCCTAAACCCCGAAGGAAGTGAGACACGAACACTATGTTCTCGCCGGGCTCAAGAGTGGGAATGACCTGCCTATGCGAAATCTCGCCGGTTAGATACCTGGCGTCTCGCAGCTTTAGCACATCTTCTTCCGTGACGGAAGAAGACATCCATCGACCGTGCTGGTCGGAGCCGGACATCGTCAAAGGTCTGAAGCGCCTAAATCGGAAGCTTTGGGTGTTAGAACTCGAAGCGCGAGGCGAACTCGATGGAGGGTGTAAAAATAAGAGGGCCTTGGTCTCATTATAAAGAGGATGAATACCAAGAACCCACCCCGTGGTCGATTACGACTCGCCTTTGATAGAGGAGGCGTGCCAACGGGCACGGTTGGGTTACCCACGTCCGTATTGATGAGAATCCCGGAATAAGGGGGCACGATCTATGCTTTGATAAGACGTGCCAAGGAAACCGCCTCGCTAAACGCGCTAAGGTGGAACGGTAAAAAACGATTCGTATAAAGGCCTGGCCATGGTGTGATGTCACGCCGCGGAATACGTCAGCAGATCTGTGCAAAAGTTATTCTCTCTACGGTGGTATGTGGAACTTGTTTTGCAGAGCCGGACACTATCCTTGTGTTCAAAACCTTCTATGAAGTATTCGGAGGAGGAACCCGCCTTGCAATGCCAAAGACAATATGCATGCGCCGGACTCGTCGTCATTGAAGCCTGGTTCAGGGCTCTTGAGGAGTCTGGATTAGGGGTGTCCGGATAGCGAACTATCATCATGGCGGACTCCAAGACTATGAAGATACAAGATTGAAGACTTCGTCCGTGTCCGGATGGGACTTTCCTTGGCGTGGAAGGCAAGCTTGGCGTCTGAATATGTAGATCTCCTACCATTGTACCCGACTCATGTAACCCTAGCCTATCCGGTGTCTATATAAACCGGAGGGTTTTAGTCCGTGAGACGAACAACAATCATACCATAGGCTAGATTCTAGGTTTAGCCTCCTTGATCTCGTGGTAGATCTACTCTTGTACTACCCATATCATCAATATTAATCAAGAAGGAGTAGGGTATTACCTCCATCGAGAGGGCCCAACACTGGTAAAAACATCGTGTCCCTTGTCTCCTGTTACCATCCGCCTAGACGCACAGTTCGGGACCCCCTACCCGAGATCCGCCGGTTTTGACACCGACATTGACCTAACGCGGTAGGAGGTGATACCGGCGAAGGGTGGAAACATCCGGGAAAGTTGTCGGAGTAAATGACCACGGGTAGCCTAGCCGGCTCCCCTAGGGCTTCTGAAAAAATTACAAGCCAATCAAGCCATCCAACATCCAAGACGTTGGGCCACCTTCCCCCGGCCGGCTGTCGTTCAGGCCGGCTGTCAGGAGGCGGCCTGGCCCCAAGACCCATAGAAGAAAGCCACAAGATGGCCGACTACCAGAGAGCCGACTCCGCGTAGCCGGCCACGAGAAGGTCGACTCCAAGGAGCCGGCCACCCCGCAAGCGGCCAAGGCCGCACCCTCAGAATCTGAACCCACATAACGGCGATGAGGCGGGCGTATACAAATAAACCTGCCACCCCACATCCGGGAGCGCGTGTGGCTACTGATACATCGTGCAGGGCAGCCATCACTGTCCGCGCCTTCAGAGCCATATTGACTGTGGCGTCACCCACGACAGGTTATTCAGTACTACCGCGCAGCGGCGGGTCCCCAGTCGAGAGATGCCCGAAGGCGGCTCGGCCTCCCCCAGTCGGCCTGAGGCATGGCCGGCTCCCCATAGCCGGCTCGTTCCCTCCCTCGAAGGAAGCGCCTCATTAAGGAGACAATACGAAGTGAGGCTACAGTAATCACCGCCAAGGCGGCGGCACTGTAGCCATGCTTACCCCGACAAAGCCCTCGTCATCAAGATCGAGGAAACAGTAACCAGCCCCCGACAAAGCCCTCAACGGTGCGGCCAGCCTGTCGACCAGGAAGCCGGCAGTCAGCAGGCCCCAGCGGCCGGCGGAGAAGCCGGCGGATGAAGACACTGACGGCTAGGGCCCACAACTAGCCGGATTACCATTGTACCCCTGGGGGGTAGGCCTATATAAGCCCCCTAGGGCACCCATGCAAAGGGTTGGACTCTGATAGTTTTAGCCACCATGTAGAGGGAAGAGGAGAGCTAGCCATGCCCTTCTCCTTCCTCATCCCGAACAGCTAAAGGAGCCTAGTTCATCTAGTGATCATGCGGAGACCCCGCAGAGCAGCAGTAGGGGTGTTATCTCCACGGAGAGCCCCGAAGCTGGGTAAGATTCGCCGGCGTGCATGTCTTCGCCTCATCCCGTTTCCAGGCACCGGCGACGTCTTATTGGCTCCCACTATGATTAGCCACCCGTTGGCATATGTCGCACCTACCACCCGACATTTGGCGCCCACCGTGGGGCCAGGTGCACCATTGTCCGGAGACCTGTTCTAGACGGGAACCCTCTTCCTCCCCCGCGAGCGTAGCCAGCCTGGCATGCCCGATGGCGCTTGCCCCGACGCACTGCAAGGCGTCGCTGACGCCTGCGCAGCGAGCTGCCTCGCCGACCTTCTTGGTGAGACTCTCATCTCCGACGAGCCCGCAACCAACGCGGGCACCGGCTGCCTCGAGAGCCACCTCGTCAGCCTCCTCGACCAGGTCCACGTCTCCGCGAGCCCGCTGTGGACTTGAAGTCGGTTGGCTCCACCGACCCGATGCTTGTCAACTCCGACACAGCATCGCTCGACGCCTTCCCCACCAACGTCGTCATCTTCGACGACCCGCTCCCCCAAGCCGACAGCTGTGGCAGCGCCATCACCGAGGTGCTGTTCATCAGTCACGGCGGCCCCTCGGGTGAGAACGCCCACGACGCCCCGCAAGCGGCGCCGCACGACCTGTCTGCCCCTCTCCCGGCTGACGCCGACGCCGAGGCGCTGGAGGCACGCCGCCTTGCCCTCCACGCGGAGGGCCGGAGGATAGCCTCCCTAAGACGCCTCACCGAGGCCCACCAGCGCGAAGTCGACCGCGCCGCCTTCGGCACGCCGCCTCCCGAAGGGCCGAGCCGACTCGACATTGTCAAGAAATGCAGTGCAGCCATCGCCGACATGCTGGGCGTGGACCGCCCCGTCTACGCCATGCCCCTCGAGAACCTGCGTGCCGCCCAGGAGGCCGTAGAAGAGCTGAACGGGCTAGGGCCCGACGAGCTTCCCTACATGGCAAGACGCATCCAGCAACTAATCGGCGCGGCCGCAGAGCGGCAAGAAGACAACGCCCGCGCCGAAAGCCTCCCCCTGCGCCGAGAGCACGGCGCGACGTCACACACGCCGACAGCGGGCAACACCCGCGCACGACAAGAAAAGGAGCCGGCTGCCAGCCGCAGCCGGACCTGGATCTCCATCGAGCGCGACGCCGAAGGTCGCCCTCGAGCCGTGGAACGGCGAGGAAACCTGCCCCCCCCCCTCCACCTTGCGGGGAAAGATATCCAACCCCGCCGCCTGTCACGCATCCGACTCTCAGCGGCCGGCTAGGCCGCCGCGAAGGAGTCGGTGAAAACGACGCCAGCCACCGGATCGACCGCTTGGCGCGATCCTGGCGTTGGAAGAAGAAGGCGATGTCGGGCCGCTTTGCTTGGCCCCGCATCCGCTGACGAGCCCTTCCCCAAAGGTTTCTCGCTCCGAGAGATACGCCCAAGTATAACGGCTCGTGAAGCGGAGGATTGGCTGATCGACTACTCAACCGCCCGTCGGCATAGCCATGCGAACGGCAACAGCGCGTTGCCGTGAAATATGTGCCCTCATGCTTCAAGGCACGGCGCAAACCTGGCTCAACAACCTCAAGCACGTCAGCATCAACAGCTGGCTAGACTTCACCGAAGCCTTCATCCGCAACTTCACCAGCACCGCTTCAAGGCACGGCGCGAACCTGGCTCAACAGCCTCAAGCCGTACAGCATCAACAGCTGGCTAGACTTCACCAAAGCCTTCATCCGCCTTCACCAGCACCTGGCAAGCGGGCTCCCAAGCCCGAGCAACTCTCCTTGTCGCGTACAAGGACCCACCGAGTCGACTCACGACTACCTCGCAGCGTTGGGCGAGCTCCGCAACTCCCAAGGTGCCGGTGCACGAGGTCCAAGCGATAGAGTACTTCACCGCCGGGTGCCGAGAAGGCACCCTCCTCAAGCACAAGCTCCTCTGCGACAAGCCGGCTACCCTCGACGAGCTACTCGTCATCTCCGACAAGTACGCCACCGCCGACTCCTCAATGAAGACCGAGCTCTAGGTAGACGCCACCAGGAAGGTAATCAACCAGGCTCCCAAAATGCCGGCTGGCGACTCTAGCCAACGCCTGTACCAGCACGACAACAAGCGCAAGGGCCCAATGCCGCCTCCCGCCAGTCGGCAGGCCATCGTCGAAGACGAGCAACCTGAAGAGTGGCCCGCGCCCAAGAATCCGAAGGGCGGCAGGCCGGCTTTGCAGCCGACATTCTCCTATGATCAAGCTCTTGACGCCCCATGCAAGTTCCACAGCGGTGCCAAGCCGTCCAACCATACAACCCGGAAGTGCCACTGGCTTACCCGAATCACCAAGGGCGAAGGGCTGGTGCTGCCTCCGCCTGCTGGACAGCCGCCCCGGCTCCCCAACAGCTGGCCGCTCGACCAGCAGTCGGAACCATCCAAGACGAGTTCCCCAATGAGCACGCTACCTACGTCATATTCACGAGCCAGCCCGAAGACCGGTGCAGCCGGCGCCGACAGCACCAAGAAGTCAATGCAGTTGCTTCCAACAACCCCGAATACATGCACTGGTCAGAGAGGCCTATCAGCTGGAGCCGGGCCGACCACCCAGAGGTGATGCCGTCCCCGGGCTCCTATGCATTGGTTTTGGAGGCAACCCTAGCAACGGACAGGCTTGCTGCCCGATTCTCCCGCATACTGATAGACGGCGGGAGCAGCATCAACATCCTGTACCGGATACCATGGAGAAGTTGAACATCAAGGCCAAGCACCTCATGCCAAGCCGGACCGTGTTCCATGGCATTGTACCCGGCCTGTCCTGTTCACCCATCGGCAAGATCAAGATAGATGTTCTCTTCGGAGACAAGGATCACTTCCGCCAAGAAGCAATCTGGTTTGAAGTGGTGGACCTCGAGAGCCCTTACCATGCGCTACTTGGCCGGCCTGCTCTGGCCAAGTTCATGGCTGTACCCCACTATGCCTACCTCGAGATGAAGATGCCGAGTACCAAGGGCATCATCACCATAGCCGGCGACTACAAGAAGTCCTCCGAGTGCGCTGCAGCCAGCAGCCGGCTGGCCGAGTCCCTCGTAGTCGCCGAAGAGAAGAAGATGTTGGACCGGGTCGTGGCCATGGCCGGCAAGCAGCCTGCCCTGTCCCCCGACCCCAAAGAATGTGATGCCCAAGGTTCCTTCCAGCCGGCTATGGAAACAAAGAAGATACCTCTGGACCCAGAGCACCCGGAAAGGTTTGCCGTCATCGGGGAAAACCTGGATAGTAAATAGGAAAGCGAGCTCGTCGATTTCCTCCATGAGAAACGGGACATCTTCGCATGGTCCCCCAAGGACATGTCGGGTGTTCCAAAGGATTTCACTGAGCACAAGCTACACGTCCGAGCGGACGCCAAGCCAGTCAAGCAGCCCCTCCGCCGACTGTCAGAAGAGAAGAGAAGGATCGTGGGAGAAGAGATAGCCCGGCTCTTGGCAGCCGGCTTCATCATGGAGGTTTTCTTCCCGGAGTGGCTCGCCAACCCGGTCCTCATGCTAAAGAAGAATAACAAATGGCGCATGTGTATAGATTACACAAGCCTCAACAAAGCTTGCCCCCAAAGATCCATTTGCCTTACCCAGGATTGATCAAGTAATAGACTCCACAGCTGGATGCTAGCTGTTGAGTTTCTTGGATGCCTACTCAGGCTACCACCAGATAAAGTTGGACCCGGCCGACTGCCTGAAGACCGCCTTCATCATGCCATTCGGAGCTTTCTGCTACCTGACGATGACATTCTGCTTGAGAAATGCCGGTGCCACCTTTCAGCGTTGCATGCAGAAATGCCTCCTCAAGCAACTCGGCAGAAATGCCCACGTCTATGTAGATGATATCATGGTGAAGACGGAGAGGCGCAACACCTTGCTAGAAGACCTCAAGGAAACCTTTGAGAACCTGCGCCGGTTTCAGATCAAGCTCAACCCCGAGAAATGCGTGTTCGGAGTGCCAGCCGGCCAGCTCTTAGGCTTCCTGGTCTCTGAACGCAACATTGAATGCAACCCTGTGAAGATCAAGGCCATTGAGAGAATGGAGATTCCCACCAAGCTGCGTGACGTCCAGAAGTTTACCGGGTGCGTGGCCTCCCTGAACTGCTTCATCAGCCGGCTGGGAGAAAAGGCACTCCCCCTCTACCGACTCATGAAGAAAAGCACTCACTTTGAGTGGAACGACCAAGCCGACCAAGCCTTTCACAAGCTGAAGAAGATGCTTGCCACGCCGCCTGTCTTGGCGGCGCCGACTGAGAAAGAGCCCATGCTCCTTTATATCGCCGCCACCAGCCGGGTGGTCAGCACCATCATCGTGGTCCAACGCCCAGAAGAGGGCCGAGCTCAGCCGGCCCAGAGGCCGGTCTACTACTTAAGCGAAGTACTATCCGCCTCAAAACAGAACTACCCGCATTACCAGAAGATGTGCTACGGCGTGTACTTCGCCGCCAAGAAGCTGAAGCCCTACTTTCAAGAGCACTCCATCACGGTCGTATGCACCACCCCGCTCGCCGAGATCATAGGCAGACGGGACGCATCCGGCCGGGTGGCAAAATGGGCCCCTACACGATCTTCTACCAGCCCCACACCGCCATCAAGTCGCGATGGGGGAGAAAAATGTATAGATCATAGGATTCGAGAGAGAGTGTGTTGCTTTTGTTCTCTCTTGCTTTATTTGGTGGTTTTTCAATCCTTGTTTGCTTTGGTTGAGATAGTGTTGCTTTTGTTCTCTCTTGCTTTATTTGGTGGTTTTTCAATCTTTGTTTGCTTTTGGTTGAGATACTATGCTTGTGAAACATGTGTTTGATCATAAGCTACACTTATGCATGCTTGATGTTATCCTATCTATCTTATGTGATCACTCACTATGCTTGGTGATGAGTGCATGTATTCATTGTTTATTATTCTGAGCGCTCCACCAAGATGTATGTGACATGGAAGAGTAACCCATGAGCCTAATTCATTGTGCATTTGCAGTCCAAAGCAAATCTAAAACTATGCACAAATTTAGGGGGAGCTCTTGCTTATCACATACTTCTCAAAGCTAACGATGTTATTTAAATTTTATTATCATTTGTCGAAGCTTTGATCAATATGTTGTCATCAATTACCAAAAAGGGGGAGATTGAAAGTGCAACTATCCCTAGGTGGTTTTGGTAATTCATAACAACATATAGCTCATTGAGCTAATGCTATTCCAAGACTATTGTTTCGGAAAGCTCAATGAATGGCATGGCATGGATGATGAAAGTGGATCCTCAAAATACTAAGGACAAAGGATTGGCTCAAGCTCAAAAGCTCAAGACTCTTCATTTTACATTTTAGTGATCCAAGATCACATTGAGTCTATAGGAAAAGCCAATACTATCAAGAAGGGATGAGGTGTTACTTAATGAGCCTCTTGCTTCATGTGCTTAGTGATATGCTCCAAAACCCTCAAGTACTTTCCCACATCCACAAATGACCTAAACCTAAAGCCAAAATCGGTCACACCGATTCTTTCTATCTGGCACCACCGATTCCAAAAGTCATAGCCACTGCCACAAACCCTAAGCAAATCGGTCTTACCGATAGGGATCTCGGTCTCACCGAGATGGGGTTACAATCTCTCTGTTTCCCTTCATAGCGTTTGGTCTAACCGAGTGAGCGATCGGTCCCACCGAGATTGCAATGTAAACTCTCTGTTTCTTTTTGTAACATTTCGGTCTCACCGAAAAGAGCAAATCGGGCCCACCGAGTTTACTCCGACCAACTCTCTGGAAAGCTTATTACCAAATCGGTCTCACCGAAGTTTGTATGTCGGTCTCACCGAGATTACGTTATGCCCTAACCCTAACCGAATCGGCCTCACCGAGATGCATGTCATCCACGAAAATCACTAACGGTCACTAGGTTTACTAAATCGGTCCGACCGAGTTTAACGATTCGGTCCCACCGAGTTTGGTAAATTGTGTGTAACGGTTAGATTTTGTGTGGAGGCTATATACACCCCTCCTCCTCCTCTTCATTCGTGAAGAGAGCCATCAGAACGAACCTACACTTCCAACTTACCATTTCTGAGAGAGAACCACCTACTCATGTGTTGAGAGCAAGATATTCTATTCCTACCAAATGAATCTTGATCTCTAGCCTTCCCCAAGTTGCTTTCCACTCAAACCCTCTTTCCACCAGATCCAAAACCTATGAGAGAGAGTTGAGTGTTGGGGAGACTATCATTTGAAGCACAAGAGCAAGGAGTTCATCATCAACGCACCATTTGTTACTTCTTGGAGAGTGGTGTCTCCTAGATTGGCTAGGTGTCACTTGGGAGCCTCCGACAAGATTGTGGAGTTGAACCAAGGAGTTTGTAAGGGCAAGGAGATCGCCTACTTCATGAAGATCTACCGCTAGTGAGGCAAGTCCTTCGTGGGCGACGGCCATGGTGGGATAGACAAGGTTGCTTCTTCGTGGACCCTTCGTGGGTGGAGCCCTCCGTGGACTCGCGCAGCCGTTACCCTTCGTGGGTTGAAGTCTCCATCAACGTGGATGTACGATAGCACCACCTATCGGAACCACGCCAAAAACATCCGTGTCTACAATTGCGTTTGAATCCTGCAAACCCTTCCCTTTACTTTCTTGCAAGTTGCATGCTTTAATTTCCGCTGCCTATACACTCTTTGCATGCTTGCTTGAATTGTGTGATGATTGCTTGACTTGTCCTAAAATAGCTAAAATCTGCCAAACTCTAAAATTGGGAAAAGGTTAAGTTTTTATTGGTCAAGTAGTCTAATCACCCCCCCTCTAGACATACTTCAAGGTCCTACAGGGACGCCAAGGACGCAATCATGACGAGCTATAGTTTCCTCGTTCAGCAAATCATCGGCTACTTTGAAGGATGCGAGTTCCTCCACGTGCCACGGGCCGACAACGAGCAAGCAGATGCCCTGGCACGGATAGGCTCAACCCGGCAAGCTATACCAACCGGCGTCTCTCTCCAACGCCTCCTCAAGCCGTCTATCAAGCCGCCTCCAGAATCCGACTCCATCTTCGTGCCGCCTAACCCCGACGCAGCCGGATCCGGCTTGGGGAGCCAAGCAGGCGGCCCAAGGACTTCGATAGGCGGCCCAGTGACTGCCAAAGTCGCACCCGGCCTGGGGAATTCAGAACCCGGCCTGGGGACTACGGTAGTCGGCCCAGGGACTGCTTCAACACCCCAGGCGGCGGCCAGCTCTAGCTCTTCACCACCCAGCCCACCCGCCCTGGTTGCAGTAGCCGTGTTGACTATAGAAGAAGTCACAGCTCTATCATGGGCTCAGCCCATCCTCAACTTCCTGATAAACAGAAAACTGTCGGCTGACGAGATCGCGGCAAGATAAATCCAACGCCGAGCCGGCGCATATACAATTGCCAACAAAGAGCTCGTCAGGCGCAGTGTCACTGGAGTCTTCCAGCGCTGCATCGAGCCAGAAAAGGGCATAACAATCCTCAAAGACATTCACCAAGGCGAATGCGGCCACCACGCAGCCTCAAGATCCCTCGTTGCCAAAGCTTTCCGCCATGGTTTATTTTGGCCGACCGCCTTGGACGATGCCAAGGAGTTGGTCAAACACTGCAAAGGCTGCCAAGTCTTCAGCTCCAAGCAACACCTGCCGGCTTCAGAACTCAAGACCATCCCCTCACCGGCCTTTTGCCGTGCAGGGATTGGACATGGTGGGCCCATTCAAGGCGGTAGCGAGGTGGCATGACACACTTACTTGTCGCTGTGGATAAATTCACCAAATGGATCGAAGCGAAGCCGATCAAGAAGCTGAATGGGCCGACTGCCGTGACGTTCATTGCAGAC
The DNA here is from genome assembly GCA_021605205.1 of Aegilops longissima. NCBI lineage: Eukaryota > Viridiplantae > Streptophyta > Magnoliopsida > Poales > Poaceae > Aegilops > Aegilops longissima. The sequence goes on along the minus strand of CM038680.1, from coordinate 205,608,780 downwards.
ATCACAACTCGGTACGGCATGCCACACAGCATCATCACCGACAACGGCATGAATTTTGCCAAGGGAGCATTGGCACGTTTCTGCGCGACGCAGGGCATCCGACTGGACCTAGCGTCTGTTTCCCACCCGCTGTCAAACGGCCAAGTTGAGCGAGCTAACGGCCTCATCCTTTCCGGCATCAAGCCCCGGCTGGTCGGGCCGCTGGAGCCTCGGCCGGCTGTTGGCTCGACGAGCTGCCGGCCGTCCTCTGGAGTCTGCGCACTACCACAAACAAGTCAGCCGGCTTCACCCATTTCTTCCTGGTATATGGCGCCGAGGCTGTCATCCCAACCGACATCGAGTTCGACTCGCCTCGGGTGACCATGTACACAGAAGCAGAGGCTAAAGAAGCATGAGAAGACGGTGTCGACCTGCTGGAAGAAAGCCGGCTGTTAGCCCTCAGCCGGTCTGCCATCTACTAGCAGGGTTTGTGCCGCTACCATAGCCGGAAGGTCAAGCCAAGATCCTTTCAAGAGGGCGACCTTGTGCTCCGGCTGATCCAGCGAACAGCCGGCCAGCACAAGCTCTCGCCCTTAGGAAGGTCCTTTCGTCGTCGTGAGCACTTGGAAACGACTCCTACTACTTAATCGATGCACAGAAGCCGAAGGCACGAAAGAGAGATGATTCCGGCAAGGAGTCAGAACGACCATGGAATGCCAACCTCCTCCGAAGATTTTACAGTTAAACTGCAGTATGTATCACGCTACCTTTTGTACTAAGTATGAGACAATGGGCTCCCCGAGGAGCACTCGGGGATTGCCACCTTTTATCTATGAATGACGAGTATCATGCCTATGATTTTGTCATTTTACCTTTTTCCGTCCGGCACCGGGTTCGACTAGTCGGCCCGGGGACTGGCCGCGTTGAGTTATATTTAAAGTTCCACCTGCAGTCAGACAAGTTGTGTGCCAGCACCCAAGCCCTCTCTTGTCAAAAGCCGCAGCTCGAGGAACCGACTGTCCGGCTGGCAAGAGTCAAAGGCAGGAAAGGATGCCCACACGAAAAATGGCTAAGGACTAACGAACTTATATAACAAAAGCCGGCTTCCTCCCATTGCTGACCGGCTACCAGAATAGCCGGTCGGCCGGCTTCCATTCAACCCTGCCACAATCCAACAAAGCTCAAGTACTTGCCTTCCCACAAACAGCCAAGTTCCTCCACAGCCACAGACTGCAGAGCAACTGTTCGGCAATCAAGGGAAGGCAGCAAAGGAAACGGCCTAAGGATAAGAAGCAAACTCGAATGGAAGCCAAACACATGCATAATTATATTTACACAAAAGCCTTCGAAAGGCCGGCATTCAACATAGTCTGAATACACCCCCAGCGGGTGGAACTGCGCAAAGTTAATAAAATTTGTTCGAAGAGCAAAAGCAGAAAAGCAAGAGCGGCAGATCAGGCCAGCAGAGCAACAGGCGAGTCGGGCAGGTCGGCGGAGGCGGCAGTGTGGGATGGAGGAGTGGCCGGCTGGCGAGTCTCGGCCTGACCTTCACCTCTGGCAGGCGGCGAGCTCGTGCGTGCCTCGTTGCTAGAGGCACGATCAGGCTGAAGCTGGCTGGTCGCTTCGCCGTCTGCCGCGGCGTCTTCGCCGCCCTCCTCCTCGTCGTCTTCGGCTTCATCGCTAGAAGCGATCTCCTCCGCCGAGTCCTCACCTTCTGCCGGGTTCAGCCCGAACCATTCCTCCGGCTGGGCGACTCCGCTGTCGTTCACTTCAGGAGCGAAGACACTGGTGTCGTTGTACTCGGCGATAGCCGAGGCATGCTGGATGATAGCCGGCCGCACAACCACCAGCTCCTCACCAGCCTCCTGCCTCCAATTGCTCAGCTGGTGTAGGTTCAACCCAGGATACCAGGCCCGGACGAACTCCAGCGCCCGCCCGGCGCCGGACCGAGCAGCGGAGGCTTTCCAGGCCTCGAAGCGGCCAACCGCAACCTCCACCCGGTCGGCGATCGGTAGGGGTGCGAGATCACTCGCCAGCCGGAGCGGCCAACACTTGCGCACTGGCACGCTGAAGTCGGCGGAGCATGCCGTGAGCCAGCTGCAGCCGGGCCTGGATCGCCAAGAGCTGCTCCTCGAGCGTCCGGCTGGCGTCTGGCGCAATTGCAACCCCTTCTTGCCGATGCGTCTCGCGGCGGGCCTCGATGGCTTGGCTGGCGGCGACGGAGTAGCCGGGGAAGTAATCTGCGTGAAGAACAAGAAAACGGCACAAAAATCAGAAGATGAACAAGAGGGCAAGGAGCAAGCAAAGGAGTGAGAAGAGGAAGGCGGCCTACCGTCGATTAGATCCTCCACCTGCCCATAACCTTCGCTCAGCGCTTGCCTTGCTTCAGCCCACCCAGCCGCCTCGGTCTCGAACTCGGCCTTAAGGGCAGCCTCGTTGTCCCGCGCCTTCTTCAGGGCCGCCTGGTGGCTCTCATCCTGGTCGGCCAGCCTCTTGGTCAGGCGGTCGCGTTCCTGGGCCAAGGCAGCAATCTCGGCTTCCTTGGCGCGAAGAGCGGTCTGGGCCTCACCTAGCTGCCCCCTGAAGTCGGCGTTAGCTCCTGCAAGCATGGAGAGAAAGGAAAAAGGCAGTAAGAGAAAAGTCGTCAGGGAAGATCCGACCCGGCTGCTCAGCAGCCGGCCCGAATCTCAGGGACTACACCCAGTGGGTGCGCTGACGCGCCCCCACTTGAGATAGTAGAAACCAAGTTCTTACTCCAGCTATTCGTCAGATCGGCGGCCTTCTGGCTCAGCTCCTGAGCCTAAGAGTTGAAGGCGGCCGCGCAAAGATTGTGATACTCCTGAAAATCAGATGGAGTGTGCATAAGAGCAAGATTGCTATCAAGGCCTGCTAAGAAGTTTCAAGCCGCCTGCTCAGCAGCCGACTCGAAACTCGTGGACTACACCCAGTGGGTGCGCTGACGCGCCTCCACGGAAGAAATCAAAAAAGAAATCGATCAAAACCAGAAGACTCACGCGGATGACCGCGCACGTAGCAAGGAACTCCTGGGTGTATCGTTGCAGCAAGCCGGCCTGAGCCTGAAGCCGGCGGCGGACCTCCTGTGCCGCCCCGTTCAGCTCAGTTGTCCCCCCGTTGGGCGTCCACTCGGACATGTTGGCGCTGGCCGCCTCCAGGTCCTGTGCCGTCGAGCAGGCGCCCACAGCCCTTTGCGGCTCCGGCGTCGAGGACGCCTCTTCCACACGCTAGCAGGGCACCGACTGCACCACGAGATCCGCCCCCGCCGCCGACTCGCCCCCGGCCGGCTGCCCAGGCGCCGTAGCAGGTCGGCCGCCTTGGCCCGCTCCAGTCGGCGCCGACTGTGGCGCCTCCCCCAGGATCGTCACGTCGTCCTCCATCCTCTCCATTACCAGATGGTCGCGGTCGGGTTCCTCCGATGGCGGTATGGGGACATCAGGAGCCACGGCGCGAAGGGGAATGACGAGTTGCGGAGGCTGATTGCGCGAAGCCTCCCCCTCCCTCTCCGCGGCTGCGGCCTCTGCCTAGGCCTTGGCCGCCGCATCGGCCTGCGCCTCGGCCAACTTTTCCGCCGCCTCCTGGGCGGCCCTCCGCTCCGCCGCTTCCCGCTCCTCCCGAGCCTCCCGCGTGTTCTGCTCCGTTGCCTCCATGAGGTCGGCGCGGGGGTCCACTCGGCGGGAGCTCGAAGACCCTCCCGTCGGCGCGACTATGGAGGCGGCGTCAACCCGCTCAAGGGAAAGCGGCGCCCTGTTCAACAAGCCAAGAAGACGGCTCAGATGAGCCTCAACCAAGTAAGACAACAAAAATACAAGACACAGGAGACTTACGCCGAGACCGCTTGTGGCTTCTTCACCACCTTGCGGAAGCGGGCCGCTTTCGCAGCCGCCTCGTCTCGCTTGGTCGCCGCCGCGGAGCTCTTGGGTTTCTTCGGCCGGCTACCGAAGAGACCCGCACGCCCGGCAACCTTCTGCGCGCTGCCCGAGCAGTTGGCGCGGCGGAAGGCGCCGCGCCACGGCGATCGGCCACCGGCTGGCGGTGCAGGACGACTTCGGCTTCGTCCTCCTTCGGCCAGTCCTCGAAGCCGGCCATAAGGTCGGGGCCGCCTGCCTCTCCGCCGGTTGCGAATCCGGTGTCATCCATGGCGGCCTCCGCCAGATCCGGGTCGTCGGGGTCGTCCACGGCGCGGTCGGCCGCAAACTGGCGCTCCGGCCCTGCGGCCCCGGGCGCCGGTCGAAGAAGAGGGCTCTGCCCAAAGACAAAGCCAATTAGTCAAGAGCCGGCTATCACGAACACCTAAAGAAAAGAAGAAGAGAATAAGGAAAAACTCACCACAGGCGGCGGGTTGGCCCGAGAATATGGCGCCTTGCGATATTGCCACTCCACGGAGAGTTTGCAGTTGGAGATATAGTTCACCATGTAAGATACCTCGTCGCGAGGCATCCCTCTGGTGCTCAGCCGGAACGGATCGAAGCGGCCGCTCATTTGGCAGATCATGTGCGGCCGGCTTTGGAGCGGGAGCACCAGGCGCTCCACGAAGGCGGCCACCAAGTCGGCCCCCACCAAGCCCTCTGACTGGACCATCACCCGGAGCCGGGTGACGGCGGCGCTCCCGGCCAAGTTGAGCCACCGGGCTCGGAAGGTGTGGCGACCGATTTCCCAGAAAATGGCCGTTGTGCTCATCAGCCCCAGGATTACTGTTAGCTGATGAGGCACCAACTTGATGCAGAAATTCCAAGAAAAATACAATATATGTAGTACAAGACCATTCTGGCCTGTGGGTACAACAAATGGTTTCTAAAGGTTGATGGCGGAAGCGGGTTATGAAACATCCTCGTCTATGGGACTCCATTTCCACAGGAACAGCAGACCAGGTTAACTCCTATCTTCGTGAGACTGCTATCACCATTGCCTAGATTCCGGGGCTGTCATCGCAACGCTCCTCTCCAAGCAAGAAAATCTGGCCAAGACAATAGCCAGGGACAAGCCAGTGAGTACTTTGAATGTACTCGCAAACATTATAAACACAGGCATAATTTAACAATGATGTGCTGAAAATATATTATGCTCATGACGTTAGTCACATAAGATAAATAAAACTCTAATGCGTGCAAGCATGTTATTTGTGAATATGAAATAATATGGTAGTATTAAAATTATGAAATAAATAACATAAAGGACTTCAAAAGAAATGCCACAATCGGGCGTCTGAGCGACACCGCATAAAGGGCTTTAAAACAAATGCCACAGTCGGGCGTCTTAGCGACACCGCATAAAGGGCTTTAAAAGGAATGCCACAGTCGGGCGTCTTAGCGACACCGCATAAAGGGCTTTAAAAGAAATGCCACAGTCGGGCGTCTTAGCGACACCACATAAAGGGCTTTAAAGGAAATGCCACAGTCGGGCGTCTTAGGACACCGCATAAAGGGCTTTAAAATAAATGCCACAGTCGGGCGTCTTAGCGACACCACATAAAGGGCTTATAAATAAACAAAAACAATGCCGCAGTCGGGCGTCTGACCGACACCACATAAAGGGCTTATAAATAAACACAGTGAATATCCTGGAGGTAGAACCATCCCAGGGATATTGGATAATACCAAAAAATAAATATCACGGGTTAGTCCACAATGAAGATAATAATCATAATGTATCACAAGTCACAATCGTAATTCCAGGTTTAACAGTTTCACCTCCGAAGACCGACACTAAGACCGACACTTGACCCATCCCAGACTGTAATCCTTAACCATGGACACGGCTATTTGAATAGGTTTAATCTCTGCGGAGGTGTACTCTTTACCCACGAGTAGTTCCTTTAGTCCATCGGGACTAATTCCGTCTCGATCTTTTGTTGAAAACACACCCAACTTGCACACACCAGCTTAACTCACATGTGTGCAGAATCACCCACGACACTGTTAAGAAAAAATCTAAGTGGGAGGCTACAACCTCGGCGTAACATGGGATCACAAAATTTATACAGCATAAGCTGGGAGCTACCCCTTGGCTACAACAAAACACCCATGCTCCCGGACCGGTGGCATGACTACGGAGGCCTCGGTATCTTCCACCATGGCCTCTCACATGCGGTGTGTGCTAGGAAAGGGTTGACAACTTACTAAACCGTACCCTACTTGTTGTAGAGACGAGTGGTAGTACGAGGCAAGTATGGGGGTTAGTGGCACAAGACTCGATCTACGGTCGACTCAGGAGGTTGTAATGTTCCCTGCAAGATTAGTATAACAATACATGTACTTCAAACAACAGATAGAAACACCACGCGACATACCCCCTCATGCCATACCGGGCACGTAAGTCTCGACGGAGGACTAGGGACAAGACCGTGTCCACCCAAGACAGAGGCCGTCCCGGCTTTCCTCCCGGTATGCATGAAAGGCATATGACGGTGATTCCTATCATGATCATCTCAACTCCACTTGCATGAAATATGTTATCATGCACTCATGAGTAGGAACACCTTCTCACATAAAATGACGCATGCTCGTGTCGGGGTGGTGTTGTCACCGTGCTATGCAACACACACAAAAATTTACTCTAGGGTTCAGAATGCTTGCCTTCAAGTCATGGGAAAGAAGGGTGCATCCAAAACATCTTGAAATCTTCAAAAATCCTATTTAAAAGAATATATTTGAATTATTACATAAAAACAAAACAGCACAAAAAAGTTGTCTGAAATTTTTTCAAATAAATCTTAAAATAAACTAGATAATATTTGAGAGAGGTAGGAAAAAGAATTAATTTATTTGGAGTTGTATTTAAAAAGATACAGCCGGTCAAAGTTTGGTCAAAAATCTGTTATTTAAATAAGAACAGAAAAGAAAACGTTTCGAACATACGTACACGTCGAAGGCGCCTTTTGAAATCGCTTCCACTTAACCCACGTGGATTACGCTGGGTCACGGCAGTGGGTCCAAGGGCCCCACTGGTCAGGTTTGACCAGTCTCCTTCCTCTTCTTCCTCCGCCCGAGCAGGCGGGGACTCAGCGATCGTCGCCGCGTGACGGCAACTCCTCGTGGGCTCGGATGGTCGGGATGGATCCGCAAGACTGGGGCAGTCCTCCCGGTGGTCGCTGGGTTGGCGGGGATGGCATGAGCTGCCGGCGGCGAGCTTCGCGGCGGAGGAGGCTTCGGGCACAAAGTGGTTTTGGGGCTGCGGTGGCTCCCGATCAAAATCGAGTAGGGGCGGGCTCACGGGAGGAAGGAAGGTTCTGGTGGAGAGAGTGGAGAGGGGAGGCCACAGGTGGCGCGGAATGGCCTGGTTAGTGGCGGCGGCTGGATTTGCGGAGAGGAAGAAGGCGATTCTCTCCCTTCAATTGGCGGCTAAGGGGCACGAGTGGGGCGGTGTGAGGCTACTGCGTGCGGGTTTGAGCTCGGGGCCTCCTTATATAGGTAATGGAGGTCGGTTCCGGGCGGCCGCAATAAGGACGATGGCGAACCGCCCTCTGTAGCTTAGGCGGCGTGGCGGCGACAGCGCTAGGGACACGATTGCGGATGAGCACGCCTGTTCGAGGCAGGTGGCGCGTTGGCGGCTTGGGCGGCGCCGTCACGGCCGGGCCTGCAAGCGGTCGTCACCTAGCCGCCACGGCCGTCTGACACGGTGGCGCTGTGGGTGCCAGTTGGTCGGGTGGTGTGGCGGTGCAAGGGACACAGCGTCTTGGCTACTGATCGGTCATGGGCGGTTGAGTCTTGAGGTGTGTGGCGGCGACTTCGGGCGCACGTGGGTGCCAAACGCACGCTCTGGGCGCGCCCAGAGCACGCCCGAGACATGCTCGACGAAATGCCAGGGCATCCTAGAGGTCGCGGTTGAGGCTGGCAATAAACAGAAATAGTCTAGGATTAGCAAGGGGATCAAGGGACATGGTGGATTGGTCAGGGGCTCAAGTTCACCAAGTAAACTTGAAGTCATGCCAAATCTGGCTGTGCACTCAGGGTGTTTGACAAAATGCCAAAGGCATCTAGGTAGTTCTTGGAGTGGCCAAATTCTCCAGATCAGTGTGTCTATGGATATAAGAGAGGGTGGTGGAGTTGGTTTGCAAAAAGGAGAAACTTGCTAGTGCAAGTTTTGCAAAACTTTACTTCTGGACAGGGAGTGAGTGGCATCATTTCATGGACCAAAATTGTTCCAAAGAGTGCATGCTCCTGGACTTAGGGGTTTTGCAGGGTTGACTACAAGCATGAGAAAACACAAGGTCACTAGAGCAAGAAATAACAGAGTTGCAGTAGAAAACACAAGTCTGGTCCAGAATGAAAAGGAGGTTGATGTACTCAAATTTTCCAAAGAACATCACTATGTTTTTGCATAAAGTTGAATGGCATGCTACCACTGACATCCCATAATTTTGGTGGAGGCTCTAGGGAAATATTTAATTGGGTCATAGTGCAAAAGTGACCACTGGACCAAATTTGATTAACAGGTGTAGAACTTAAAATATGCAATGAAATAATTATATTAATGCACACAAGTGATATAGAGACATCACATGACATCTCCAAATTTATGTTGGAATTTTAAGTGATTCTATCAAATGGTTGTAGTACAAACAGAGCTCCAAAATTTAAACAAGCCATTTTAATGATTAAAGCTCAGGGTGGAATAATCTAATAAATAATTCCACTGATTAGGAAAATGGTATACATAGAGCATAGAAGACCAATATGTTTTGGAAAGCTCCACATGGAAAAGACACCTAATATTAAGAGAAAAGCTCTGAAATCAATGGAAATAAAATTTTTAAAACTCCTGGCAAAATTTTAATATTGAAAACTTGGCTAAATTTTTTTGGGGTGTTACAATTACTACCCCCCTTAAGAAAAATCTCGTCCCCGAGATTTGCTAAGAGTTAATTTTAAATAAAAACGAATTAAAACGAATGTGGCTACATTGAGAGCAATTAGTGGTGCAAAAATACAGTGTGGGATACTAGGGCGGTGTGGGGAAAAATCCACGATTTTGGGGAAAACTAGCGATTTCTACACTGGACACAAATTTAGAATAAATTCTAAATCTTAAAATACGCTGGTCGCACCCGAGAGCACAGTTCTCTCTCTGTGCTGACTGGTGGACCCGGGCCCACGGTCAGCCTCTTCTTCTTCCTCTGGCTCTTTCTTCTTCCTCTCCCCCGCGCGCTCTCCCGCGCTTTCCCCACCGGCGACGCTTAGCGCGTAGGGCACCTAGGCCGTACCGCGGTAGTGCGCGGCGTGCTAACTGCCGGTACAGCGTGCACTCACCTCGCGGGCCAGTGCGCTGTCGGCACTGCTCGCGGATTCGCCTCCGAACACCGGCGGTCGGGCGACAAGCGGCGCTGGTGGACCACGCCCACCATACACCGAGCTCGGGCTTATAAAACGACCGTGGCGTTCTCCTCTTCTTCCTCACACCTGGCCTCGCTCCTTCTTCTCTCTCCTTCTCCTCTGTTTGCGTTTGCCGGAGCTCGAGACGAGGCGCTAATGGCGGAGGTGGTGCCGGACTGGTACGTGATCTTGCTGTGCGGAGGGCTGGCTGCGGTGATGGGGCTCTCTGTGCTCCTGTGCGCGATGATCCTCGACGATCGTCGCGATGCCGACGCTCGATTGCTGGCTCTCCGCGGTGGCGGTGACCACGATGAGTAGGTGGGGTGTGCCGGGTGATAACTGTTGTCCGGAGGTGCTTAGTTAGGTGCAACACAGTTTGCAAAATTTTTGCAAGCGGTGTATGTATCCGTGTAATCGTGGTGGTGAGTCTGCTGCCGTGGTGCCGCGTGAAATAAATAATCTATGTCGTGAGAAAATATACGATGTGGCAACTCAGGGAAAAGAAACATCATTCCAGGATTTCTCGCGAGAGAAAACAGTATTACAATAGAGTCAAACCGCAACAGAGTTACTTACATCGATGATTTACTCGCCGCGAAACTCGGGGTACTAAGCATAAGTTACAACACATAAATAAAAGTTGTGGTAATAAAAACAGCGGTGCATATAAATTGAAAATGGTAACTGGACGGGGTCCTGAGAAAACGTTTCCGGCACTGGGATACACTCTTCTTCTATCGGAGGAAGTGGATTGATTAGTCGATGAATGTGTCTCTCCTGGTCGGGCCTCAGTGATCTGCCGATGGCGATCTGAGGATTTAAATCCGCGAGGCTCTGAAGATAACCCATCACATGTTGGGTTAAATGTTCTTGAGCGATGACGTATTGGACGAGGTTGGCCAAGACTGGGTCTCTCTCAATCGTCCACCTGGAAAAGATGTTACTCCCGGGTGCTGCGGCTCGGAAAATAATAATACCCTCGTTATTGGCATAGGGTACCGCGAATCGAAGGCGAGTGAGCGCTTCATCGCAGCAGCTTCTCTGACCATATCTTGGGGTTGGCATAGATTTCCCCACAAAGGAGACTTCTGTTGGATCTTGGTTTGGGTTTACGGGAGGGATGTGCACGGCTGCCCAATATCTTGAGGTGGAAGGGGTGATCCTCGATTTGAACAGCTCGTACTGGGGTGGCTGGGTAGCGCCCATGGTACTGCGGGTAAAATCCCACAATATCTTGACAAAACTACCTGGGGTAGCATCTGGAGTCCTCAGATAAATACTAGGGCTCGGCATGGCAAGAAATAGTTGTGGGGATGGTGCACAAGGTGAGGGGTGCTTAGCAAGGTCACTTGGTGGCCCTTTTTATAGCACCGCGGTTGGGTCATTTACCGTGGTAAAAAGTAAAGAATTTGTCGGCTCAGCTCGGGTCAACCACAGATACACACATCTTACTAAAGTGACGTATCACTGTGGGGTTGTCGGGGCGGTTTTTGGTGGTTGCGCCTAGGATAGAGAAATCACTCTGCATGCTAATACATCCATGCAAGATTACTATATAAAACAGATGCATGATGCCAGGCTGCGTTAATTTAAGGGATCACAGGATTACAAAGCGAGGATACAAGGGACTCGCCACTGCTCGAGTGACTTAGTCCACTTCGTTTACATCCAAGCAGGCGTCCCTTGTGGATGTCGAGGCTTCTCCACGGTTCTCACCGTCGGAATTAGCTGGAGAGGGCTGAGGGGCTGCAGGCTCGGGGTAATGATGATGACCATTGCGGGGATTGTTGACCACAACCCCGTTGGAGTGTGCTCCTGAGGCGTGAAGCACTTCGGGTCATCAAAGCACCTTGGTGGCGGTGGGGCTGACCTCGGGGTCTCGATCGGTTGTCCAAACAGCACGACTGGGTTGTCGGCGTTGGGCTCGATCTCCTCTCTTGCTGGGGCTCGACGAACCAGCTCTCCACGAGCTGCGATCAGATCAATGGTGATTTGATCGAATAGGTCCTCCAGTGCACTAACATAGCACACTAGGTGCAGCAATGCGGGATCCGTCTCGTGATCTCCGTTGGCAACTTGGGGTGGTCTACCATACCCTTCACGCCTAGGGTAGTAGTGGAATGAGCGACAATTAACTCTGGGCGACAGGTGCCGAGATGAACTATAGCCTCTCGAGCAGCTAGTTGGATGGCTTGTGGCTCAAAGGAAGTTGTTCTTCGGTGAACTGTAGGGCGCTGGGTGCAGACCCCTCTACCGTAGATATGTCAGATGGCCCAGAATTGGCGGCTCTCACCACTTATGGGTCCTTGGTACACAACATATTCGGGTGGCTCTTCTAACGCATAGGCACGACGGGTAAGGTTTGCGAGTATGGTCACAAAACCTCCAAGGTTGGTTGTTGTAGTCTCATGGTGCACTACGGGACCAGGCATTGTGGCTTGGTTTTGGGTTAGCAGCTGTGCTGGGCTGGGTTGAGGCGAGCGTGTCCTTTTTATAGAAAAAGGGGACGGAGTCTTCCTTTGCATGCTTGCGAATGAGACACCTTTGGTGTTGGTCACTAGTGTGTGATAGACGGGCTAGGCTGATAGGTTGGGCACCGACTGCCAAAAGCGTCGGGTCACTGTGTGGTTATCTTGTGCGAGAAGCTTGGCTGAGGTATTGGTTATGGCTCGGTGGGTTGTTAGCCTAATTTTGCGACCTGGCTAAGATAGGATTAGCCAATGGTCAGCCTGGCTCTGGTACCAAGTCTGTGGCGACCGATTCTCCGGGTGTTAATCCCAGAAAATGGCCGTTGTTCTCATCAGCCCCAGGATTACTGTTAGCTGATGAGGCACCAACTTGATGTAGAAATTCCAAGCAAAATACAATATATGTAGTACAAGACCATTCTGGCCTGTGGGTACAACAAATGGTTTCTAAAGGTTGACGGCGGAAGCGGGTTATGAAACATCCTCGTCTATGGGACTCCATTTCCACAGGAACAACTGACCAGGTTAACTCCTATCTTCGCGAGACTGCTATCACCATTGCCTAGATTCCGGGGCTGTCATCGCAACGCTCCTCTCCAAGCAAGAAGGCCAAGACAATAGCCAGGGACAAGCCAGTGAGTACTTTGAATGTACACGCAAACATTATGAACACAGGCATAATTTAACAATGATGTGCTGAAAATATATTATGCTCATGACGTTAGTCACATAAGATAAATAAAACTCTGATGCGTGCAAGCATGTTATTTGTGAATATGAAATAATATGGTAGTATTAAAATTATGAAATAAATAACATAAAGGACTTCAAAAGAAATGCCACAATCGAGGCTTTAAAATAAATACCACGTCGAGGCGAGCGACACCGCATAAAGGGCTTTAAAACAAATGCCACAGTCGGGCGTCTTAGCGACACCGCATAAAGGGCTTTAAAAGGAATGCCACAGTCGGGCCTCTTAGCGACACCGCATAAAGGGCTTTAAAATAAATGACACAGTCGGGCGTCTTAGCGACACCACATAAAGGGCTTTAAAGGAAATGCCACAGTCGGGCATCTTAGCGACACCGCATAAAGGGCTTTAAAAGAAATGCCACAGTCAGGCGTCTTAGCGACACCACATAAAGGGTTATAAATAAACAAAAACAATGCCGTAGTCGGGCGTCTGAGCGACACCACATAAAGGGCTTATAAATAAACACAGTGAATATCCAGGAGGTAGAACCATCCCAGGGATATTCGATAATACCAAAAAATAAATATCACGGGTTAGTCCACAATGAAGATAATAATCATAATGTATCACAAGTCACAATCGTAATTCCAGGTTTAACAGTTTCACCTCCGAAGACCGACACTAAGACCGACACTTGACCCATCCCAGACTGTTATCCTTAACCATGGACACGGCTATTCGAATAGGTTTAATCTCTGCAGAGGGTGTACTCTTTACCCACGAGTAGCAGTTCCTTTAGTCCATCGGGACTAATTCCGTCTATGGTCTTTTTGTTGAAAACACACCCAACTTGCACACACCAGCTTAACTCACATGTGTCTGGAATCAGCCACGACACATGTTAAGCAAAACTCTAAGTGGGGAGGCTACAACCTCGACGTAACATGGGATCACAAAATTTATACTCAGCAAGAAGCTGGGGAGCTACCCCTTGGCTACAACGAAACACCCATGCTCCCGGACCCGGTGGCATGACTATCGGAGGCCTCCGGTATCTTCCACCATGGCCTCTCTGTATGGTGTGTGCTAGGAAAGGGGTTGACAACTTACTAAACCGTACCCTACTTGTTGTAGAGACGAGTGGTAGTACGAAGCAAGTATGGGGGTTACTGGCACAAGACTCGATCTACGGTCGACTCAGGAGGTTGTAATGTTCCCTGCAAGATTAGCATAAGAATACATGTACTTCAAACAACATATAGAAACACCACGCGACATAACCCCTCATGCCATACCGGGCACGTACGTCTCGACGGAGGACTAGGGACAAGACCGTGCCCACCCAAGACAGAGGCCGTCCCGGCTTTCCTCCCAGTATGCATGAAAGGCATATGACGGTGATTCCTATCACGATCATCTCAACTCCACTTGCATGAAATATGTTATCATGCACTCATGAGTAGGAACACCTTCTCACATAAAATGACGCATGCTCGTGTCGGGGTGGTGTTGTCACCGTGCTATGCAACACACACAAAAAAAATTACTCCAGGGTTCAGAATGCTTGCCTTCAGGTCATGGGAAAGAAGGGTGCATCCAAAACATCTTGAAATCTTCAAAAATCCTATTTAAAACAATATATTTGAATTATTACATAAAAACAAAACAGCACAAAAAAATTGTCTGAAATTTTTTCAATTAAATCTTAAAATAAACTAGATAATATTTGAGAGAGGTAGGAAAAAGAATTAATTTATTTGGAGTTGTATTTAAAAAGATACAGCCGGTCAAAGTTTGGTCAAAAATCTGTTATTTAAATAAGAACAGAAAAGAAAATGTTTCGAATATACGTACACGTCGAAGGCGCCTTTCGGAAATACGTTTCCACTTAACCCACGTGGATTGCGCCTGGGTCACTGACAGTGGGTCCAGGGGGCCCCACTTGTCAGGTTTGACCAGTCTCCTTCCCTCTTCTTCCTCTGCTGAGCAGGCGCGCGACTCAGCGATCGTCGCCCGGCGTTTGCGGCTCCTCGTGGGCTCGGATGGTCGAGATGGATCCATAAGGCTGGGCAGTCCTCCCGGTGGTCGCTGGGTTGGCGGGGATGGCGTGAGCTGCCGGCGGCGAGCTTCGCGGCGGAGGAGGCTTCGGGCACAAAGTGGTTTTGGGGCTGCGGTGGCTCCCGATCAAAATCGTGTAGGGGGACGGGCTCACGGGGAAGGAAGGTTCTGGTGGAGAGAGTGGAGAGGGGAGGCCACAGTGGCGCCGGAATGGCCTGGTTAGTGGCGGCGGCTGGAGTTGCGGAGAGGAAGAAGGCGATTCTCTCCCTTCAATTGGCGGCTAAGGGGCACGAGTGGGGCGGTGTGAGGCTACACGCATGCGGGTTTGAGCTTGGGGCCTCCTTATATAGCTGATGGAGGTCGGTTCCGGCGGCGGCGATAAGGGCGACGGCGAACCGCCTGCTGTAGCTTAGGCGACGTGGCGGCGACGCGCTAGGGGACACGATTGCGGATAAGCACGCACTGTTCGAGGCAGGTGGAGCGTTGGCGGCTTGGCGGCGCCGTCACGGCGAACCTGCCGGCGGCCGTCGGCTAGCCGCCACGGCCGTCTGACGGTGGTGCTATGGGGTGCCAGGTTGGTCGAGGTGGTGTGGCGGTGCAAGGGACACGGCGTGCTGGCTACGGTCGATCACGGGCGGTTGAGTCTTGAGGTGTGTGGCGGCGACTTCGAGCGCGCGTGGGTGCCAAACACTGCCTTCTGGCACGCCCGAGCACGCCGGGACATGCTCGACGAAATGCCAGGGCATCCTAGAGGTCGCGGTTGAGGCTGGCAATAAACAGAAATAGTCTAGGATTAGCAAGGGGATCAAGGGACATGGTGGATTGGTCAGGGGCTCAAGTTCACCAAGTAAACTTGAAGTCATGCCAAATCTGGCTGTGCACTCAGGGTGTTTGACAAAATGCCAAAGGCACCTAGGTAGTTCTTGGGTGGCCAAATTCTCGGATCGGTGTCTCTATGGATATAAGAGAGGGTGGTGGAGTTGGTTTGCAAAAAGGAGAAACTTGCTAGTGCAAGTTTTGCAAAACTTTACTTCTGGACAGGGAGTGAGTGGCATCATTTCATGGACCAAAAGTGTTCCAAAGAGTGCATGCTCCTGGACTTAGGGGTTTTGCAGGGTTGACTACAAGCATGAGAAAACACAAGGTCACTAGAGCAAGAAATAACAGAGTTGCAGTAGAAAACACAAGTCTGGTCCAGAATGAAAAGGAGGTTGATGTACTCAAATTTTCCAAAGAACATCACTATGTTTTTGCATGAAGTTGAATGGCATGCTACCACTGACATCCCATAATTTTGGTGGAGGCTCTAGGGAAATATTTAATTGGGTCATAGTGCAAAAGTGTCCACTGGACCAGATTTGATTAACAGGTGTTAAACTTAATATATGCAATGAAATAATTATATTAATGCACACAAGTGATTTAGAGACATCACATGACATCTCCAAATTTAGGTTGGAATTTTAAGTAATTCTATCAAATGATTGTAGTACAAACAGAGCTCCGAAATTTAAACAAGCCATTTTAATGATTAAAGCTCAGGGTGAAATAATCTAATAAATAATTCCACTGATTAAGAAAATGGTATACATAGAGCATAGAAGACCAATATGTTTTGGAAAGCTCCACATGGAAAAGACACCTAATATTAAGAGAAAAGCTCTGAAATCAATGGAAATAAAAATTTTAAAACTCCTGGCAAAATTTTAATATTGAAAACTTGGCTAAATTTTTTTTGGGTGTTAAAGAAGGACCAAGACGCCGGCCTCACAGGCGGCGGGCCGGCTATGTAAGCCGGCAGGTTGAGGTAGTCGCCTTGCGCGGCGACGTTCTTCACGTAGAAGTACGACTGCCGCCAAAGCTTCACCGACTGGATCAGCGGGATAGGAGGAAAGGGGTTGTTGCCGGTCGTCCTCCGCTTGGCGATGAAGGCGCCGCAGGGGGCGGGCACGCCCGCAGAGACAGTGCCAAGCTTGCACTGAAAGAACTCCCCCAGAGCTCGAGGGTGGGGAGGACGCCAAGAAAGCCTTCGCACAGAGTGATGAAGGCCGACAGCAGCATCACCGTGTTGGGGGTGATGTGATGCGGCTGAAGATGGTAGAAGTCGAGGAAGGAGCGGAAGAACCCGCTCGCCGGCAGGCCGAGGCCGCGCAGGCAGTGCGAGTGGAAGATGACCCGCTCGCCCTCCTCCGGCGCCGGCGAAATCTCCGCCTCTGGCGCGAGGTGGGTCTTCACGAGGTCCTCGCTCTGCAACCGCCACGTCCGGCGGAGCCAATCAATGTGATCTTCATGGACGTTGAAGCCGTCCCACGAGCTCGACAACGCCATGGGAACGAGCGGAAGGAAATAGCCGCGGCGGCGGAGAGCATGGCCACACGACGAAGGAACCGCGGCGAGCCAAGAGTGCGCTACGGCGGAATGGCGCGGTGGAGAGTGCGCTACGGCGGCGGAAGAGTGAGGAAGAAAGTAGAGGAAGGAGAGGAGCGAGGGCGAGCGTGCGAGCCCCTGCCGCTCCCCCTCCTCCCCCTACTTATAGGCTAGGGCGGCGGAGCCGAGGAGGCGAGGCGTGGGGGAACGTGGGATTAATTGCGCCCACTCCCCCCACGTCCCGCGATTATGGCGCCCTAAAGGCGTGCGGAAACCGCCGCAAGAAGACGAGCGGTCCACTTGGGCCGCAGAGAATCCGCTCGTGGGACGAGGCGTAGGCTTGGTAGGCCTTGGCCTGCGGCGACGTCCCGTCGCGCGCGTGGGCTGGCAGGCTTTTCTGACCACGTGGCGCGCAAGGTTACGCGCAGTCAACGCGCCATCCAGCTCGATGTCCCTCCTTCTAAACTGTGGAGCTTCCCGAAGACGGCACACCCATACGAGGCCGGCTCCTAGCTGCCGGCTTCCCAGGATAGGAAGCTGATCGAGCTTCTCGTCATCCCTTCAACCTCGAAGCCCAATCAGCTTCGGGGACTACTGTCGGAGTAAATGACCACGGGTAGCCTAGCCGGGTCCCCCTGGGGCTTCTGAAAAAATTACAAGCCAATCAAGCCATCCAACATCCAAGATGTTGGGCCGCCTTCCGGCGGTGTCGTTCGAGGCCGTCGAGGCGGCCCGGCTAAGACCCATAGAAGAAAGCCACAAGATGGCCGACTACCAGAGAGCCGACTCCAAGGAGCCGGCCACCCCGCAAGCGGCCAAGGCCGCACTCTCAGAATCTGCACCCACATAACGGCAATGAGACGGGGCGTGGCTACAGTAAAGCCTGCCACCCCGCATCTGGGCGTCGTGGCTACTGATCTGTGATCTGGGCAGCCATCACCCGTCCGTGGCAACCTTCAGTAGCCATATTGACTGTGACGTCACCCACGACAGGCTGTCTTTACTACCCGCAGGCGGCGGGTCCCCCCAGTCAGAGAGATGCCTGAAGGCGGCTCGGCCTCCCCCAGTCGGCCCGAGGCATGGCCGGCTCCCCATAGCCGGCTCGTTCCCTCCCTTGAAGGAAGCCCTCATTAAGGAGACAAGATGAAGTGAGGCTACAGTAATCGCCGCCAAGGCAGCGGCACTGTAGCCATGCTTACCCCGACAAAGCCCTCGTCGTCAGGATCGAGGCAACAGTAACCAGCCCCCGACAAAGCCCTCAACGGTGGGGCCAGTCTATCGACCAGGAAGCCGGCAGCCGGCGGGGCCCACTAGTCGGCGGGCCCCAGTGGCCGGCGGAGAAGCCGACGGATGAAGACACTAACAGCTAGGGCCCACACCTAGCCGGATTACCATTGTACCCCTGGGGGGTAGGCCTATATAAGGCCCCCAGGGCACCCATGCAAAGGGTTGGACTCTGATAGTTTTAGCCACCACATAGAGGGAAGAGGGGAGCTAGTCGTGCCCTTCTCCTTCCTCACCCCGAACAGCTCAAGGAGCCTCTTGTAGCACTTGTTCATCTAGTGATCATGCGGAGACCCCACAGAGCAGCAGTAGCGGTGTTATCTCCACGGAGAGCCCCGAAGCTGGGTAAGATTCGCCGGCGTGCATGTCTTCGCCTCATCCCGTTTCCAGGCACCGGCGACGTCTTATTGGCTCCCACTATGATTAGCCACCCGTTGGCATATGTCGCACCTACCACCCGACAAAAGTATTCCCGGTGTTTCGCGTTTTCGGACAGATGAACCGGAGGAGGAAAGTTGCGTGTTTGCCATGCTAGGAATGTGTGGTGGACGAACGGAATGCGTATCCGGTTTTGTCTCGTCGTTCTGAGCAACTTTCATGTAAAAAGTTTTTCGATCCAAGCTACGGTTTCGTTTATATTAATTTTTAATGTTTGTAAGAATATTTGGAATTATTATTAATTCCAAATTAATTGGAATAATGCTATGCACACCCATCACATGGTACATAGAAGTGTACCCAGGGGATGGCAGGTGGGCCAAGGGGGACCCAGTTGACCAGTCAAAGTTTGACTGGTCAACAGGGGGTGGGCCTCCGCTGTCATACACTACTTAGTTAATTTACTAGTTAGTTAGTTTATTAAACAGAATTAGTTAAGATAATTGATTATTTAATTGGTATATTTTTTAATTAATTTATAATTATTATTATTATTAACATTTCCTGTGGCCTGGGCCCCGCTTGCCATAGGCCCAGGGGCATAGCGGGCGGGCGTGAGCGGGCGCGTGAACGGGCCGGCGCCCGTGAGCACCGAGGCCACGGCGAGGCGCCGGTGGGCACTGGCGCCAGCCGAGGAGGGCGAGCTCTGGCGCTGCTGAGGGAGGCGGGTGGCTGCGGGTGAGGGAGGCGGGGGGCGGCAGCGACACCAGCTCGGCCGGTGCCCACGGGGCACGGGACGCTGGGCATGGCGGAACGGCGCGGGCGGACTGAATGCTGCGGCGGCAGCAACAGATGCAAGCGGCGATGAGGAGGAGAAGGGGAGGGGGTGGCCGGAGCATGCAGGGCGTCGCAGGGCAGTGGCGGTCGGCTCTCGGACGCGGCGGGGAGCAATGCCAGGGGGGTGCTATCTACGACGCGAGCAGGGGGAAACATCAAGGAGCTCACCGGGACCTGTAGGGGTGCAAAGATGGGCTCGGGGGAGGCCTGGAGCAGACGGACGGCGGCGACGATCCACGGCGGCGAGGGTCGATCCGTCGAGGCGAAGTGTCGAAGACAGCTGGATCGGCGTCGTCTGAGGCGGAGGCCGACGAAGGGGATCGACGCGAGCGACATCGCTGGTGCATCTCAGCCTCGATCCAGTGGCGGAGACGAAGTAGACGACCACGTTGGAGCTCCAGGTCAGTGCAGAATGACGAGCGGTGGCCGGTGGCCATGTGGACGAGCAGCTGCGGCGACGAAGGTGGCTTCTGGTGCGACGAGCAGAACGTAGAGGGGCGAGGGGCGCCCAGATCCAGTGGGGGGAGTGAGGGAGAGAGCTAGGGTTTGGCCCGGGGCAAAGCCTTATAGGAATGGGGGCGGCTGCCGGCGGATGGCCGCCACGGTGACGACCGGTGCCGTGGCGTGCATCGGCAACGGCCACGGGGTGGTTCGTGAATAGGGGAGGAGAGGAGGGGGTGCGCCTGGGCCGGTGGGCCGGTTGGTTCGTTTGTTTTGTCTTTTCCTTTTCTGTTTTATTTCTAGTTTCTCTTTTATTTTAGTTTTATAGATTATAAAAGTAGTCCCTAATTTTGTTTAAATATATATATTACTGCCACATAAGTTTGGGCAACTAAATAAGATAGTTTAATATTTTATAAATCTTAAAAGGCATTTCATTATTGATTTTAGCAACGGTTTTAAATACCTTAGTGCATTTATTTATTTTTATAAAAATGTGGCTTCTCCACCATAATTACCTATGCATTATTGGTCACAACCCGAACATTTTAGTTTTGATATTTGAAAACATTTATTGTTTGTCAAAAATTCAAATTTTATTTTTAAACGTTTTGATCTAACGCGAGGTTAGCAACAGTAATCGAGGTGATGTGGCATCATTAGTAGAGGTGTACTGTAGCTTGATTATCCGGGCGTCACAATTGGTTTCTTCACATCTCTGCAAAACTCGATCAAGGTTTCTCAAGCAATCATCAAAAGAGGATCCATAAACGGAGAAATCATCCATGAAAACCTCACATATCTTTTCACAAAAGTCAGAGAATATAGCCATCATGCATCTCTGAAAGGTAGTAGGCGCATTACATAAACCAAAAGGCATACGTCTATAAGCAAAAGTACCGAAAGGGCAAGTAAAAGTGGTCTTTGATTGATCATCAGCTGACACAGGTATTTGAGACAAACCAGAGTAACCATCTAGAAAGCAAAAATGTGTATGTTTGGATAATATTTCTAGCATTTGATCAATAAAAGGTAAGGGGTAATGATCCTTTTTAGTATATTTATTTAATTTACGAAAATTAATTACCATCCTATAACCTGTATTAATTCTTTGCGGAATCAATTCATCTTTATCATTAGGAACGACAGCAATACCTCCCTTTTAGGGACACAATGGACAGGACTTACCCACTGACTATCAGCAACGGGACAAATAATACCTGCCTCAAGAAGCTTTAATATTTCTTTTCTTACCACTTCTTTCATCTTAGGATTCAGCCGTCGTTGGTGATCACGAACTAGTTTGGCATCTTTCTCCAAATTTATTTTGTGTTGACATAGAGTGGGACTAATGCCCTTGAGACCATCAAGACTATATCCAATAGCAGCGCGGTGCTTCTTCAGAGTTTTCAATAATCTCTCTTCTCCATGATCTGAAAGGTTAGCACTAATAATAACAAGATATATCTTTTTCTCATCAAGATAAGCATATTTAAGAGTACCAGGTAACGGTTTAAGTTCAAACACGGGATAACCTTGGGTGGAGGAGGATCGCATAGGATTTCAACAGACAAATTGTGTTTCAGGATGGGTTCCTATTTAAAGAATACTTCATCTATTTCCCTTCTTTCATTCATAAACATATCATTTTCATGGTCTAGCAAATATTGTTCTAAAGGATCACTAGGAGGTACGACAATAGAATCAAGACCAATAATTTCATCTTTACAAGGCAATTCCTCTTCACGGTGTTGTTTATGAAATTTAGAGAAATTAAACTCATGAGACATATCACCCAAACCAATAGTAACAACATCCTTTTCGCAGTCTATCTTAGCATTAACAGTGTTCAAGAAGGGTCTACCAAATATAATGGGACAAAAGCTATCTTGTGGGGAACCAAGAACAAGAAAATCAGCAGGATATTTAGTTTTCCCACACAAGACTTCAACATCTCTCACAATTCCCATTGGTGAAATAGTATCTCTATTGGCAAGTTTAATCGTGACATCAATATCTTCTAACTCAGTAGGTGCAATATCATGCATAATTTCTTTGTATAAGTCATGAGGTATAGCACTAGCACTGGCACCCATATCACATAAGCCATGATAACAATGATCTCCTATTTTAACAGAAATAACAGGCATGCCTACCATAGGTCTATATTTATCTTTAGCACAAGGTTTAACAATTCTAGCAGTTTCATCACAGAAATAAATAACATGCCCATCAATATTATCAGCCAAGAGATCTTTAACAATAGCAATATTAGGTTCAACTTTAACTTGCTCGGGGGTGTATAGGTTCTAATATTGCTTTTACGAACCACAGGTTGAAGCTTTAGCATGATCCTTTATTCTAACAGGGAAAGGTGGTTTCTCAACATAAGAAGTAGGAACAATAGGATCATTATAAGTGATAGTCTTTTCTTCAACTTTAATAGGTGCAACTACTTTTACTTCTATGGGAGGATGATATTTAAACCACTTCTCCTTAGGGAGATTGACATGAGCAGCAAAAGATTCACAGAAAGAAGCTACTATCTCAGAGTCAAGTCCATATTTAGTGCTAAATTTATGGAAAACATCGGTATCCATGAAAGATTTAACACAATCAAACTTAGGTGTCATACCTGACTCCTTACCTTCGTCGAGATCCCAATCTTCAGAGTTGCGTTTAATTCTTTCCAATAAATCACATTTTAATTCAATAGTATTCATCATAAAAGAGCCAGCACAAGAAGTATCGAGCATGGTGTGATTGTTATCAGAAAGCCGAGCATAAATTTTTTGAATAATTATTTATCTTGGGAGCTCATGATTGGGGCATGAATATAACATTGATTTAAGCCTCCCCCAATCTTGAGCGATGCTTTCTCCTTCGCGAGGCCAAAAATTATATATATAATTGCGATCACGATGAACAAGATGCATAGGATAAAACTTCTAATGAAATTCCAATTTCAATCGTTTGTAGTTCCATGATCCCATATCATCACATAGCCTATACCATGTCAATGCATCTCCCTTCAAAGATAAAGGGAAGACCTTCTTCTTAATAATATCATTGGGCACACCTGCAAGCTTAAATAATCCACAAACTTCATCCACATATATTAGGTGCTCATCAGGATGCATTGTTCCGTCTCCTGCAAAAGGATTAGCTAGCCGTTTTTCTATCATAGCCGAAGGAATCTCAAAGTAGACATTTTCATCTTCAGTTGGTTCAGTAGGTTGAGGAGCAACTCTTTGCTCTACTGGTCGGGGTGAAGATACCCCGAACAATCCCCTCATAGGATTACTTTCCATAGTAACAAGTGACAGTAAATTTCAGCACACTATATAAAATTTTCCTTACTAAATTCCACCTACCAAAGGCGCTTCACTCCCCGACAACGGCGCCAGAAAAGAGTCTTGATGACCCACAAGTATAGGGGATCTATCGTAGTCCTTTTGATAAGTAAGAGTGTCGAACCCAACGAGGAGCAGAAGGAAATGATAAGCGGTTTTCAGCAAGGTATTCTCTGCAAGCACTGAAATAATAGGAAACAGATAGTTCTGTGATAGGATAATTTGTAACGAGCGACAAGTAACAAAAGTAAATAAGGTGCAGCAAGGTGGCCCAATCCTTTTTGTAGGAAAGGATAAGCGTGGACAAACTCTTATATAAACAAAAGCGCTCCCGAGGACACATGGGAATTAATGTCAAGCTAGTTTTCATCACGTTCACATGATTCGTGTTCGGTACTTTGATAATTTGATATGTGGGTGGACGATTGCTTGGGTGCTGTCCTTACTTGAACAAGAATCCACTTATGATTAACCTCTATTGCAAGCATCATAACTACAACAAAAGTATTAAGGTAAACCTAACCATAGCATGAAACATATGGATCCAAATCAGCCCCTTGCTAGAGTGGCGAAGCTTAAACCCTGGTTTATGCGTTTGCCCGTGAGGGGCTGATTTGAATCATATGATTGATGGATTGTGTGAGGTCTATGATGGTGGCGGTGGATGAGATCGGCAGGCGTCGACCATGCAGTGAAGGCAGGGCAGGGGCGTGACGGACCGCTAAACCTAGAAAAATCTCGGGAAAATGGAGCTCGGAGGTCGAGTTTTGAGAGAAAAATATTAACTAGTGTGGCTCGGACATTTCATGAACACCTCATGTGCATAGGAGGTGAGCTAGAGCACCCAAATTCCCTCCCTGCGGCCAACAAAAAGCAGGCGAGTGTCGGTGCTCTTGCTTTCATTGGCGATGGGCTATATATAGGTAAATCATTTGTCCCTGTTCGTGGCTGGAACTGGGACCAATGGATGTGGGCCAGGAGCGAGGCCCATTGGTCCCGGTTCGTGCCTAGAACCGGGACAAATGGGTCCAGACGAACCGGGACCAAAGCCCACGAGGCCCCGGCCGGCCACCTGGGCTCATGAACCAGGACGAATGCACCCATTGGTCCCGGTTCGTATAAGAACAAGGACTAATGGGCCGGCCAGGCCCGAACAAAAGCCCCTTTTTCTACTAGTGTGAACTAGTAAGGCCGTACTATTTATTTATGATTTAGTTTATTTATTTATATTAAAATCTAGAATTGAAAAGCGTTCATTGATTTGAGACAGAAGTTCACAAATTTAGAAAAAAGTTCATTGATTTTGAGAAAAAGTTCATCGATTTTGAGAAAAACTTCATCGATTTTGAGGAAAGTTCACCGATTTTGGAAAAAGTTTATGAAAAAGTTTAAGAAGTTCATCATTTTCAAAAAAAGTTCATCATTTTCGAAAAAAGCTTCATCGGTTTTAAAAAAATTCATCAGTTTTGAAAAAAAGTTCTTTGAGTTTGAAAAAATAGTTTGTTGATTTTGGAAAAAGCTCATAATTTTGAAGGAAAAATTCATCAATCTTGAAAAAAATCATCAAATTTTGAAAAAAGTTCATCGGATAGGGAAAAAGTTCATCGAATTTGAAAAAAGTTCATACATTTAAAAAAATGTGGATGGATTTGAAAACAAACATCGAACGAGGAAGAAGGAAAAAATGAAAAACAAAAAACAAAAAACAAAAAAAAATGAAAGAAAAGTTCTTAAGGTAAAAAAGTGTTGTGGCGGGGTGGTTACCAGAGTCTGTCCTGAACCAGGGAATCCTAGATTTGATTCCCAGCTCTCGCCGATTTTTCGTGCTTTGAATACGCGGTCTAAGGAGATGGTGGGTTGGACGGGAGGCGAGCAAAATGGGCTGAGCCCAGCTAAAGCCGCTGCACGCACCGGTTTGTAGAAACAGTAATAACCGACGCCTGCTGACGGTGTCCTGGACTAGGGGGTACTCACCACGCCGTCTCCCGATCAGTTGGATTGGGCCGAGGACCCCCATGTTCATTTGCTCATGGGCCAGTTCGGACAGCCGATGTATACAGGAGGAAGATTCCACAAGGCTCGGCGATCAAGACAAGGACTCCTCTCCACCGGCGTATTCGACTAGGACTCTTGTTATCCTAGGCTTCTGGTACGTTATATAAGCCGAGGCCAGCCTAGTCAATAGAGCATCATGACATTACTCATCATACCTCTAGGGTTTAGACCACAACATATGATCTCGAGGTAGATCAACTCTGTAATCATATGCATCGAATACAATCAAAAGCAGCATGTAGGGTATTATCTCTTCGAGAGAGCCCGAAGCTTGGTAAAATCCTGTGTCCATGTTACCATCGATCCTAAGACACGCAGCTTGGGACCCCCAACCCGAGATCTACTGGTTTTGACACCGAAAACGGTGCTTTCATTGAGAGTTCCGCTGTGTGGTTGACAAAAGGATCAATGGCTCACCTGTAGATCAACTGTGACATCGGCGTCTTTGTCGCCGCCTTGACTGGTCACCTATGCTCGACCGAGGATTGTGCCCTACCTCCAATCATCATGTTCGGACGAGGGCCTTTGTTAGAAGGGAGAGAGGGATTTGGTGGAATAGTTCGTTGTATTGCTTGAGCCTCGTGGGTATATATATTGGAATACAATGACCAACTTGTAGTACAAGACAAGGTAGGAACAAATCCTAGTCTATCCTATACTTCCTAATATACATTATACTCAACATCCCCCTGCAGTCACAATGGTAGTGACGCAGACAGTAAGACTGGAGAAGAATCCGAAGGCAAGCCCACGGACACCCCCCCCCCCCATAGTCGTATCGGTCAATGCATCGCGGAGTCGTGGCTGGAGTGGAAACCGACGAGGTTGCTCAAGCAGGCGGTAGCCCTTTGTGCCGTTTATCGATGTAGCCAAGAGCATGGGTGGTGGAGCCGTGGTCGAGGTAGCCGTGCGAAGGATGCCGCATGGTCGATGTCGAGTCGGTGTAGCCGGTGTCAAGGAAGTCGCCGTGAAGCCGCGGGCGCAAGGGGGCGCTGAGTTAGCATGGGCGCAGTGGTGTCGAAGTAGGGGTGCGCCATGAAGAAAATGTTGTTCCACGGCCAGCGTCGCGGCAGGTTTGCCAAGCCGAGGACACATCGTGGGCGAAAGCACGCACGGTGTTACCAGCACGGGCATGCGTCAGAAGGAGCGAAAGCGAAGTTGGCGAAGCACCGACCTGGCTTGCGAGCCGGGCTGCGTTGATGAAGGCACACATCGGTGTTGTCGGCCGCGGGCATGCGTGAAGCGAGGACCTGCATGAGCTGTCGCCATGTCGGAGAAGTCGGAGGGCGGCGAAGAAGAACTCAGCGGCGGTAGCGGCGTCCATCGGCGAGGCGATGTCTGCGGTGGTCGAGTAAACGAAGTGGTCGGGGTAGATAGCGGAGATCTTTGGCGGCGGCATGGTGCTGGGCGAAGCGAAGGGGTGGACGGCGGCGGAGGCAGCTCTGAAGGTAGCGGCAGCGTTAGCCAAGAAAACAGCGATGGCGGCGGCGGCAGCGGCTGCGGCTGGAATTAAGGCGCGCTGCGGTGCTCAAAGTAGGCGAAAAACTCTGACAACGTGATGAAGACCGGTGCGGACGGTGGCATTCCCGCGCCAAGGAAGACAGTGTGACGCATACCATGGGAGGTCGACACGTGGTAGCCGGGGCGGACCGTGGGCAGCGGCGCTCTGACAAAGGGAAGCATGGCGGCGGCGGCGGAGTGAGGCGGCAGTGGAAGACTTCTGGGCGGCGGTGGGGACCGCGGGCCGTGACGCTGCTGACCCGTAAGGCGACACTAGCAACGATTCGCGGTCGGTGCAACCACGGGGACGGCCTCGGGGCGGCGGCGGGGACCGCGTATCGTGACACTACGACCCGATGGGGCGACGCAGTGGTGATGCACGAGTTGATGCATCCGCGAGGAGAACCACAGGGTGGCGGCGCTGCGGCCCGATGGGGCGACGCAGCGGCAGCCCGATGCTCGATCGGTGGAGAGGCGCGCTGAACTCGGGGACGATCTTCACGGGACCTGCGGAGGCTCGCGTAACCGATGGGCCACGTCGGTCGTGCGGTGTAGAGGAGGTGGATCGCGGCGGCGAGTGGGTGATCAAGCCGATCGCGCGCGAGGTCGGGGACGCCGCTCGATGGAGGAGTGGTGGCGGCGAAGTCCGGGATGAGGCCGGCGACGACGGACGGCGTGGGACGTCGTGCGGACGAGCTTGTTAGCACCGGCACCTGGGCTGCCAAAGCAATGCCGGTGCCCGGACAGCGAGGCCCGAGCGACCAATGTAGCAGCGGGGCCCGAGCTGAGGTAGCCGATGAGTCGTCACGATCAGCCAGCGCGATTGAGGGGCGAGGCGGTGAGTAGACCGTCGAGCCGGCGTGCGAGCGGGCGGGCGGGTGATGTGGATCAATGGGCGGGCCAGCGCAGCGGCAGCAGCTATGATTAGCCATCGCATGGCGTGAGGCCGCCGGGTCGAAGCGATCAGGTGTCGGTCGAGCGGGGGTGGCGGTCGGCGCGAGGTGATGGGCGGACCGGCGCCTGAACAGCAGCTAACCTGACGAACCGACTTCGCCGCAGCGTGGCGCGCCAGGTCGGAGGAAAGCTGGCTGGTCGCGCCGGGGTTGGAGTAGAGGCGCTCGGGGTCGACGGTGGCGGTGGGCGACACAAACCGATCAAGAAGAGATCGAAAAACCAAAAAGAAACCACGCGATCAAGATGACCGGCGGGAGAGAGAAAACCCCGTAGCAAGGCTCGGGGAAAAGACTCTCTAGGGCAGTCGGTCAAGACGACCGATGGACGAACCCTAGGTACGAGCGGCGCGGCCCCCAGCGGCGGTCATGGAGGCCGACCGCCCCGGAGGCGGTGCGCGGGTGCGGAAGCGGCGGCGGCTAGGGTTTTGGATCGACTTGCGATAGATACCATGTTAGAAGGGAGAGAGGGATTTGGTGGAATAGTTTGTTGTATTGCTTGAGCCTGGTGGGCATATATATAGGAGTACAATGACCAACTTGTAGTACAAAACAAGGTAGGAACAAATCCTAGTCTATCATATACTTCCTAATATACATTATACTCAACAGCCTTCATCAACATCAACTCCGATCTCTATCAAGATCATGGAGGAATCATCCATGGAGCTCGAAGGCTCAACATCAACATTGCCCTCGGGCGACCATGCTGTTTTTCCGAATAGCAAACTTGTGTCCTCTACCACCACCTCCTCGAGCATCGCTTTGATGATTCCTTCGGTGGAATTGTGCGGAATTGAGTCTACAACAACACTGTAAAATTTCATCGCATTCCGATGGAGCAATCTCCGCCGGTCTACGATATACCGGAGCCCCGTCGAATCTGGACGGGAATCTAGACAAGTTTGGAGCATGGTGTCTAGCACCTAGCTCGGACGTCCTTTGGAAGATCCAACCGCTGATCGGCTGTGGAATTCCTATTATCTACCACCCCTCAAAATTTCAGCCCAATCGGACCGTCCAAACTCCGGGAACCTTCCGATTAGTGCATCACTTTAAAGATCTGTTTTCTGCGCGAGAACGAATCCGACCCGAATTCATATTTTTTTTATGAACAGGATTTCGGACATCCTTTTTGAAGGAAGTTTTGTATGGGGTATTGTGTTTTGTTCCCAAACACATCCCAATAATTTTAAAGTCTTTTTCAATATGATCTTCACCATGGCGCCGGTGTCAAACCAGCCCGACAATGTTGCTCCACGGTTGCCGACCTGCGCTAGACACGTCGTCGCTTTGTTGAGCCGAGCTCAACTTCTTTGGATCATCATCTCGGCTAGCCGAACAAGAGTTCGGCATCACAAAGGATAAATCATCACCAACCTCGTCGCCCCACGGATTACACGGAGCGGGCACATTAGCATCGCCGCACGGTCACTTCATCAAGCCGGCATTGACCATGTCACGAGTTATGCCTGCATCGGCATGGCCGCACCATTACTTCTTCGAGCCGATGTCCATCATGCTGAACTACTTCAACACCTCGGCTGACATGGCAGCTGCAACTCCTCCTTACCGACCTGCTCGGTCGCGTCGTCTAGACCGGGGGCTTCGCCATCCCTTCATCAACCTACTCCGGAGAATTCGGCGTCGTCAGCCGACCAACTTCGTCACGTTAGCTGGATCGGGGACTTTGCCTCGGCGAGCCAACCTTTACCAGCATCGTCATGCCGTCGCTTCACCGCCCATCAGGCAATGGATGTGCGGATCGAGTCCCAATTTTGGGAGTCACTTTTCTTCGGACTGCTACAACAAATAAACCAGGTGCTATTGATCCTAGCAATTTTTGCTTGTTTGGTGTTATTTTTTCCAAGGAATTATTACTCTGGTTTGTTCCATCATCTGTACACTGGTCTATCAAATGGTGGCCGCATTAAAGTCGGTCGCATGGTGGTTCGGTCAGTTTCCGTACATAGTTCGTGAATGCGCATTGAACTTCGGACCGACCTGTGGTCGAGGCTTTGCCGCGCCTTTACCGCATGGCCTTGACGCCTGCATGGACATTGACTTGGTGCGGGCCACATATTTTAAATAAATTATCTTGCGTAAATTAATTCTGCGGGGATTTTAATATATTTATATTATTATTGTTGGCCTGCACCATTTTACATGTGCAGGTAATGGACTTCGACTGCATCACGTGGTCTCTTCGGCAAGCCGACGCCGTCGTCCCAATCAGCGTAAATCGGCTCGCGTGATCACCTTGTTGGTCGTGTTGCCATCTGAGACATGTTGGTTGCCTCGGGGACTTGGCATCGCGAAGAGCTCTACCTCATCGGCGTTAGGCGCACACGAGCCATATTTCTTTTATTACTCACATTGCATAAATTATTTATTATGCAACAATTTTTTAATTTATTAATGTTACTATTATCTCCGGTTTGCACTATTTTTTGTGCACAAGTAAATGATCCAGGTCGGGCAGTGTTGTCACCTCGGCATACTGGCAGACCACGTCACCTCGACTGGATGGGGGGCTTCGTCAACACTTCATTAACCCATGCCGGGGACTTCGGCGTCACTCTACCGGCCTGCATTGGTCGTGCTATGTCACCACTTCGGAGTGCCGAGCTCTTCACTCCGCCACCTCGGGACCGGCTTGGGGGATGGAACCTTGTCTTGCATGAAGCTCGGACCGCGTCATCAATGCCGAACACATTAACCAGCTAAGTCACTTTCATGCTCAAAGTTTTAAACTTTTAACTTGTATTCAGTTCGACCATGCTCACATACGTTGTTCGTTAAAAGAAACTCCCCTTACCCATGTTAACTGGGGGCTCTTAAAATTTACACGAGTCGTTCTATAATAATGTGTTTTCTTCTTGGTCGTTGTAAAGTATTTTTCTACCGCTCTTTTTTCGACTCGAGTGTATGGTCAAGAGCCGAATAGCCTAGCTTCTCTCTAGAGCCGCTCGAGTTTAGTTTGCTAAACTGGCCTCAAAGTAGCACTCGGCCTTCAGGATAAGGAGCTTGAAGCCACAGGCTAACCCGCTTGAAGTCTTGAGATCATATGTGTCATGTTAAAGCACGACAGAAGCACAATTTTTTTTAAATACCAATTTCCGGATTGGCACCAAAATCTCGGTTTAGTCCGGACGTCAAACTTTTACATAAGTTTTTGGTTTTTCGAGCCTATGGCACTTTTAAACTATTGGTGTGTTTCCAGCATATGTCTTGTGGTGCAACGCCGGACACCTTTAGAGATTTTGCAAAAACATTCTCGGATATTGCTATATATGCATCGGTTTCAATTGTCTTTGGTCAATAGTTGGGTTGCCCGGCTCCTATGCTTGCCTCCTACGTTCCACTTTGTTCGGCTAGGTGTGCAAAGGGAGAACCACTACGATTGTGCTTCTACCTCGCATGGTTAAGCACCTCAGTGGAGAAAGCCGAAAACTGACTGTCACAATAAGCGTAAACTAGTCAGCGATCCGATGACTGTGTTAAATGATGGGCCGTTCATAACATTGGCCGAAGTGTTTACGGCTTGACCTTGGCTGTCGCCGAACACTAACCAGGGGCTAGTAGCTGGCCTCCCACCTTTAAGCTCCTATGACTAAGTGAAAGTTATAAAGCCCGCATATCTGATTGCCTCGTTTCCGCTAGCACGACCGCGTTCGGGCACCGAGACGTCGGCTAATGGTTGTTTGTTATTGTGGAAACACCCTGCATAGCATCTACATGGGGGTGGAAGCCGACGATTGGCCACTTTCAACTGATAAACGGTCGCAACGGAGTCAAAATAAACATATCATCGGCATTTGTACTTAATATACAAGGGCCGCCTTCCGTAATCATCATTATAAAGCCATAAATATGCATCAATTTGACTTAAGATTTCGGCCAAGCTGGGTTGCCTGGCTCCGGTGCTTACCCCTATGTCGGTGTACTAGAGTAGGGGTACCCTAGTATCCCGAACTTGTGCACGGGCAGTCGCAGCACCCCGCGGCAAGGCTTGCCGGGTGACCGCCAAGGTCCCCCGTGGTTCCTTTGGAGCCATTCAAGAACAAATTATTTAAGCCAAGGAGACAAGGCCCGGCAAGAGGAGCTTGCGGGAAGGTAACAAAGGCATCTCAAGGAACTTGCCGTGGCCGCGCCTCGCGTCCGGCAAAACCCAGCGGCGACAAGCTTCGAGGCGACAAAGGCAACAACGCGGCAAAGCGCTTGCGCGCTGACGAACTAATCTGTACTGCGCTCCGGCACATCTACCAGCGATATGCATACAGGACCTTTCCAACGCAGCGTGGCAAGAAGTTTGTCTTGACCAGCGGAAGCCTGATGGCGAACAGCGTGACAAGATTGCCATCGTGGCAACATTGGCGCCCACACGGTCCTGTTTGCCTTTGTTTGGGCGGCGTGAGCGGGCATTTAATGCCTTTGTCCCCTGCCGTCGAGGGTTAGGTATGATACACTATCACGGTAGCTGTACCAACTGCAACTCCTTTTCCATTTTTCCCTTGTCTCGTTGCCACCTGCGGAAACCCTTGAGCATATAAAGGAGGCCCATGCATAGCGTGGGGGGTTCGAAGGGTTGAAGGCGAGAAAACACTCACGCTAGGTCTCGTTAGCAGCTGGTGTGTCTTGTAGCACTCAGCGCTCCCTAGCAAGAACTCAATACACTCAGGACATGCAGCGGTAGGAGTGTTATCTCTCCGGAGAGCTCGAAGCTGGGTAAACTGCTTGTGTGCTTAACCGCCTCGATCTGCTCTTACGTGCGATCTCGGCCCCCGCCGAACGAAAGGGCTCGGTCCGCCCGGTCCCATAGGTGTTCGTGGGTCGAATCAGTTTCCCGACATCTTTGGCGCGCCCGGTAGAAGCGTCGAGATTGTGTGAACCTGATCCGGCGTTCACGAGCTAGATCTTCATCTTCTTCATCGACATGCCACGAAGAAGAAGGCGGCGGATGTTCTCCACGTCAAACCCACCGCTACGAACAAGCGGGTGGTGGGGTGAAGCGCCAGCGGAAGCGAGGCGTCGGCGAGGGCCACGGTGCTGCCAAGTCCAAGGACAAGGCTGTGCAGACCTCGGCGTTCGTACATGCACAGCGCCCATCTCGGGAAGCTTGGGGACGACAGCGTCATGGTAATCGCGATGCCATCGTTCGTTGGACCAAGATCGAGCTGGTGGATCTCGGGATGCTCAAGACCGGCATGCCGCATATGAGCTGGCACGAAGCGAGGCGCGATGCGCTGGGCGGGATCTGCTCCTTCTAACATAGTTAGAAGTCGAGCATATCCGCTCCTCGCGCCGTTCGCCCTGCCGCCCACCACTCTAGCGAAGCTTTGGCAAGAGCTCAACTGCTCTGGATTACCCTCAACAGCCGAGAAGGTCGATGAATGGAGGCCACCATTCAGTCTCATCGGCTTTGCCAATGGCGACACTCCGCGGCGGCCGAGTACGCCGCTGCAGCGGCGGGACTTCCATACGCGAGCGATGGCGGCAAACGGTGAGGTGCAGCCACCATGCACTCTCCACCCGAAGGCCAAGATCGCCGACTTCGCGGATCCACCTCGGCAGCGACTCCACCGCATCGCCGGATCCACAAGCTCGCCATAATCAGCGCCAAGTTCTTCTGAGCAGCGGCAAGAAAGCGCTCGAACTTCGCATCGGCGCCCGAAAAGCAGCGGCGTCAACCCGACCAGCCGCTGGGCCCTCTGTCGACATGCATGCACCGGGGAACGGGCGACTTGCCGTACGGTAGGTTGCCTGCTTTCACTTTCGTGAGCTGCGGCAAGTCCGATGGCCCAACGAAGACTTTCAAGCGGGCGTGCAGAGAAGTATGGCGGCAAATCGCATCCGTCGGAGTTCCTCGGCATCTACACCATTGCGGTGCAAGCTGCGGCGAGGCGATAAGATCCTAGCCAACTACTTCCCGCTGGTACTCAAGCCCAATGTCGAGATCTGGCTCATGCACTTGCGGACAACTCCATATCCTCCTGGGCAGACCTATGCCATCGGTTTATCGGCGCCTTCTGATGACCACAAACCTCATAATGAAAGGCGACCTTCATCTGCTCGCCCGGAAGGAAGGAGAGCCCCTGCACAAGTACATTCGGAGATTCAGCCGCGTCTGCACAACATCGGATGTCCACCCTGCGCGGTAATCAGCGCGTTCCATCGAGCGTGCGAAACCGCAGGATCTGGGAGGAGATGGCGATGTGCAAGATCAGAGGCGTCGATGAGCTATATGCCTGGCCGACAAGTGTGCGCGTCTTGAGGAAGGAGAAACTCCGGAGAGAACATAGAAGCAGGAGAATCGATAGTGAGGAGGCAGCCCGGCAAAGAAAAACCGGCGGAACAACAGGAAGAAGAAAGGCAAAGATGTGCTAGTCGTTGAGCAGTCCAGCAACGGAGGTGGCGCCAAGAAAGCCAAAGCTGGTAGCTCCGGCAAGGAGGTTGCGCGAGCACCAACTACCGGCTGTGGCGGTCGCCGACAAGCGAGGCGGCACCAACAAGCGATCTTGCAAGATCCACCGCACCAAGGGCCATGACCTCGAGCTGCAAAAGGTCGAGCAGCTTGTCGAGCAGCAAAAGGCTGAATCTGACGGCAACAAGGAGAAGGCCAGGAAGGTCTTTGGAGGAGCTAACAAAAAGCGCCCGGCGAGGAGGGCGCGCGGCAAGGCCAAGCAGCGGCAAGGAGACAGACCTCCAGCGGCGCGACAAGGATGAAGATAGCGATGTGATGAAGAAATGGATGATGGCCGAGACCGATGAGCAGGAGTTCGAGAAAGCCACGAGAGGTCTTGTGCGTTGGCGGTGCTTCTCTACATACCTCACACCGACAGCTCAAGCGGTGGATGCGGGAAGTCAATGCGGCGGAACCATCCATCGAGTCCGCAAGCCTCGAAATGGTCCAGCCGCCTATCATCTTTGATATTGAGGACCACCCGATCGCATAACGCGGTCGGGTGCTTGCCGATGTTGGTTTCACCAACTATCGCAACCTCAAGGTCACTAAGATGCTAGTTGGGCGGGGCGGCTTGAACCTGATCTCCTCGCTGTACTCCGAAACTCCGGATCCACGATGGCGAGCTCGAAGAGGCCGGCACATTACAAGAATCAATCCGGGAAGGAGCAAGCCAAAGGAAAGATCACGTTGCGGTGACATTTGGCGTGAGTTGAACTTCGGGCTGAGAGGTCACTTTTGGCGTTCTGACTTTCCATTGCCTTACAATGGGATACTTGGCAAATCCGGCTTTCGCCAATTCATGGCAGCCTCTCACTATGCATACAACATGCTGAAGATGCCAGGCCCGATAAGTGTCATCTCTGTCCTGGCGACAAGAAGGGCGCTCTTATCTGCGCCGACAAGATCTACCGAGAAGCGGCAGCCGCTACAGATTACAAGTCACTTGCCGCTGAAGCTCCGGGCGAAGAAGAAGACCAAGTCCGGCAAGAGTTACGATGCCCACTCGGCAAGCGCACCTCTTGGTGCTGCGCTACCGTCGAGGCCTTTCCATCGAGCTCCACCGGCAAGTGTAAGAAGCGATGGCAGCTCCACGAGAGACCAAGAGGGTGTCGCCAAGGAGGGCGGCTGGTGGTACCTTCACCATCGGTGTCACGCTCGACCCTAAATAGGAAGCGGCGCTCGTTGCTTTCCTGCGGTAACGTCGGCGTGTTTGCATAGCAACCGTCGACATCCCGGTGTTCCCGGAAATGTCGAGCACCATCTTGCCGTCTGTCCTCACGCCGGGCCGTCAAGCGAAAGTCGGGAAACAAGCGGTGGGCGCCAGAATTCATTCGAAGAAATCAGGAAATTGGGCGGCGGGCCTTGTCGGAGTGCTCCATCCTCGTGGTTGGCCAATCCTGTAGTAAATGCGCAAGGCAAGCGGAAATGGAGGCTTTGTATTGACTTTACCGATGTTAATAAAGCTTGTCCCAAAGACCCATTTCCCTTGCGGCGCATCGATCAGTTATTGACTCCACGGCGGATGTGACTTGCTTTCATTTCTTGATGCATACTCGAGATACCATCAGATCTTCATGGCGAAGAGGATGAGAAGACCGCATTCATCACCCCATGTGGCACATACTTGCTTCGTCTACGGATGCCTTCGGTTTAAAGAATGCTGGTTCAACATTTGCAAGAGTAGTCCATTACGCTTTTGAGCATAAATACACAGAAATGTGGAAGCCTACATGGATGACATAGTAGTCAAAAGCAAGGACAAAGCGACTCGATTCAAGATTTAGAGCGAAACCTTTGCAAATCTGCGCAAGATCAACCTCAAGCTCAACCCGAGAAGTGTGTGTTTGGAGTCTCCTCCGTCAAGCTTCTCGGGTTCTTCATCTCGGCGAGGAATTGAAGCCAATCCCGACAAGATCAAGGCCATAGAGCAGATTGAAGCACCAAAGCGCGTCAAGGATGTCACGAAGACTTGCGGTTGCGTAGCTGCTCTCAACAGGTTTATCTCTAGGTCTGCTGGCGCGCCCTGCCATTTTCAAAATATTGAAAAAGGCAGGTCAATGAAATGGACTCGGAGCGGAGGCTGCGCTGCAGGACTTAAAGAGATACATGTCCTCCACTCCAACACTTGTCGCACCTAGGCCACAAGAGAAGTTGCTGCTATATATAGCGGCAAACAATCAAGTGGTTAGTGTTGTGTTAGTAGCGGAGAGGGAGGCGGATGATGATCCAACAACCACGGCAGATGCATCCAGCGACAAGCAAGGGACTTCGTCGGCAAGCTCTGGTCCCGACGAAGATGGATCTGTGAGCGCATGAAAAGATCTGAAAAAAGAATGGTGCAGTGCCAGGTTTACTTTGTCGGCTCCCTTTTGCGAGGGCTAGGTCAAGTGCTCGGTGTGCGAGAAATTGCTTTTCGGCCTTCTCATGGCCTCGAGAAAGCTCGCCATTACTTCCAAGCACATGAGATCACGATCGTCACTCGTTTTCGCTGAAGAGGATCTGCGAAATCCGAAGCAGGCGGGATTGTCGGTGGGCCTTTGGAACTGTCAAGCTTTGGCCTCAAGTGTGAGAGCACTTCAACTATCAAAAGCGAGCATTGGCGGAGTTCATAGCAGAATGGGCGTAACACAAGATGAAGAAATTCGAAGCGAGCATCCCGTCAAGGAGGCGAGCAAAAGTGGCTGATGTACTTTGATGGTGCCTTCTCGCTGCAAAGGCGCCCGGTCTTGGTGTGCTACTTGTTGCACCCACGGAGAGCACCTCAAGTCGTAGTCGGATGCACTTTCCCAAGGAGCAAGCAACAAACAATCTGCGAGTATGAAGGTTTGCTTGCGGTCTCGAGATCATGCAGACCTTGGGATCAAGAAGCTCATTATCGGGGTGACTCACAACTTGTCGTCGCCAAGTGAACAAAAATTATCGAGTCCGTTGATGGAAGCTTCGTTGATGAAGTTAGAAAGCTAGAAGAGCACTTTGGCTGACCTCTGGATGGAATATGTTCCAAGAGCTCGAAGCGACATTGTGATGGCTGTCGAAGTCGCCGCACTTAAGTTACACAATGGAACCAGGGATCTTTGTGCTCAAACTGACTCAACCATCATAACGCCATCAATTGGACAGAACAAGAAGAGGAAGTTGATTTACGGTGACTATTTTCGGTGGAGCTCCCGAAGCCGCCGCCAAGAAGGTCCCCAAGATCAACACCAAGAGTCTTTGAGGAAGCGATCTGCTCCGGCAAACCCTAGGGTTTGTTCCGTTGAAGCGAGCGCTCCGACAAGTTTTGCTCCGGCAAGCTTGCGGGAGCGTCAAGCTCCGGCTGAGCCGCGAGTTCTTCCGTAGAAGCGGATGTTCCATGGCAGCAGATGTGCCTTTAGTCCTTGTTGTCGAGCCATAAGCTCAAGCATGGGCACCGACAAGTTGTCCATTTCCTTGAGACGGGAGAACTTCACGAAGAGCAAGAAGAAGCGGAAAGAGTAGCCCGGTAGTCAAGTATGTACCAGTTTGTCGACAACACCTTGTCTGAAGAAGACTCAGCGGCGTGAAATTGAAGTGTATTCACCGAGAAGAGCGGACAAAAGCTGTTGGCGAGAGATACATGGAGGCATATGTGGTCACCACATTGGCGCAAAACACTGCCGCAAAGCATTCCGGCAAGGTTTCTTTGGCCGACAGCCCTCCGGGATGCAACGCACAAGTAACCAAGTGTGAAGCGTGCGGTTCCATTCCAGCGAATACACCAGCCAGCTCAAGCTCTCGGGCGATCCCTTTATCCTGGCCATTTTGATGCAGGGGCTCGACATCCTCGGCCCCTTCCCGAGCGTCGGGGCTTTGAAGTGCTTATGCGTTGCAATCGACATGTTCACAAAGTGGCGGAAGTGGAAGCGATGAGGAAGGTGACAGCACGGTCGGCGATCAAGTTCTTGATTCGATTGTTTGTCGTTTGGGATCCCCACAGGATCATCACCGACAATAGCACGCAATTCACGAGCGCTCCTTCATGCGATCGTCCAAGATCTTGGCGTCAAAGTCCTTAAGCCATTGCTCATCCGAGAAATGCGGTCAAGCGGAAGGCGAATGCTGAAGTGCTCCGCGGACTCAAGACCAGGACTTTTGACAGGCTGCACAAGTCTTGGAAGAAACTGGATTGAGGAGCTGCGGTGGTTCTTTGGTCGATCGGGCGGCGCCGTCGAGCCAGGCGGACACCTTCGCTCTAGTCTATGGAGCGAGGCAGTTCTCCCCACGGAACTTCGTATCTGGGTCACCTCGAGTGCTCGCTTATGATGAGCTCGAGCAAGAGCGATTGCGACAAGATGGCCTTTTGCTCCTTGAGGAGGACCGTCTTGAGGCATTTATCTGAGCTGCTCGACACCAGCAAGCTTTGCGCCGCTACCATAACCCGCAAAGTTAGTGCGAGAAGTCTCGAGGAAGCGACCTTGTTCTTGGCGCGTTCAGTCCGCCAAGAATTCCAACAAGTTGGCCTTGAAGTGGGAAGGCCCTTACGGGTGAAATGAGTCACTAGGCTGGCGCTGTCATGCCAGAGACCGAAGATGGCATTCGGTGAGCAACTCACGGAACATTGAGCATCTTCGTAAGTTTTACCCGTGAGGCGCGGTTGCCGGAACCTGTTCGACAACCACCTTTATACAAGTCTTGTCGATGTTGCATGTAATCCTTTGTACAAAGCGAGCGCGAGACCCGTGCATAAATAAAGCTCATGTGCTCCGCACATCTTGTCAATTTCATGCTTTCTACTTTATTTTTGCATGCGTTATCTGACACTTTGTGCAGCACCTACCCCCGGTAAGCGATAACGAGTCGCAAGGCTTCATATCTTTATTTTCTCTTCTTTCTCTTTCTCAAAGAAAGGAAGGTTCCCTCGCCCACAAGTTTGCCGGGGGGGAAGGAGAAGATAATGTTGTGGACCAAGCGTCGCTCGAGGAAGTTTCGCCTTACCGGGAAGCAAACGACAGAAAAGCTAAGTTGCTAAAATTTGAGCAATCAGTTTTACAATTTTTAAGTTATCTTCCTCGAACGACCGTACTTTGTATGGAAAACCTGTGCGCGAAGGATCCAACTAGTAGCTAGTTGCGCCCTTACTTTGTTTCGAGTCCGCTCAACAACTTAAGTGAGCTGCGACTAGTTGCGACAAGGTTGCTTGTCGGAAGCGGCACCGCCGACGGGCGTGACGTCCGCACTCGGCGCTTCATGACAAAGGTGCCTGCACCGACAAGTTCCCTAAAAGCATAGGGCAAAAACATACAAAGGCAGGAATCAAGTAAAGGAAATAACATAGCAATCGTTACCCGAAATAGAGTTATATTACAAGATAGCTTGTCGCAGCTCTAATAGATTGTTCTCATAACATGACCAGCAGCGGCAAGAAAAAGAGAAAATGGGCGGCCTAGTCTACACGATCGCCCTCAACCCTCTTGATCCCGCTTACCCTGTCCACAATGGGTGCCACAAGGGTCTTGAGCGCTTCCACATCAGCATCCGGTGGCAAGGTCTTGAGGACGTTGGTGAGGTTGAGGCCTGGGTTGCGGAAGGCCACCTTCATCAGCACCTTCTGAAGAGCTCCCGCGCAGATCTGGCGCGACTTCGCCCGACCAGCTGCTTTGGGATCTCTTCCGGGTCGTTGGAGGGCCGTCGCCATGCCTTTGAAGAACAAGCTGAGCTTGGCGCTGGGTTGGAGGTGCTCATCGGAGAATACCAAGATCTTCCATCCCAGCTCGCCCGGCTCACAGCCGATGGCTGCAGCAACATCCACGAGACCCTCGGTCCGGTGCTCCACATTCTCCCTAAAGGTGTTACAGGCGGCGCGGCCTTCTGGCAGCACCTCGTCGGCCTTGATCTTCTCCTTCAAGGCCACCTCCTGCTCCCCAGCGTCGTCCAGCGTCACGAGTCACGGTGGTCGGCTTCAACTCAAGATCTGCGTTGGAGTCCTTGGCGGCGCTGAGCTCCTTGCTCCTCTCGGCGAGGCGACCACGCAACTTCGCCAAGGGTGTAGG
The DNA here is from genome assembly GCA_021605205.1 of Aegilops longissima. Lineage (NCBI taxonomy): Eukaryota > Viridiplantae > Streptophyta > Magnoliopsida > Poales > Poaceae > Aegilops > Aegilops longissima. Next base: position 205,568,616 of record CM038680.1, on the reverse strand, counting down.
CGTCCTTCTCGCGCTCACGCAGAGTGCAGCAAGCTCCTTGCCGCTCTCCTTGAGATTGGCCTCGGCTCGTCACCTTCGTCTCCAGCTCCTTCTTGGCGGCCTCGGCAGCTGCGGCGGCATCCTTTGCTTCCTTGAGAGCCCGCCAAATGTTTGCTCGGTAGCGGCAAGATCCTCCTCGTGGCTGTCAAGATTAACTTTCCGCTTCGCCTTTTCGCCTTCTGCGCAGACAGCTTCTCGGCGGCAAGCGCTGTTGCTCTTCAACTTCAGCCTTCTCGAGGAGGAAGGCTTTCGCTCCTCGGCGATTTGCTCCGCTCCCGCCCGGGGACGGAGAGCTTCTGGTTGAGGCCCGGAGCTCCTCCGCGCGCTTCTCGATGTCTGCTCCGCCTTGCGACAAAGCGCTTCTCGGGACACCAGTTTTGCTTGTCGGTAGCGGTAGAGCAACAACAGCTTCGCGGCGGCTGCTCCTCCTCGGACTTCGCCGCTGCTGCTGTTTGGCGCGTCGACCAGCGTCGGCCAGCGAGCGAGCAGCTCTTCATCAAAGTTTCTCCTTGATCGGCGCCACAGGCTCGGCGCCCGGGAAGCTTGATGAAGGCGACATCGCCGACCTTCAAATAGGCGCGGGCTGGGGCTCTTGAACTGATGCTTTGCAGCAGCGGAGGATCGTGATCGGTTATGGCGCTGGCGCTCCTGCTGACCTCGGGGCGTCGGTCGATCACCGGACCTGCCAGCTTCTGCGGCGGCAGCTTTGGCGGCCTCTCCACGGCGGGATCATCGGCGCCGACTTCTTCCTCGATAAGCGGCGGCGTCGTCGGTATTGCCTTGCGCGTCCTCCTCGCCCGCGACCTCGGTCTCCATCGGCTCTGTGGCGGATGGATCGGCGACCGAAAAAATGAAGAAAAGTCAAGCAAATATTCAAAAGAAAATCAGAAGAAGAAGAGCATGAGAAGTTTTCAAGCAAGAGGATTACCTATACTAGGATCTGCAGCCATGGCCTCAACCACGGAGGTCGCTAGTGCTATCCCTTGCGGAGAACTGTCCCTTGCGGAGAAGTCTCCCTCGCGGAGAAGCAGCTCCCTTGCGAGAATCCTCCCTTGGCGGTGTAGTCCAAGCAGATGGCATTTGGGAGGCGGCTTCCGGGCACTCCTGGTGAGGCTACTCTGCTCCTACACAAACCAACGATCGAGATATCAGCAAAGAAAGAGCACCCATGCCGCCTAACAGCAAGTAAACCATATACTTACGTTGGGGCTGCGCTGGGGGCTGCTTTGAGAAGAGTTGCAGCGTCCGGCAAGGTGGTCTCGGACCGCCTCCTGTTTGTCGCGGTGGGTTAGTCCTCGATGACAATCACGGGGCCTTGGCTCTCTTGGCGCTCTACGGGCGGCGTCACGAAAGGATGGGCTCGAGTGAAGCAAATCAGATACAAGACAAAGCAACAAATCGAAGAACTACAAGTACAGCAAAGAATCTTACTCTTCTTCTTCCTCGTCGGAGCTGGCGCGGAGAGATCAAATTCGGCTCGCCTGCAGTGCGGCGAGGCGGAGGAGTGGGTTCCTTGGCCGCTTGGCGGGAAGCGAAGCGGTGGTGCAGGAGGGCCCGCTCCGGTTGCCGAGACGGGTGAGTGCTCCAGCGGCAGGCGCTTGCCCCTGATGGAAGCCGTCGTCATGTGCCGGCGGCTGTTAACCGTCTGCCGCCCTTCGTCTCGGCCTTGCGAAGCGCCTTCTTAGTGGAGCTGGGGGCTCACTGCGGCAAGCTGTGCGAAGGTGGGGAGGCGCCCTCGGCTGGTTCGCTCGACTCAGCTTCGAGCTCGGCAAGCTCCTCCTGTTGGCAAGCTCCCTCGCTCGACAAGGCTTGCCGCCTCTGCTGCCTCTGCCTCCTCGGGTGAATCGAACTTCGCCCGCGGCGGTAGCGTCTGCTGCATCTCATCATCGGTGGTGTCGCGGTGAGGCTTTTATGTTCATCGGGCGGACCGACACTTCTACGGGCTGTCAAAGAACTCCTGCGGCGTCATCTGCGGGCTCTTGCCAAGTTGGGACAATTCCATGCGAGTCGCCTGCAGTATCATTACCGGATCGCGGTCGGCGAGGAGTTGTTTCCTGGCGAAACGACACCCTCGGCCTTTGAACATTTCGGGATGATCGAGGATCGGGCTTGAACAGTTCCAAAGCATCGCGTCAGTTCGAGAGCAGTGAAGTTGAAATTAAGGCCAGGCGCAGCCTCATGATATCCGCCGCGTTCGGAACTCCCGGCAGGTCTCCTCCTCTCCGCAAAGAAGCGTCTGTGGCGAAGAAAGTCTGCGCCAGCGGTGCCTACGGTGAAACCGGCAAGCTGAAGCGCGAGGATCCGGTGGCGGCAATCTTCAGCCTAAGCGTCTTAAGGAGCCCGCGTTGCTCCAATCGTTGCCGCGCACTATTGGGGTTTGGCGCTGGGCGGTAAATGGCTCGCAGGTTCTCCTCGACAATCCAGCACCGATCTGCCCTCCATTCCTCCCACTTGCTGCGAGCTCTCCCTCCGGATAAGCTTCCTTCTTGCCAATCCTCGAGATCCAGCGATTCCGCCCGGCAAGAGGCTCCCTCTCTCAACTCGAGGCATAAAGAAGTGGCGGAAAAAGAGCTACGTTTTGATAGACTCCGACAAAGTTTTACGCGAGATGTGCGAAAACTGCCATGGTCGAAGCGGCATTGGGGGTGAAGTCAAGGGCGGAACCCGTGGGTGTTCATGATATCACGAAAAAATTCAGAGAAGGCGGGCGAGCCCGCGATAGAAACAGGCGAAGAAAGGGTATCCATTGGAGCCGGTTCAGCGGCAGCTGGGAGTACCTTCGTCTTGTGGATGCGCTCGCGTCTCCGTCGACCGAAGAGGTAGTAGTACTCCCTCGGATCGCCAGCGGCGGCTGAGGAGGAAGATTGCCGCTCCTTTAGCGGCGCCCTTGAGCAGCTGCGCCTCGGCGACTTCCACGGCCTTCCCTTGTCGACTTCAGACCATGGCGGAGGTGGTGGGGAGATCGGCGGCGTTGGTGGTGCTGGTGGCGATGGGGGCGGGCGCTGCTCTCTTTCAGCCTTGGGAAGAAGGGGGCGGTGGAGGTTTTCGAATTGGACAGCAAGCTGGCGAGGTGGGCGAACTGCCCTGTTTCCCTTATAAAGAGGAGGGCGGGCGTTCCGTCTTTCGAATAAAGAAACCACCCGATCTCTCCCGGCGCGCATTAGGCGCGTGCCGTTCGTAGAGGCGTGGTGGGTCAGTGAGATTCTGGCGTAACCCGGGCGCGTGCCGTGCCTGATGCAGGCACAGCCCAGGCGCTTCGGCACCGTGTGTGGCCCGAGCCGAGGCTCTGTCGGTTGTACTAGAGTAGGGGTACCCTAGTATCCCGAACTTGTGCCGGGCGATCGCAACACCAGCGGCAAGGCTTGCGGGTGACCGCCAAGGTCCCGTGGTTCCTTTGGAGCCATTCAAGAACAAAGTATTTAAGCCAAGGAGACAAGGCCCGGCAAGAGGAGCTTGCGGGGAAGATAACAAGGCATCTCAAGGAACTTGCCGCGGCGCCTCGCGTCTCGGCAAAGCCGAAGCGACAAGCTTCGGACGCGACAAAGGCAACAACGCGGCAAAGCGCTTGCGCGGCAGACCTAATCTGTACTGCGCTCCGGCACATCTACCAGCGTGTGCCACAGGACCTTTCCAACCGCGTGTGGCAAGAGGCTGTCTTGGCCAGCGGAAGCTTGATGGCGGCGGCAATGACAAGATTGCCATCGTGGGCGGTGGCGCCCACAGCGGTCCTGTTTGCCTTTGTTTGGGCGGCGTGAAGCGGGCATTTAATGCCTTTGTCCCCTGCCGTCGAGGTTAGGTATGATACACTATCGGTAGTTGTACCAACCGCAACTCCTTTTCCATTTTGCCCTTGTCTCGTTGCCACCTGTCGGAACCCTTGAGCATATAAAGGAGGCCCATGCATAGCGTAGAGGTGGTTGAAGGGTTGAAGGCGAAAACACTCACGCTAGGTCCGTTAGCAGCTGGTGTGTCTTGTAGCACTCAGCGCTCCCTAGCAAGAACTCAATACACTCAGACATGCAGCGGTAAGTGTTATCTCTCGGAGAGCTCGAAGCTGGGTAAACTGCTTTCGTGTTAGCCGCCTCGATCTTCTCTTCGTGCGATCTCCGCCCCGCTTGAACGAAAGGGCTCGGTCCGCCGGTCCCATAGGTGTTCGTGGGTCGATCAGTTTCCCGACACCCTCGTACCCGATTGTTCGGCTAGGTGGTAAAGGAGCACCTCGTGATTGTTACTACGGGTCATCCGAGTTAGTACCTCGGACTGGATGAAGCAGCTAGCCATCTTAAAGGATATAATTGGTCGAAGCAGCAGCGGAAGTGAAAATTGGGTTCACTAAAGACCATATAGTTGGAAATTTCCCCAAACTAAATCCTCAATATTTTGCTCCCACATTGATCGGACTGAGGTTTCATGATCATGCTTAGCATGACAACCCAAAAAAAGGAACGATAGCGGGACTATTTTCTTTGGAAGACATTTCTTATGTTAAACAGTAATATAACATATCTCTCTGCGTACCTTTGTTTATAAAACCGTATGGCTAGATTGCCCTGTTTGTCATAAATCTTTGCCCTTGTAAAGGCTTTATAAAGTAGGACAAACACTCCCCGGCCACTAGCCGAGGAGGTTGAAGCCGATGGTCGGTCAACAAGGTGTTGTACAATGCGGATCCGAGCATTCATGATGTAAAGTACTTGGATACATAGAATCATTACACATAAAAATTGCGAGTAAAATCCATTTACTGCAATCCATCTTTAAAACCCCTTGGGGCCTACCTTGGCAAGCTCAGATTTCGACCAGCTGTAAGCTCCTTTAAGAGATCTTTATTCTCTTTCCGAGAAGTTTGTGTTAAACACAACAAAATTTTCTGTCAAACGGATATCGATCCTTAATTCGGCCACCCGTGCCCACATTATGGCTCGGGGGCTACTGGGCTTCGTGCTCATTATTTATAGATATTAAATGGGAACATCGATCCCCTGATCTGGTGTTGCCACCCGACCAGCGTCTCGAGGGCTACTTCACTGCTTATTCAATGCAGAGAATTCAAAGTGCTCAGTGTTCGGCATGACCGAACTATGGGCAAGCGCGTCTTTGGACAATAGTAAGTACCATCTGGGACTTATCGGGCGTCAAGCTAATATATCACGGCGACTTCTCACAACCCTCTCTCAGGGGCCTATCTGCCGATCATTATTTCTAATATATTACACTATGTTTCTATCCCTACGTATGCTGCCGAGCTAGGAGTTGATCCTCAAGCCGATTTTGCAAATCGACTTGAGTCTCAGGGGCTATTAGGATCAACAGTTTTATGTTTTCCTTCAGGTGCATCTCAGGTTTTAGACCAACACAAACCTTGAGGGCTACTGGATATACATATACTGGCTATATATCTCGGTGGAGAATAAATTGCACCAATCAAAAATATGCACACAAAAATCAGCCCGCGGTCGGGGTGGTGCACCACCTCGGAAGCAGTCCGGCATAAAGCTCGGGCGCCAGTGGCTGGCTCCATAGAGGGCATTTCCGGCATTAAGCTCGGCTGAATTCGTTCAATCTTTTAAAAGACCGAGGTAGTTTACGACACCTCAGACGCTGACCATCGTTGGAGCTTGGAAGTGGTCCGACATAAAGCTCGGATTCGAATGGCTCGTTCCATAGAGAACTTTTCAGCGTTAAACTCGGATAACCTCCTTCAAACTTTTTCAAGCCAAGGTGATCTATGACACCTCGGATATATTCCTGCGTTGGAGCTCAGATATAGTCTGGCGTTGTAGCTCGGATATAATCCGGCGTTGGTGCTCGGCTGCAAAAGATATCTCAAATGCAGTCCGGCGTTGGAGCTTGGATGCAAGAGGACACTGCCGCACGGGAACAACTTCAAACCCGAGGTGTGGCGTAAAAAATAATAACAAGGCATTGATAAAGGCCGAGAACTTAAAGGGGCTCCTCGGATACTCAACGTGTAAACTCTTCGGATTCACTTTGACGATCCTCAAGATTGAAGATGAGATGATTTGTTGAACTAGTTTTCAAGACCGACGACCGAAGTTGAAGAACAGTTTGGAAGAATCGAGGAGCGTCCCCAACTTGAAGACCGGTTCAGGGGGCTACTGACGGTGTCCTGGACTAGGGGGTACTCACCACATAGTCTCCCGATCAGTTGGATTGGGCCAAGGACCCCCATGGCCATTTTCTCATGGGCCAGTTCGGACAGTCGATGTATACACGAGGAAGATTCCACAAGACTTGGTGATCAAGACAAGGACTCCTCTCCACTGGCGTATTCGGCTAGGACTCTTGTTATCCTAGGCCTCTGGTACATTATATAAGCCGAGGCCAGTGTAGTCGATAGAGCATCATGACATTACTCATCATACCTCTAGGGTTTAGACCACAACATATGATCTCGAGGTAGATCAACTCTGTAATCATGCGCATCAAATACAATCAAAAGAAGCATGTAGGCTATTATCTCTTCGAGAGAACCCGAAGATGGGTAAAATCCCGTGTCCATGTTACCATCGATCCTAAGACACGCAGCTTGGGACCCCCTACCCGAGATCTGCTGGTTTTGACACCGACACCTGCATCGCTAAATAGGCTTTGCATTTATCCGTGCACCCCTAGTATATATAGAGGAGAGCACCATTTGTACAAATGATTGATAATGAAATCTTCCCTTTACATCTTTGTGTCAATTTACTTTAGAGCAAGTACAATAGGGTGATATAAGCAGGTTATAAGAAACAAAATAATATATATTTGCTTAGTTGGAGAAACGAGAGAGAGAGAGAGAAGAAGCGGGCTCTTGGTTAGTAGCCGGCTGCAACACGAGACCAAAGACCCTTTGTGAGGATGTAAGATGGGCCAACTCTTGATAAACTAGTACATATTTAAAACTTACTATTGTACATGTCGGCTAAGAGGTTGGCTATAGATGACATGTCAACTTCTTATAGCCATTGTTGGTTGTATTATTAACCATGATCTTATGTACCCATGATCGACTCGGCCTTTCGCTTCCGCTCTCTGACCTTGGACGGACTACTTGACGGGAGTTCTTGAATACATTATCAGCATGCTTCACTCCACCAACTCTCCATCAAGCCTGCATCACACAAGCTTTTGTTGATCTCGGGGAGATATGAATTCGAAATTTCTTCACAAAAATGGATTCCCCATGTAATTGTGATTCCGTTTTTGCGATACCGTAATTTTTCAGATTAGTTTTACGTGTAGTATGGATTTTTCACATGAGCTCTGGTGGACTGTTGTGCTTTGCTGCGGATGGATCTTGCGAGAGAGAATTTGTTGACTATATTGTGGGGAGAGGTGCTCCAACAAAGCGGAAATTTGGCGGTTCCGTGATGTACGGTGAATCGCGAGCCGTCGCTGCAATTCCACGATTGGTGCTAGAGATTGGTGTATAAGGTGAAAACGTTTCATATTTGCTATACATGTGAAATCCGACTGACTGCTCTGACTTATACACTGTCCTCTTCCTAACGATAGTTCCTGGGTCCCCTGCTTTCTTGTCAAAATGAGGATGAAAATATCTACTGTGTGCTATTCCTATCCATTTCCCCCCACCCTCTCTTCTTTCTTTGTTTGTCTCCATTGCTCGGCTTCTTCTTCTTCTTCTTTAAGCTTTCTTCCTTCTTCTTTTCCTAGATTTCAGCTTATTGCTTCCACTTCCTTCATTCTAGATGAACTCCCTTCTTGTACATGCCTCTACAGTTCCTTGAAAAAGATTCAAAGTAGAAACGCTCCAAGTATTTGATCATTGCTATAGATCCGTCATATTAAGCATGAACAACTTACAGCTAAAGCACACAGGTATGGATCAACTATGAATCATCGTTTTATTCTGAATAATTTTTCTATTCATAAAAATCTGGTTGTTATATATATATATATATATATATATATATATATATATATATATACATTATGTATGAACCAGCCTTTCAAAGCATAATTAGTCACAAATGTACATATTTCAATTTCATTTTTAATGTATGAAGCTAATATTATTCACATGTTTTGTCTTGTGTATTATAAATTTCACATATCAATATGTGGTACCTGCATGATTTCACATTTCTTAACTATTTTGTGTACAAAGTATGAATGTACTAGTATTCCACATTTTTGCATTGTGTATTATAAATTTCACATATCACTATGTGCTATTTGCATGATTTAAAATTTGTAACTATTTTTTGTATGATTTTTTCAATATGGATTATGATAATGTATGTATGAATGGTAGCTTCTTGGATCTGCTAACTATGGTTGAGGACCCAAAACTTATATTACATCAAGGTATAGTTTAGCTTAATAGATATGTGTTATTATAACTGAATCTAAACACATCATACTTTAACAAGCGGGTGAACAATATTATACAAATTATATATTTTTCCAAATGTAGCATTGTTGATATCTGATTGCTGAACAAAGCTTCACAAAAGAACAATCTAAAGATTTTTCAGATGCAAGAGATGTTCTTTCTTAACAAAATCTTAGGTATGGAACAAGTATATTTATATTGACATTATCAGTCTAAGTAAATGACTTACATAGAGATATTATATTTAAAGGATTGATTTCGACGAATACAACAATGAGCCTGAGGAATTTCAATCTAAATTTGGAAAGATGGACAAATTATGGTAATGAATAAAATGTTAACGCTGAAAAAACTTCTCTGGATGAAGATTACTTATTTTCAGCATATAAAGTTGACGAAGAAAAAGCCTCTGTTTATCTCGAAGATAATAGGTATAATTTTCTGAACATAATCATTATAAATTATAGTACCTACTAATTGATATTACTTTAGTACTTTGGTAAATGGAGCTATTAAAGAAGGTATCAGATCATACTATCAAGATAAATCTTTGGATATGTTCAAACCTTATGTTTGGTATGAAGTTTGGATCTCTAGTTGAAGCATATGACTTTTACAACACATATTCTTGGGTTCTTGGTTTTACCATCAGAAATGGAGACAATTTTGTGAATGTCAAAGATCATCAGTGTTACGTCTCCAACGTATCTATAATGTTTTATTGTTTCATGCTATTATATTATCTGTTATGGATGTTTTATATGCATTAATATGCTATTTTATATGATTTTGGGATTAACCTATTAACCCGAGCCAAGTGCCGATTTTTGTTTTTCCTTGTTTGAGTTTGAGAAAAGGAATACCAAATGGAGTCAAAGCGGAATAAAACTTTTGTGATGATTTTTCTTGGACGAAGACACCGGGAGACTTGGAGAGCAAGTCGGGAGAGCCACGAGGCGGCCACAAGGGTGGAGGCGCGCCCGAGGTGGCGCGCCCCCAACCTGTGGGCCTGTGACCTCGACCAAGATCTTCCTCCTATATATACTCTTATACCCCAAAAACCTTCAGGGGAACCATGAAACCACTTTTCCACCGCCACAACCTTCTGTACCCGTGAGATCCCATCTTGGGGCCTTTTCCGGCATCCAGTCGGAGGGTAATTCGATCACGGAGGGATTCTACATCAACACCATTGCCTCTCCTATGAAGCGTGAGTAGTTTACCTCAGACCTACGGGTCCATAGCTAGTAGCTAGATGGCTTCTTATCTCTCTTTGATTCTCAATACAAAGTTCTCCTCGATGTTCTTGCACATCTATTCGATGTAATATTCTTTTGTGGTGTGTTTGCCGAGATCCGTTGAATTGTGGATTTACGATCAGCTTATCTATGAATATTATTTGAATCTTCTCTGAATTCTTATATGCATGATTTGATATCTTTGCAAGTCTCTTCGAACTATCGATTTGGTTTGGCCAACTAGATTGGTTTTTCTTGCAATGGGAGAAGTGCTTAGCTTTGGGTTCAATCTTGCGGTGCACGATCCTAGTGACAGAAGGGGAACCCACATGTATTGTATTGTTGCCATCGAGGATAAAAAGATGGGTTTTCATCATATTGCTTGAGTTAATTCCTCTACATCATGTCATCTTGCTTAAGGCGTTACTCCGTTCTTTATGAACTTAATACTCTAGATGCATGTTGGATAGCGGTCGATGTGTGGAGTAATAGTAGTAGATGCAAAATCGTTTAGGTCTACTTGACACGGACGTGATGCCTGTGTTCATGATCATTGCCTTAGGTATCGTCATAACTTTGCGCTTTTCTATCAATTGCTCAGCAGTAATTTGTTCACCCATCGTATTATTTTCTATCTTGAGAGAAGCCTCTAGTGAAACCTATGGCCCCCGAGTCTATTTTCCATCATATAAGTTCCCGATCTACAATTTTAGTTTCCTATTTACTTTCTTTGCAATCCTTTACTTTTCGTTCCATAAACCAAAAATACCAAAAATATTACTTTACCGTTTATCCATCTCTGTCAGCTCTCACTTTGCGAATAACTGTGAAGGGATTGACAACCCCTTTGTCGTGTTGGTTGCAAGATCGTGTTTGTTTGTGTAGGTATTCGTTGGCTTGTTGCGTTGTCTCCTACTGGATAGATACCTTGGTTCTCAAAACTGAGGGAAATACTTACGCTACTTTGCCTCATCACCCTTTCCTCTTCTAGGGAAAAAACAACGCAAGCTCAAGAGGTAGCATTCAGACAATGTAAGAGTACAAGTGTCGACGTAGTGTGAGTATTGTTATTAATTTATTTTCCACAAACATATTTTTATCATATGTACGATTTATATGTTGTTTTGAACCAATATATTTATATTCCCCAGGGTATAAACAAGAATGCAATTAGGTCAATGATACGTCTCCAACGTATCTATAATTTATGAAGTATTCATGTTGTTTTATTATCATTCTTGGATGTTTTACAATCATTTTATAGCAACTTTATATCATTTTTGGGACTAACCTATTGACCCGATGCCCGAGTGCGATTCTTTGTTTTGCATGTTTTTTACATCGCGAAATCAATATCAAGCGGAGTCAAACACCATGAAACTTTTGTGGATTTTTATGGACGAAGACCACGATGGGCGGAGAAGCACTTGGGGGGTGCCTGTGAGGCACAACCCACGAGAACACGCCTAGGGGCCTAAGCGCGCCCAGGTGGGTTGTGCCCACCTCAGTGGCCTCCTGCACCCCCTCTTTGCCCTATAAAATCCCAAATATTCCAAAAACCCTCGGGGTTGACCTAGATCATTAGTTCCTCCGCTGCAAGGCTCTGTAGCCACCAAAAACCAATCTAGACCCCATTCCGGCACTCCGCCGAAGGGGGGAATCATCACCGGCAGCCATCTTCATCATCCAGGCGGCCACCATGATGAGGAGGGAGTAGTCCACCTTCGGGGCTGAGGGTTTTTACCAGTAGCTATGTGTTTAATCTCTCTCTCTCTCTCTCTCTCTCTCTCTCTCTCTCTCTCTCTCTCTCTCGTGTTCTTGAGATGTCACGATCTTGATGTATCGCGGGCTTAGTTAATATAGTCGGATCATATGGTGTTTTCCCCTCTCTATCTTGTTGTGATGAATTGAGTTTTTCCCTTTGAGATTTCGTTGTCATCGGATTGAATACTTTTATGTATTTGAGAGAACTTGATATATGTCTTGCATATGAATACTCGTGGTGACAATGGGGTATCATATTGATTCACTTGATGTATGTTTTGGCACTCACTCGCCGATTCCCGAGGTGACATTGGGGTAATCTACGCATAAGGGTTGATGCACATTCTTGTGTTTGTTTCTCCGGTAGAAATCTTGGGGCAGTCTTTGAGGTTCTTTGTGTTGGATTGAGTATTATGAATCTGAAATTATTTGGTGTTATTTTAGTACGAACTCTTGGATAGATCGATCGGAAGGAATAGCTTCGAGGTGGTTTCGTACCCTACAAATAATGTCTTCTTATGTTCTCAACTAGATAGGAACTTTGGAGTGATTCTTCATCGCACTTTGAGGGGTGGTTATATGATCCAATTATATTAGCACTTGTTGAGGATTGCACTAGCGAAAGTCGGACCCTAGTCCCCATTTTCAAGTATTGCAATACTGTTTTTGTGCTCGTTTATTATTTCCTACCTTGCTGTATTTATTTATTCAGATTATAAAAATATATTTCTACCATCAATATTACACTTTTATCACCATCTGTTCACGAACTAGTGCACCTATACAATTTGCCATTGTATTGGGTGTGTTGGGGACACGAGAGATTTCTTGTATTTGGTTGCAGGATTATTTGAGAGAGACAATCTTTATCCTACACCTCCACGGATTGATAAACCTTAGGTCATCCACTTGAGGAAAATTGCTCTGTCCTACAAAACTTTGCGCTTGGAGGCCCAACACGAGCCTACAAGAATAAAGTTGCATAGTAGACATGATGCTCTTTTCTAGCGCCGTTGCCGGGGAGGTGAGTGCTTGAAGGTATATCGTTAGAACTTGCAATCGAATCTTTTAGTTTCTTGCTTTATCATTAGTTTGGTTTATAAAAAGAAAACTATAAAAAAATGGAATTCAGATTGCATCATATTATTCATCTTTATAATGTCTTTCCTGAAAATGATGGAAAGGAAAATTGTGCTCACTTGATAGAAGAAGAATTCAATAGAATGTTTGGTAGAAATGATGAGCATGATTGCAATGTTGTTAGTATGAATTATTAGAATATCCATGATGCTAACAATATGCAAAGCCATAAGCTTGGGGATGCTATATTTTATGAAGATGATATTTTTAGTCCCCCAAGATTTGAGGTGCAAATTTGTTATAATGATTGCATGCCTCCTATTTATGATGATTATAATGATGAAAGTGGATTCGGAGAGATCATAGTCTTATTTAATGATGAATCCACCATTTTGGACGAGGCTTCAATTGACTATGAGAACAGGGTTGCTATCTATGATGATTATGGTGATGACATGTATGCTATATTGAATAATGATAACCATGAAACTTGTCATCATGATTTTAATTTTCAATCACATGATAGTTATTTTGTTGAGTTTGCTCCCACAATTATTGACGAGAATGAATTTTCTTACGTGCAGAGTAATAAAATTTCTATGCTTGTGGATCATGAAAAGGATGCTTTATGTGATGGTTATATTGTTGAATTCATTCATGATGCTAATGAAAATTATTATGAGAGAGTAACATATGCTTCTACATATTTCAATAATATCAAGTTTCCTCTCTTTATGTTGAAAGTTTTGAAGTTGCACTTGTTTTGCCTTCCTATGCTAGTTGATTCTTGCTCCCATAAATTGTTTGCTCACAAAATCCTTGTGCATAGGAAGTGGGTTAGACTTAAATGTGCTAGTTATATGCTTCATGATGCTCTCTTTATGTTTCAATTCTTATCTTTTATGCGAACATCATTGAAATCATCATGCCTAGCTAAAAGGCATTAAAGAAAAGCGCTTGTTGGGAGACAGCCTAACACTTTTACCTACTATTTTTGTGTGTTCACATGATTAGGCTACTGTAGTAATCATGTTTTATTGCTTTTGTTACAATAAAGTGCCAAGTAAGACCTTTGAGATGGCTTACGGTGATAGTTGATTTGATCTTGCTGAAAAACAGAAACTTTTGCGCTCAGGAAAACATTTCTCATTAAAAAAAGCGTGATAAAATGCTAATTCTTTTTGCAGAAGACTAATAGACAAATTTCCCAGGTTTTCCTAATTTTTTAGAATTTTTGGAGTAGCGGAAGTATGGTTGGAGTACAGATTTCTACAGACTGTTCTGTTTTTGACAGATTCTGTTTTCAATGCATAGTATCGTAGAAAACACCGGTTGAAATAATTGAGGAAAGAATGCAAAGGCTTCGCATGAGTAGGATGGATACTCGATTACGGTCTTCGGCTCTGAGAAGAAAAAGGGTGGGCGGGTGGGAAAAAAGAAAGACAACTCCGGACGTGGAAATAACGTCGGTTGAGAAAGAACTGAGGGCTGGTGTTGAAAAAGACAACGAGAATTGAATGACTCAAAGAGAAGTGCGCCGGATGAAAAGAGACATCGCAACGAACGAAAACTAACTACGTGATCCTAAAAAAACTGAAGGGAAGAGGTAGTTCAAAACACCTCGTCAAGATTTCTCACTAGAGCGACGAAGGGACTGAGGAGTAAAAGAATTCCTACTCTCCGATATAACTAGACTCCGAAAAAGTTTTTCTTCTAGACTCGACAATGGCCAACTATGGACAATCAGGGGGGCTGCTATGGTCGGTCGAGGCTCTGATACCAACTTGTCACGCCCAATATGCAACTCTATCTTAACAGAACTCGAAGGTCCCACCAAGGATAGAAGCACATATTGGAAACGCTTTTGCAAGATGGATATCATTACATCATACCATTACATAATAGCCGGGGATACATACAAAGGCATACAAATGCCACATGAATACATCAAAGCATCATACATGAGGACAACATCTGACTACGGATGAATCTCAAACATAAACTCAAACAACATCCACCCTGCTAATCCAGGCTGCCGACCAGGAACCTAACCCAAGATCGACGACGACGAAGAAGAACTCCAAGACAAGTAAACATCGCTCTCACATCATGATCATCGCATAACCTGCACATGCAACTGTTTTGTAGTAATCTGTGAGCCACGAGGACTCAGCAATCCCACTACCATGGGTATCAAGACTAGCAAAGCTTAATGGGTAGGAAAGGGTAAGTGGTAAGGCTGCAACAAGCGAATACAAGAGTAAGATGAGAAACTCATAAACCGTCACAAACTTGTAATGGTCAAAAGTGATCTGAACTACTTACGTTCAAACATAACACAACCGTGTTCTCCTCTCGGACTTCCCAAAAGAGACAATCACGATTAGGCCTTGGTTGGTGTATTTTAGTTGAGTTTACTTCAAGTTCGCTACAACCGGATGTTAACAAATTCCCATCTGCCACATAACCGCGGGCACGGCTCTCGAAAGTTTAAACCCTGCAGGTCAACCTGTGCAAAACCAAACTGAAAACCAAAAACCGAACCAAAAAACCAAACCGAACCAAAATTCCGTTTTTTTCAAGTTTTGGTTATGGTTTCAGTTTGCAAAATAAGAAACCATATTGCATTCGGTTTTTTCAGTTTAAAACCGAAAAAATTGGTTAAACCGAAAAAAACCGAAAGGCCCAGTAGATTTCATAGAATCAGTCAATCATAGCTCACAGCACAGGCCCATCAGCCATCGCTCGCGGCCCAGCGCGGTAGCACCCCAGGCCCCAGCCTAACCTCACACACGCTTGCTTCAACCCTAGCATTAGCAATTCCCCACACGCAGAGCAGTAGAGAGCAGGATGGCGGCGGCGCCCTAGCTAGGTCACACTCCGGCCGTCCGGCGCATCCATCCACTCCCCTCCATCCTCCGTCCTCCGTCCTCCGTCGCGCACACCGGCATCGGCATCCTCCGCCCTCCGTCGTCCGTCGCGCGCATCAGCCTCGCCGTCCTCCGCCCTCTGTCATACATCGCACGCACCGGCATCACCGACTTCTGCCCTCCGTCCTCCGCGTTGCTGACCTCCGCCCTCCGTCGCACGCACCGGCACACGCCTCCACGGAGCAGGACACGAGCCACCGGATGGTAAGGCACTTTCTTTTTTCATCTTGATTTGCTCTGGTAGAAGAGTTGTTCAGTAGCGAACACACACATAGTTACTGAACATGGATGGATGCATGGTTTCACTAGTTTGTTACTGAACATGGGTGTTTCCTATAATCCTATTTAGTTTTCCAGCAACTTTTTAGCATTGGTTCTGCGATGGTCAACGTCTTGAATGAAAACTACGACTTATTTTTTCAGGTGTCCGAGAGTGTTAGAGTTAACCTTGGCGCTGGTTCTGCTGTTGATCAACCTCTCTCAATAGATCCTGATGTTACCCCTGGCAGTGTGGGGGGGGGGGAAGTCGGAAGAGGTCAAAGGCATGGATGCACTTCACGATTCGGAAGAAGATCTGATCATGCTAATTGCAACTACTATGATCTTTGTCTTGGGTTGCAAATCCGCATCGGCAGTCTGACTTCTTTAGTCAACCATTTGAAGATTTGCAAAAAGAATGCTGCCCACATATGTAGCACTTAGTCAGAGCTTACCTACCAAGTTAGCGAAGATGGTAATTCGGTGGTTCCTTGGCAATACATTGAGAAAGAAGTTAGAGAAGCATTTGCTCGCATGATAGTGATAGATGAGATTCCATTCATATTTGCAGAGAAAGAAGGTTTTAGGTTGTTTGTGGCTAAAGCTTGCCCAAGGTTCACTATACCATCTAGGACAACTATGTATAGAGATATCATTGCTCTTTATGAAGCTGAGAAAGCTATGCTTAGAAAATATTTCATTGAATCACGTCAAACTGTTTGCCTCACCACTCATACATGGACATCAAAAAGACAACAAAGCTACATGGTCCTTACTACACATTTCACTGATTCTTGTTGGAATCTTAGAAAAAAAATTATTAACTTTGTCTTGGTAGATGGACACAAAGGGGATGACATTGGGAAATCATTAGAAATATTACTTATTGAGTGGGGCATTGAGCGAGTGTGCACTATTACTGTTGATAATGCAAGTTCTAATGACACTTCCTTAGCCTACATGAAGAGGTCTTTGACTAATAGGGGTTGTACACATGCAAAAAGTCAGTATCTTCACATGAGGTGTGTGGCACATATTGTTAATCTAGTGGTCCAAGATGGGCTAAAGATAATGTGCCATCCAATAAACAGAATTTGAAGTGCTATCAAGTTTGTGAGAGCCTCCCCAACTAGATTGGATTTATTTAAAAAGTGTGTGCAGCTTAGCAAGGTAGCGAGTAAAGGTTTGATTAATATTGATGTGGCTACTAGATGGAACTCCACATTTATAATGCTAGAGACTGCTGAGAAATTTGAGAGGGCATTTGAGCAATATGCACTTGAGGATCCCAACTACAAGGCGAGTTAGAAAAACTGGTCCAGAACCTAAGCACGATACTCTGATCGGCGAGGTCCTCCAACTCAAAGTGATTGGGTGTATGTTCGTGAGTTCAAACAATTCCTCCAACACTTCTATCTCCTCACTAATAAGGTTTCTGGCACTAAGTACGTTACAGCCAACACCTTCTTGGAAGATATTGCTAATGTACATTTTATGTTGGGTGAATGGAGTGATCATGTGATTTTAGGTGATGATGAAATATTTAAATGCATGGCTACCAAGATGAAAACCAAGTATGAGAAGTACTGGGGTGATCCTAAAAAGATGAACAAGTATATATTCATTGGTGCCATCCTTGATCCAAGGTATATGGTTGATTGGTTGTTGTTCATTTGTCAAATATATATATAGCTGTTGTTCTTAATGCCCTTCTAACTTGTCTTGTCTTGTCTTAATTCTTTATGCAAGGACCAAGGAATCTCATTTCTTTAAAGACATGATTGAAAACACCCTAGCATCATATAGAAAACTTCTTGGCAGTATAATAGGTAATAGAATCTTGACATCTTCCCACAATGAATTTGTCTCTCTTTTTGGAGAACATATAGAATTATATGGAACCAACACTCCTAGCCGTCCTAGGGAATTAGCATCACAAGCTCGTCCTAGTGCAAATGCTTCTGAAAATTCTCTAGTGAGGTCACGATACAACCAGAAAAGAATGAGAGTTTGCGGAGAGGGCAGCACTAGCACAAATACCAGAACTGAATTAGACAAGTACCTAGGCGAGGACACGAAGAGTTCACTACAAAAAAGACACATCTGTGACATTTTGGGCTGAGCAATTTTTTCATCATACATATGACACTTCTATGGCGAAAATTGTGACAAAACCGGTATAATCATAGATGTGGTGGGCTCCTACTTCTATGACAAAAATCATGACGAAAATGGGCTTTTCGTCACAGGCGGGCGGAGATGCGATTGCATGACATTCTTTGGGCCGTCCATGATGGAAAAAACCGTGGTAGAAGCGAGGGAGGAAAATTTGGGGAGTTGCAGTTCACGGTGGGAGGTCGGGGGACGGCGATCGCACTTCTCTCGTACAAATGCTGCGCGTGTGTGCGGCGTTGGCTCTAACGAACCCGAAGCGAGGCATTGGGCTCTAACTAAACCCGGCGATTACCTGCGAACTCGCGTTCTTGAACCCGGCGATCGATCGATGGCTGTTAAGCGAACCCGATGGATCGATTCGCCGCTGCTGCTTTGCTAACTCAAGCCGATCGATTGGATGAGCGATGGCGTTGGGGGGTTTGGATGAGCGGTGGCGGTGGCGTTGCCTCTGGATGAACAGGACCCGTGGTGTGGAGGGCTGGATGAGCGATAAATGGTGGAGGGTGGCCATGGAGGGTGGTTGAGCAGGACCCGTGGTGTGGAGGGTTGGATGATCGATGAGCGGTGGAGGGTGCTGTGGAGGGTGGTTGAGCGATGGCGGTGGAGTAAGCGGTGGAGGCTGGATGAGCAGGGAGCCACGGAGGTGGAGGAGGTCGTGGTAGCCCGTGGAGGTGGAGGAGGTCGGCGGTGGAGATGAAACAGTATCCGTGGAGCCCGTTTTGCGATCGCCACACCGCCCGATGAGCAGGACCCTGTTTCGGCCGTGGGAGGTCCGTTTAAATGCATTTTGCGATGCGCCACACCTCCCGATCAACATGACCCCGTTTCGACCGTGGGAGGTCTGTTTCCTCCGTTTGCGATGCGCCACACCCTCCCGATCAACAAGACCCCATTTCGACCGTGGAGGTCTATTTCCTCCGTTTTGCGTCGCCACACCCTCCCGATCAACGGGACCCGTTCGAGCGTGGGAGGTCCATTTCCTCCATTCTGCGGTGCGCCAAGCCTCATTACGCCGCCTATTCCATCCAAGCCCTCCCGATGAACACGACCACGCATTCCGTTCCGACCCAGCGGTTGGCTCCCCATGAACACGGCAGCGATGTTGTTTCTCCGTTCCGACCCAGCCATGTCGTATGCACGGTAGGCGTTGAGACCTGCCCGTATGTGCGTGCGTGGCGTATTTTTTCTTGCACCCTTGCTGTTATGCGTACATGTACATGCTACGTGCGCGCCTCTACATCGACCGTGCGCGCCTCTACATCGACCGGTATGTGCGTACCGTTCGCGACGAATAACAACGCTACATGCGCCCGACCGGTGGGTCCGGTATCGAGCACTTCCTTACTGCGAAGATGTAGTGGTGGGTCCCAGATGTCGAGGCGAATCGTTTTGTGTTTTTGCCGGACGCACTTCCTTGCGTGCGAAGATGTAGTTGGTGGGTCCCGGCGGTCGGCGAATCATTTTGTTTTTTTGCGGGACGCACTTCCTTGCGTGCGAAGGTGTAGCTGGTGGTTCCCGGCGATCGAGAAACTTTTTTGAAAATATGGTGGCCCGTCCGGTGGGTCCCCGCTGTCGGTGGAGGAATAATTATTTTGCGCGTAATAAGGAGGCACTTCCTTGCTGCGGCCGTGGACCCGGTATCGACCTCTCCGTCGTCGATCCACATCCGATGGAAGCCGTTCCTTGACCACGTTAACCACGCCGCGCCAAGGCGCCCGGTGGTGGGCGATGGCGAGCCTAGGAAGGGGCGGCGCGAGCCGGGAAAACGCGGTAGTGGATGCCGCATAGAGAATCACGAGGTTCACTTGGTTCGCTGCGGTGTGAGGCTGCCGTCGCTGCGAGAATAACGGGGGTGTGGGTGAGTAGAGGATGGCCTGGCCAGCGGTGGGAGTAGTAGAGGCGGTGAGGCCTCCGCAGCGTCGCAACCCGGCCACGGGAGGCAGGAGCACGAGCCGACCGGCCTTCGTTTGGGCGGTGGAGCAAGAAGACCCGAGGTTGAAGAAGCACTACGGCCATTGGATGGACATCGTCAGGTCCTTGGAGCTAGAATCATGCATATTGACTAAGTTGACAAAGCCCTCCATCCTGTCAACTTAGTAGGCCCTAAATCAACTGCCACTATCTTTGGGTCCCAGCTAACGGGGAGTATTCATTTTTTGTGCGTAATAAGAAGGCACTTCCTTGCGTGCGAAGATATAGCTGATGGGTCGAGCTATCGATAGCGATAACGATTTTTTCGCGAAATCTGAGGCCCTTTTGGTGGGTCCCGATGTCGGTGGAGGAATCATTATTTTGCGGCGTAATAAGGAGGCATTTCCTTGCGTGCGGCCGTTGACCGTCTTTGTCGGCCTCTTCACGTCTGATCCGCCGGATGCATGTCGATCGTTGACTATGTTGACCAGGCCACGGCGAGACACGAAGGCGGTGGGCGGCGAGGCCTAGGAAGGAACAACGAAAGCGAGGAAGACTGGCGGTTGTTTCCCAGCGAGAGAATCTGTTGTCTGAGGTTTACTAGTTAAATGCTGCCGTCGCCGAAGAATAACAGCAGGTGTGAGTGAGTAGAGGATAGCTAGGCGGTGATGGGAATGCGGGAGGCGATGAGGCTGCTGGCGGCAACCTGACCCGGCAGCGAGGAGGAAGCGAGCCAGTCCCTTGGCGCTTGTTTGGCGGCTGGAGCGGGAAGAAGAGAGATTGAAGAAGCACGGCGGCCATTGGTTGGACATCAACGATCCTTGCTTGTCGTCAACCTTTTTTGGAAAGCCTCAAATCTATGGAAAACAAAATACAGCCCATCTGCCATTATTTCTAATAATTTACAGCCCATTTGCTAATTCTTAAGGTTTTTTGGAGCCCATATTCTTTTGTTAGCATTACAGCCATCTTGTACGGTTAAAAATTATCTGAAATTTTGCATATTTGGTGCGGTCCGAACTGTTTTAATCCGAAATTTGACTCACATTCAAACTAATTTTAAAAATAAATGTATATCAATATAAAATCAACAAATTCTCCACGCATAAAAATTAATGTAATTTAAAATCTCGAAATGAAAAAAAATATTTGAAACTAATTGCGGTTTGATGTGTTTTAAAATGTACAGCCCATTTCTCATTCTTGATGGGCCATTTTCTCGGCCAACCGAATAAAGCTCTCCTCGTCTTGAAAGATTTGCAGCCCAACAGGCGACAAAGCGACTTACTTGGCAAATCACAAAAAGCTGGGTTGTGGCGTGGACCCGGTATCGGCCTCTCCGTACATTACTCTTACGATGGAATGTCGTTGACCACATTGACCACGCCAGCGCCGAGAGCACCAAAGGCGGTGGGCGGCGGCGAGACCTAGGAAGGGGCGACGGGCGAGGAAGATCGGCGATGGATGCCCGTGTGAAATGCGAGGTTCCTTGGTTGGCTGCGGTGTGAGCTCCGTCGCCCTTGAGGCCTGGCTAGCGGTGGGAGTAGTAGGGGTGATGAGGCCTCAGCGGCAGCCTGACCCGACCCTTTGGAGGCGAGCGCGGCGGTTTCCCGGCGTTGGTTTGGTAGGTTTGGTGCATGAAGAGCAGCGATTGAAGAAGCAGCAGGACCGTTCGATTCAAATCCAGCGATTCTTGCTGCTAGAATTGTTTGTTGACTAAGTTGACAAGCCTGCGTCTGCGTCAGCGTAGTAGGCCTGGTCAGCCTCCCAACGGTGCGCCCGGATGTCGATGGGAGAATCATTTTTCGGCGTAATAAGGAGGCGAGTTGATTGCGTGCGGCCAAGCCGGTGAGGAGTAGGGTGGGCGGGAAGCGGTAGTGATATCACGGTGAACCACAAGAGGAGGAAGCGAGCAGTCCAGCGGCGCTAGTTTAAGCGGTGGAGCAGGAAGATCGAGAGATTGAGGAAGCACGTCGGCCGTTGGATGGACATCCAACGATCCTTCTTTGCTAGAATCGTGTGTTCATTGACAAAGCCTTGCGTAAACAAGTCAGCCTTGAAATCTTTGGCGTGTACAACCCATTAGCTATTATTTTATAATTTTACTCATTTTCTAATTCATATGGAATTTATTGCAGCCCGTTTTCCATTTTTAGAATTGCGGCAATTTTACGGTCGATACCGAGGTCAAAAATTAACTAA
The DNA here is from genome assembly GCA_021605205.1 of Aegilops longissima. NCBI lineage: Eukaryota > Viridiplantae > Streptophyta > Magnoliopsida > Poales > Poaceae > Aegilops > Aegilops longissima. Next base: position 205,546,657 of record CM038680.1, on the reverse strand, counting down.
ATATGTGGTATATTTTGAAAATTCGCAAATTTTTCTGGAGCGAAACATTCTTAATCCAAAAATTAATAGCCATACTAAAATAAATTTAAAAATAAATTAGTACTATGTCATATTAAATCCAATGAAATCATTATAAGATATCGATGAAGAACAAAATTCAAAAAAAACTAATATCCCATTTGCTATAAATTTTTGGAATTTTCAACCTTTTGATATTACTTTTAGAGACATTGACCATACTCTTTGGCGGGATGGAATGCATCCCTCCTTGTCTGAAAGATTTGCAGCCAGATGGTCGGAGAAAACAAATAGGCCTAGCTTGGGTATTCTTCAAAAAAAATCTTGGGCTACCTATTTTCCCAAAGAAGCTGGTGCATGAGCATTTAGCTTTATTTATTTATTTACTTATTTATGTTTAGGGGACCATGAGCATGTACAGGCGGATTCATGTGAGAGCCTCCCTTCTAGTTAATTATGGGATTACATGTTTGGGCCTTCATCGATGGGCTGCATGTTATCACAAGTGGAAAATGTGTTCGTCGAAAAATAGTATGAGCTACGTGCAGATGCAGGGCACTAAAGGATCGAACCGTGCAATGACTTCCAAAACAACACATTTATTCAACCAACAGAATGAAATATACTACTGATTGTACATTGAAAACAGAAGCAGCGGCAACCAGGGCTGGGGTGCAGAAGCGATAGCGAGGCGGAAGAGTGAAGGCGCAACTCTCTCTTCCAAACCAAACATCAGCCATCATTACAAAAGGGCTGCAAAAAGAACAAGTGTATGCATCAAACTAAATAAAAGATCCTACTACATCAAGTATGCGCATCTAACTAACTGGCTCAATTAGACATTACTATTTATTAAGCTGTGGAGATTGGTGTGGCTTGAACGGATGGGTGCTGACGGAAACTCCGGCCCGGCGGTGAAATCGATACTTGCGACCCTCTCTCCTACTTTGGGCTGCAGGCGTGGCGGCACATATCGGGGTATGGTGCATGCGAGAGGCGCATAGTGCGCTGTGTACTCACATTTTGCACGATGAAGCGAAACCGCTGCCATCATGATCCTTGCCGTCGGTTATCTCCTGGTTAATCGGATAATTCAGTCGACAAGCGAGGCGTTAACCAAGGCTACTTACCAACCTCGGTCAAAAATTCACGAAGGCCCGGAGAAGCTGGGATCTGCTCAAAGACACAGCGATGGCTGTGATTGTACTCCAGCGAAACAACACGTGCATTGCGTGCGAGCGATCATCAATCTTTCGCCGTCGTGCGATCGAGCCAGAACCACCTGCAACTGCCATGCCACTTTTCTTTGAAAGGTTACGGGATTAGGAAGGGTAGGGACACCGGCGACCTACAACATCATATCAAGTTGGAGTCAAATAAAAAGGGCTCTTGATTTAGTCAATCTTAAGAACAACATGTTATGAGCATGAATATTTTTTGATAAATGTTGTGATAATATAAGCAAGCCATCATGATATCATAGGAAAGTAACATCTTCTTTGTAACAGCCCGTTTGTAGCGATATTTGGAGTAGGCCAGCAATCGTCCAGCCATAGAAGGAGTCGACAAGCAAAAAGAAGCCCTTGTGTTCAATGGCATCGAGAGAACCATGGAGGATGTATGATCCTGCGATGGGCGTGCAGATTTATCCACTTACCACGGTGACACATCGAGATAAGCGAGACCGCGGTTGAAGAGCATAATTAGCACGAAATCTTTATAATTCACAGATCTTGTGGGCACTTGGCGATTACAACCTTGAGCAAATAAAACTTGGTATCATGTTGGCTCTTGTAAGATTTGAGTATTACGGGCGCGGTGCCAAAGCAATGCAGTGTTAATCGAAGGAAGGGGATCAATCACCGAGTGTAGACCTCCACAAGCATCCAGCTACGCGACCGTCGGCGAGCACCATCAAGGCGTGTTCATGCTGACCCGGTACATACCGTTAATGTAGCTGAGGCTGGCGGGATCGGATCGCGATGAAGGGGTTGATGCTCGCCACCCTCGATCGTTATGCTGCGTGACCGCGGTTTACGAAGATCGGCGGCATCGGCAAGCGCGGGCTGGCTTAAAAGCTCGGCTGAGGGCTTTGAGTAAGCGGTACAACCCAGCGAGCCTGCGGCGAGTGGCATGGTCTTGAGATTGTCCACAGCGAAACAATGAGCTTGATTACCTCTGTGAGGCGAATTCCAGCCACTCTTTTGGCGGGCGCTGCTCGGTTCTGCCATTGTTAGTGCTTGGGTTTTGAGCGAGGGGGCGCCTTAGCGAGGATGGAAGCTTGGGCGAGATTATGTGCGGACAAAGGCGGAGAAGCGAATATGTGCTGCGGGAAGTGGACGGTGATGATGACTACTGACCGCCGCTTGACTTATGAGACACATACCAGGCGTAGGGTCATATCGATGCGGACAACTTGCTTGAGTGATCACGATCTGGTACTCCCTCACGGTACCTACTACAGTACTATTGTTGGAAATATGCCCTAGAGGCAATAATAAATTGGTTATTATTATATTTCCTTGTTCATGATAATCGTTTATTATCCATGCTATAATTGTATTGATAGGAAACTTCAGATACATGTGTGGATACATAGACAACACCATGTCCCTAGTAAGCCTCTAGTTGACTAGCTCGTTGATCAGCAGATGGTTCACGGTTTCTGACCATGGACATTGGATGTCGTTGATAGCGGGATCACATCATTTGGAGAATGATGTGATGGACAAGACAATCCTAAGCCTAGCACAAAGATCATGTAGTTAGTATGCTAAAGCTTTTCTAATGTCAAGTATCTTTTCCTTAGACCATGAGATTGTGCAACTCCACGGATACCGTAGGAATGCTTTGGGTGTACCAAGCGTCCTGGCGTAAGCGGGTGGCTATAAAGGTGCACTACGGTATCTCCGAAAGTGTACATTGGGTTGTACGAATCGAGGCTAGGATTTGTCACTCTGTGTAAGCGGAGAGGTATCTCTGGGCCCACTCGGTAGGACATCATCATAATGTGCACAATGTGACCAAGGGGTTGATCATGGGATGATGTGTTCGGAGCGAGTAAAGAGACTTGCGATAGCGAGATTGAACAAGGTATCGGTATACCGATGATCGAATCTCGGGCAAGTACAATCTTGTTAGACAAAGGGAATTGTATCACGGGATCGATTGAGTCCTTGACATCGTGGTTCATCCGATGAGATCATCGTGGAACATGTAGAATAGCGTATCCAGATCCGCTGTTGGTTATTGACGGGAGAGCGTCTCGGTCATATGCGCATGGTTCCCGAACCGTGGGGTCTACACATAAGGTTCGATGATGCTAGGGTTATAGGAATAGATATCGTGGTTGCGAATGTTGTTGAGTCCGGATGAGATCCGGACATCACGAGGAGTTCGAGGATGGTCGGAGGTAAATATTTATATATGGGAAGTCCTATTTTGTGCCGGAAAATGTTAGGGATTTTTCGGTATTGTCTGCGGAAGGTTCTAGAAGGTTACGGAGTGGGGCCCACCTGCATGGGGGACCCACATGAGCGTGGTAGTGGGGCAAGGCCCCACACCCCTGGTCAAGCGCACAAGATCGCCCTTAGAAGGAATAAGATCATATCCGAAGGATAAGATCAAGATCCCTAAAAGGGGCATAACAATCGGTGGAGAAAGGAAAGGATGGGATTTCTTTCCACCCACCTTTATAGCGCCCCAATGGACTTGGAGGGCAAGAAACCAGCCCCTCCACCCCTATATATAGTGGGGAGGCGCATGGGAGCTTCACCCCAAGTTCAGGCGCAGCCCTTCCCTCTCCCAAGTCCTCCTCCTCTCCGCGGTGCTTGGCGAAGCCTGCGGGATGCCACGCTCCTCCACCACCACCACGCCGTTGTGCTGCTGCTGGATGGAGTCTTCCTCAACCTCTCCCTCTCTCCTTGCTGGATCAAGGCATGGGGGACGTCACCGGGCTGTACGTGTGTTGAACGCGGAGGTGTCGTCTGTTCGACACTAGGATCTCCGGTGATTTGGATCACGACGAGTATGACTTCTTCAACCCCGTTCTCTTGAACGCTTCCGCTTAGCGATCTACAAGGGTATGTAGATGCACTCTCCTTCCCCTCGTTGCTAGTTTCTCCATAGATAGATCTTGGTGACACGTAGGACAATTTTGAATTTCTGCTACGTTCCCCAACAGTGGCATCATGAGCTAAGTCTATTGCGTAGATTCTTTGCACGAGTAGAATACAAAGTAGTTGTGGGCGTTGATGTTGTTCAATATGCTTACCGTTATGTAACGCCCCGGATTCGATGCACCAGGTGTCCTTCAGTTATTCGCCGTTGTTGCCATGTCATGTGCTTGCGTGTTGCACTTTGCCATGTCATCGTCTGCATTTCATATCATGTCATCATGTGCATTTCATTTTGCATACGTGTTCGTCTCATGCATCCGAGCATTTTCCCCGTTGTCCGTTTTGCAATCCGGCACTCCTATGTCTCCCGGCACCCCATTTTACCTCTTTTCATGTGCGGGTGTTAAACGGTCTCGGAATGGACCGAGTCTTGCCAAGCGGCCTTGGTATAGCACCGGTAGACCGCCTGTCAAGTTTCGGATCATTTGGAGGTCGTTTGGTACTCAACAGTTAGCAAGGTAACATGAGCCCTCTTTGTTTGCAGCCCAGCACCCCTTTCTAAGTGGCCCAAAACCCAGCAAACTCCCCTCCATGCTCTCGGTCGTTCGATCACGGTCGCGTGGCCGAAAACCGCACCTCATTTGGACTCTCCTAGCTCCCTCTACCTATAAATACATCTTCCCCTCCGAAATTTGCGGATCAAAACGCCCCTAACCCTAGCCCCTTCTTCCTCCGCGCGCCGGACACGTCCGCCCGGCGCCGGACGCGTCCAGCCGCCACCTCACCCGAACCAATCAGAACGCGACACCTCGCCCTAGCGGCCGCTCCCGGCCAACCGGGCGCGCCACGTCACCGCCGCCAGCACCCACCTCGCCGCCGCCGCCGGGCCAGATCCGGCCCGCCCGGGTGGTCAAGACCTCGCCGAGCCCTTCGCGTCCGCCGCCGTCCGGCAGCGCGCCCGCCTCGCCGGCGAAGCCGCCCGCGCGCCGCCAGCGCCTTCCGGCGTCGCCGCCGTCCGCCGCCGACCGAAGCGCCGCCGCCCGGGATCTCGCCGCCCCTCGCCCGCTCCCTGTGCACCTCGCCGCCCGCGCCGGCCGCCGCCTCCATCGCCCGCCGCCTGCGCGTTCCTCCACGGCCCGGCCGCCCGCCGCCCGCCCGCATTGCCGCCGGCCAGCCGCGCCAGCCCGGCCTCCCGGCGCCCCCTCATCGCGGATCCGCCTTCGGCCCTCTCCCGTCCTTCTCGGCCTCCCTCGCCCCTCCGGCCGGCGAGCTCCGGCGAGATCGGCGCTACATCAAGATCCGTGCGGTTGACTTCTTCCCCCTTCCAAATCCACTAAGTCCCCGAGATTGTTGCATATTTTGTTGCATTTTCGTTGCATCATAACTCTGTCATCGTTGCTCCGTTTCGTGCGTGTAATATGTCAAAATGTTCGTCTCGAAGAGTGGACCATTTCATCTCATTGCATCATTTTCATTTGAGCTCATCTTGATGCCCGAAATGCTGTTAGAAGAGTGCTATGTGATGTTAGTTTCTGATTCTTATCGAACATGCACTTTGTCATTTTGACATGATTGATGTGTGCATCCTATGAACTTGAGTCCTACATGTGTTTTGTAATATGCCATGCCATCTTTCCAGAGGTGTATGCCATGTATTTTTGTGATCTCTGTGGTGACTAGCACAAGCATGCAAACTAGGTGTCTTGATGTTGCTGATTTCAGCCCTGTTTTGCTGATATTTTTATGCCATGTTAACTTGATGCTACCGAGAGATCCATGCATATTTTGAGATACTTCAGTAAGGATGTTTTGTTCTACATGTATTGCTCTATCCATCCATGCCCTTGTTTGCAATTATGGAGTGCCATAGCGTGAGTCAATCGAGCTCTACTTTTGCTATAAAATGTTCCTGGCAGATTGTTTACATGTTATTCAATTTTGCCAAGGTTGTTGTAGTTGATCCATGTATGCTATGATGTTGTTCTTGCCATGTATAGCTTCTATGCCATGTCTTCTTACTGTTGGTTCCCTTTCCATGCCATGTATTGCTCTGTGGTGAGTGGTTCAAGCTCACCAACATGCCTACTTGTCGTTGTTCCTGCCATGTTTAAATCTGTAATATAACTTGCCATGTTTACATGGGTGCCATCATATTTTCTGATCCCTTTTGGCTTATGGTCAGTAAGGGACTTTTGTTCTATGCAATTAGTAGATTCATTCCATGCCTTTGTTTGCCATGTTAAGTTCCTGTAACATGTTGTTTGATAGCCCTAAACATTGCAACCTGATGTTATTTCTGCTAAAGTCTGAAACTGTTATTATTTGCAATCTTGCCATGTCATTTTGAGCATGTTCTAGTGATTTCTGGAGATAGCTCAGTGTTCATGTTTTGTAATGCTTTACCTGTACATCATGCCCATGCCTTTTGTTTTCATATTGTGATGCTGTAGCTTGTTGTTTTGATGCTTGCAATATGCCTACTTGCTGTTTTGGACAGATTGTTGCTATAACTTGTATAGGGTGTATGTGTTGATCCGTTGCCCCGTTTTGAGTGTGCTCTATATGAAACTTGCTTAGAATTGCATGTAGCTTCATATTATCATGTTGCATCCATGTTTTGAGGTGTTTGCTTGATGTTTGTATGCATTTTGCATCAATGCCATGTTTATCTTGTTTTGCTCATATCTTCTAGGCCGTAGCTCCGAATTAAATGAACTTTATATGTAACTTGACTAGAATTTCGTGTAGATCATCGTGGTGCATCTTAACTTGCTGTTTAACAACTTGAAAATAAAGTTATCCAGATCTGGACCAATTTCGAAATTTGCATATGAGGACTTACCGGAATTGTTATATGTTGTTTCCGGCCTCATTTAAACTTGCCTTGATGTGTTGCTCTTGTTTGCATCATCTCTTGCCATGAGTAGCCTCATCTAGATTTGTCATGCATCATGCTTGTTGTGCATCATGTCTTGTTCATGTGTGGTGTGTTTACTATGTTGTGTGCTTCTTCTTGTTAGTTCCTGTTTCATTGCGATCGTGAGGATTCGTTCGTCTACGCTTGGTTCGGCTTCATCCGTTCGTCTTCTTCATGGATTCGTTCTTCTTCCTTGCGGGATTTCAGGCAAGATGACCGCTACCCTGGATCTCACTACTATCATTGCTATGCTAGTTGCTTCGTTCTATCGCTATGCTGCGCTACCTACTACCTGTTTATCAAGCCATCCCAAATTGCCATGTCAGCCTCTAACCTTTTGTACCCTTCCTAGCAAACCATTGTTTGGCTATGTTACCGCTTTGCTCAGCCCCTCTTATAGCGTTGTTAGTTGCAGGTGAAGATGAAGTTTGTTCCTTGTTGGAACATGGAGATGTTGTTCCTTGTTGGAACATGTTTACTTGTTGAGTTATCACAATATATCTTATTTAATTAATGCATCTATATATTTGGTAAAGGGTGGAAGGCTCGGCCTTATGCAGTGTTTTGTTCCACTCTTGCCGCCCTAGTTTCCGTCATATCGGTATTATGTTCCCGGATTTTGCGTCCCTAACGCGGTCGGGTGATTTATGGGACCCCTTGACAGTTCGCTTTGAATAAGATTTTTCCAGCAAGGCCCAACATTGGTTTTACCATTTGCCTCACCACCACCTACTTTTCCCTTGGGAGTCGCTCCTCGAGGTCATCTTTATTTAGCCCCCGGACGGTGCTTCTCTAAGTGCTGGCCCGAACCGAGCCGCTGAGGGCCACCTTAGGGCAACTTGAGGATTGGTTTTACTCGTAGCCTGTCTCATCCGGTGTTGCCACGAGAGCGAGATATGTGCAGCTCCTATCGGGATTGCCGGTAGCATCGGGCGGTTTTGCTGGTCTTGTTTTATTGCTGTGAAATGTCTTGTGGCAGGATTCCGAGACTGATCGGGTCTTCTCGGGAGAAGGAATATCCTTCGTTGATCGCGAGAGCTTATCATGGGCTAAGTTGGGACACCCTGCAGGGTTTGAACTTTCGAAAGTCGTGCCCGCGGTTATGTGGCAGATGGGAATTTGTTAATGTCGGTTGTAGAAAACCGAAGTTGATCTCAATTAAAATACACCAACCGTAATGCGTAACTTAGTGAGTGTCTCTTTTCGGGGTTGATCGAGAGGAGAACATGGTTTATGGGTTATGTTTGACGTAAGTAGGAGTTCAGGATCACTTCTTGATCATTACTAGTTGACGACCGTTCCTTTGTTTCTCTTCTCGCTCTCATTTGCGTATGTTAGCCACCATACATGCTTAGTTGCCGCTGCAACCTCACCACTTTACCCCTTCCTTTCCCTTTAAGCTTTGCTAGTCTTGATACCCATGGTAATGGGATTGCTGAGTCCTCGTGGCTCTGATTACTACACCACCAGTTGCGGTATCAGGTTTGCAATGATCATGACGTGAGAGCGATGTTTGCTTGTGTTGGAGTTCTTCTTCTGCTTCTTCTTCGATCAGGGGATAGGTTCCAGGTCGGCAGCCTGGGCTAGCAGGGTGGTTGTCGTTTGAGCTTCTGTTTATGTTTCATCCGTAGTCGGATGTTGATTTCTTGTATGCTATGTTGTTGTTGTATTCTTGTGGCATTTGTGCCTTATGTATGTATCCCTATGTATTATGTAATGTTGATGTAATGATATCCACCTTGCAAAAGCGTTCCAATATGCGGGTCTATCCTTGGTGGGACCGTCGAGTTCCTTTTGGATAGGGTCGCATATTGGGCGTGACACGTTACTAGTCCAATCTTGTTTCGACGGTATTGTGGGATGAAGCGGCCCGGACCGACCTTACGTACACTTCGTGAGACAGGTTCCACCGGTGACATGCACTTGGTGCATAAGGTGGCTAGCGGGTGCCGATCTCTCCACTTTAGTCGGAGCAGTTTGATGAAAAGGGTCCTTATGAAGGGTAAATAGCAATTGGCATATCACGTTGTGGTTTTGCATAGGTAAGAAATGTTCTTGCTAGAAACCCATAGCAGCCACGTAAAACATGCAAACAACAATTAGAGGACGTCTAACTTGTTTTTGTAGGGTATGCTATGTGATGTGATATGGCTAAGAAGAATGTGATGAATGATATGTGATGTATGAGATTGATCATGTTCTTGTAATAGGAATCACGACTTGCATGTCGATGAGTATGACAACCGGCAGAATATAGGAGTTGTCTTAATTTATTGTATGACCTGCGTGTCATTGAACAAAGCGCCATGTAATTACTTTACTTTATTGCTAACCGGTAGCCATAGTAGTAGAAGTAATAAGTTTGCGAGACAACTTCATGGAACACGATGATGGAGATCATGATGATGGAGATCATGGTGTCATGCGGTGACGATGATGATCATGGAGCCCGAAGATGGAGATTAAAGGAGCAAAATGATATTGGCCATATCATGTCACTATTTGATTGCATGTGATGTTTATCATGTTTATACATCTTATTTGCTTAGAACGACGGTAGTAAATAAGATGATCCTCATTAAAATTTCAAGAAAGTGTTCCCCTAACTCTGCACCGTTCACGAAAGTTAAATCGTTTGAAGCACCACGTGATGATCGGATGTGATAGATTCTTACGTTCACATACAACGGGTGTAAGCCAGATTTACACACGAAACACTTAGGTTAACTTGCGAGCCTAGCATGTACGGACATGGCCTCGGAACACAAGAGACCGAAAGGTCGAGCATGAGTCGTATGGTAGATCGATCAACATGAAGATGTTCACCGATGATGACTAGTCCGTCTCACGTGATGATCGGACCACGGCCTAGTTGACTCGGATCATGTAATCACTTAGATGACTAGAGGATGTCTATCTCGGTGGGAGGTCATTAGATGAACTTAATTATCCGAACATAGTCAAAAGCCCTTTGCAAATTATGTAAATGGCTCGCGCTTTAGTTCCACTGTTTAGAAATGTTCCTAGAGAAAATATAGTTGAAAGTTGACGATGGCGATTATGCGGACGGAAGAAAGCTTATGTCCTTAATGCACGCTCGATGTGCTGAACCCCAAACGTCGTCTGTGGATGTTGCGAACATCGTACATACACGTTTTGATAACTACGTGATAGTTCGGTTAAGCGGTTTAGAGTTGAGGCACCAAAGGCGTTTTTGAAACATCGCGGAACATATGAGATGTTTGAGGGCTGAAATTGGGATTTCAGGCTCGTGCCCGTCAAGAGGTATAAGACCTCCGATGATTTTCTTAGCCTGCAAACTAAGGGAGAAAAGCTCAATCGTTGAGCTTGTGCTCAGATTATCCGAGTGCAACAATCACTTGAATCGAGTGGGAGTTGATCCTCCAGAGATAGTGATGTTTCTCCAAAGTCAACGCCACCAAGCTGCTAGAGCTTCGTGATGAACTATAACAAATCAGGGATAGAGATGATGATCCTTGAGATATTCGCGATGTTTTACACATAAAAGTAGGAATCAAGAAGGAGCATCAATTGTTGATGGTTGGTAAAACCACTAGTTTCAAGAAGGGCAAGGGCAAGAAGGGATACTTCATGAAACAGCAAATCAGCTGCTGCTCTAATGAAGAAACCCAAGGTTGAACCCAAACCGAGACTAAGTGCTTACGTAATAAGGGAGCAGATCAACTGGAGCAGAATTACCCTAGATACTTGGTAGATGAGAAGGCTGGCAAGGTCGATAGAAGTATATTGGATATACATTAAATTATTGTGTACTTTACTAATACTCCTAGTAGCACCAGGGTATTAGATACCGGTTCGGTTGCTAAGTGTTAGTAACTCAAAATAAAAGGCTACGGAATAAACGGAGACTAGCTAAAGGTGAGCTGACGATAAATATGTGTTGGAAGTGTTTCCAAGTTTGATGTGATCAATCATCGCACGCTCCCTCTACCATCAAGATTAGTATTAAACCAGAATAATTATCATTTGGTGTTTGCGTTGAGCATAGACATGATTGGATTATGTCTATCGCATACTGATTATTCATTTAAGGAGAATAATGGTTACTCTGTTTATTTGAATGATACCTTCAATGGTCTTGCACCTAAAGGAATGGTTTATTGAATCTCGATCATAGTAATACACATTTTCATGCCAAAAGATATAAGATAGTAATGATGGAACCACTTACTTGTGGCACGCCATGTAAGTCATATTGGTATAAAAGCATGAAGAAGCTCCATGTTGATGGATCTTTGGACTCACTCGTTTTGAAAAGTTTGAGACATCTGAACCATGTCTATTGGTGTATCGCATGAAGAAACTCCATGCAGATGGATCGTTTGGACTCACTTGATTTTGAATCACTTGAGATATGCAAATCATACCACATGGGCAAGATAGTGAAAAGCCTCGTTTTCGAGTAAGATGGAACAAGATAGCAACTTGTTGGAAATAACACATTTTGATGTGTCCAGTCCAATGAGTCTTTGAGGCATGCATGAATATCGTTATGTTCTTACTTCATAGATGATTCGAGTAGATGTTGAGTATATTTACTTGATGAAACACAAGTCTAAATTATTGAATGGTTCAAGTAATTTCAGAGTGAAGTTGAAGATCATTGTGACAAGAGGATAAAATGTCTATGATATGATCATAGAGATGAGTATCTGAGATTCTGAGCTTTGTACGCAATTAAGACATTGTGGAAATTGTTTCACAATTAATACCGCCTGGAACACCATAGTGTGATGGTGTGTCCGAACATCATAGTTGCACCTTATTGGATATGGTGCGTACCATGATGTCACTTATCGAATTACCACTATCGTTCATGGGTTAGGCATTAGAGACAACCGCACTCACTTTAATAGGGCACCACGTAATTCCGTTGAGATGACACCGTGAGAACTATGGTTTAGAGAAACCTAAGCTGTCGTTTCTTGAATGATTGGGGCTGCGACGCTTATGTGAAAAAGTTTCATCGTGATAAGATCGAACCCAAAACGGATAAATGCATCTTCATAGGATACCCAAAATGGTTGGGTATACCTCCTAATTCAGATCCGGAAGCAAAAGTGATTGTTTCTAGAAACGGGTCCTTTCTCGAGGAAAAGTTTCTCTCAAAAGAATTGAGTGGGAGGATGGTGGAGACTTGATGAGGTTACTGAACCGTCACTTCAACAAGTGTGTAGCAGGGCACAGGAAGTTGTTCCTGTGGCGCCTACATCAATTGAAGTAGAAGCTTATGATATTGATCATGAAGTTTTGGATCAAGTCACTACCGTACCTCGTAAGGGGACAAGGATGCGTACTACTTCAGAGTGGTACAGTAATCCTGTCTTGAAGGTCATGTTGCTAGACAACAATGAACCTACGAGCTATGGAGAAGCGATGGTGTCACATCCCAGTTAGACCATGCATTAGGGTGTGCATCATGTTTAATTCCATTTAATTTTGAAATGGGGAAGGCAGGAAACCACAGAACACCCCCTTAAATCAACTAGGGTTTACCAAAATTATTTCAATGAATCCGAAATGCCCTTCAAAATGCTCATCCTCTTTGTTTTGGTTCGAACCCATGTCAAAGGAGGTGGATCATTTTCTAGGTCATCAAGGTTCCTAGGATTAATCCACAAGTTTTGAACTTGAGCATTTTAAATTATATAAAATATTTTAAATGTTCAAAATTGCCAAACAAAATGTTTCATGTTGGGAATATTCCAACAAGTGACCAGGAGCATTTTGGTGATTTTTAAAATAGTTTTGGTATTTTAAAAACCCCACAAAGTTGCAGAAAATAGAAAAAGCTTAAAATGGAAAAACCTTACATGCAGCCTGCCGTGCGGCCCACCCGCCAGCCAGCCAAGAGCCGCGTGGCTGGCTGCTTGGCTCGCCAGACAGGCAGCTGATGCCCGACGGCGAGCTCAGGCGCCACGCAGCTGGCCGCCGCCTGCTTCACCTCCTCGCCGCTTAGCTGCTGGGCGGCCTCACGTCGTCGCCCGACCCGTGGACCGCCATTCGCCCCCTGCCTCTCTCCCTCGCTCCCCCCCGCCATGGCCGGCGCCACCGTCGCCGCTCCACCGTCGTAGCCGTAGCCACCGTCGTCCCAGCCCACGAGACCGTGTCCGATCGCTTCGCCGTCGTCGACTTCGTCGAACAAGCCAAGCCCCGGCGCTTGCTTGCCCTGGCCACACCGACCCGCCCCGACTCCGCCACCGCGGAGATCCCTTCGCCGTCGCCGCCGCGCATCGAGCACCCCGACCTCGTAAATGCGGCTCTCTGGGATCGCTGTGAGCCTGGCTACCTCCCCATCCTCTCCACTCTCTTCCTCGTGCACCACAACGAGCACACGTAGCTCGCCCGAACGCACCGCCGCGGAGCTCGTCGCCGACGAGGCTCCGGCCACCCAACGGCCACGCCACCGTGTCCATCGCACTCACCGAGTTGCGTTGGGTCTAACTATGCACTCCACGCGCCTCACTTTGCCCCCTAGCAACAAACCCGAGATCACCCGAGCCCCGGCGGCCGCCTAACTCGTCGCCGGCGCCAACTCCGGCCACCCCGACCCCAACTAACCTCACCAATAGATGCGGGTTGCTTCTAGCTACCCGTAGCTATCTTCCGCGACACGTTTGGTCGCCGGAATCACCAAACACACTCCCTCCGCCGTGTCGGGCTCGCGGCGACTAGTCGCCAGATGCGGCCGGCGTGGGCATTGACCACTGTGGGCCAGCGTTGACCCCGACAGTCAGCGACAAGCGGGGCCCAGCCTCGCTAACTAAATAGGTTAGTTTAATTAAACTTTAGTTAAGTTAATTACCACGACATGCGGGTCCCACTGGTCAGGTTTAACTCTGGACGACCCGTTGACCCACACGTCACGCTGACCTCATCTTGGCGCATTAATTCAAATTCTGGATTTATTTTGATATAGTAAATTCGAATATAATTCAAATTTCAAATGTTTATAACTTTTATTCTATAACTCCAAATGCAAAGTTTTATATATGAAAATTATCATAAAAATACACTCTATCCATTGGTACAGGTTTCATGCATGTTAAAGCAAGTTAACTATGCTGTTTAACCAGAATAAGATATTGCACCATTAGGACTAACTCAAATGAGCTATCATTTGAATCCTTGATTCAAATGAGTTCATTCCCTGTTATTTCAGCTTGCATTAGACCAACACACATCCATATTGCCATGTCATAGCATGCATCATATTGTTGCATATTGTCATGTGTGTTTACTTTCGGTATGCTTTCATGATAGGTTCTGCCCCCGAAGATAACCTCGGCTACCCATCTGAAGGGCAGTTCTCTACCCCAGTTCCATCAGGCAAGCAAATCATTGATCATTCCGATACAAACCCATGTTCTCGCTTCGCGCTCTCGTTCTTGCATTAAGACAACGCGATTCAACTGTTGTGTGCTGCGGTAGTTGAACCCACTTCCTTTGCATGACCTGTCATTGCCACAGTAACTAGATGAAACCCACTAGTATGTGTAGGAGTTGATTGAGCCATGTTTGTGATTCCTACCATGCTATGCTTGCTATGCTTAGAGTTGTGTCAGGTCTGGCTCATCGGGATGATGAACTGGAGTGAAAGGCTGTGTTGGTTCGAGAGTGAAAGTGTTGAACACGATTTGGTAAAGGTATCGATGAGAGGCCATGTAGGAGTACATGGTGGGTTGTTTCATTGAAGTCGAACTTAAGAACTGAGATCTGTGTTTGTGATCCATGAATCAGTTACTACCACACATTGGGATCCTTAATTGACCCTCTCGGCTTCTTAACCACCCTTGTTCTTAGTCCGGGAGTTGCAAGTAGTTTCTGGTGTTTGTAGCATCTTTGGGGCATACATAGCGCTGACCTTAGGGGTGGGTTGTGTTGCGGTAGGCACGTGGCCGGTGTCTGAGAGTGCCCGTTTGGTATCTCGGGAACCCTGCACACATCGTTCGGGCTGTATGGGAAACCTCGGCGGACTCCTGCGGATGGAACCGAATAGGCGATAAACCTGGACTAGGGACTTGAGTGTTTAGGTAGGCTGTGGCCGCCACCCACGTTGGGCTTCCGCTTGAAGGTTGTTGAGTACATGTCGTAAACGCGGCGATAAGTGGTGAGAGCGTGTGTGAAGAAGTACACCCTGCAGGGTTAAGTATGATCTATTGAATAGCCGTGTCCACGGAGAAGGACTTCGGGTTACCTATATCAGTTCATAGACAAGTAAATGGATACTACTAAAAGCCTCAAGATAATTGTGAGTATCATGGATGGCCCTCTCGGGGATGACGAGAGAGGATCCACGGTGGAGTATTGTGATGGTGATTAGTGGACTGGTAATGCGACAAATGCTTTACAAAGTGGTGTCACGTGGGATAGCTTAGCCAAGAGTCAAAGCTGGCTTGCTGCAAATAACTCCACTTCCTTCTTTGAGAATGTGCATGTATGATAGGATTACGTGGTAAGACTTCTTTGAGTACCTTCGTACTCATGTTTGTAATTAATGTTTTTCAGAGGACTATACTACCCCTCAACGGATTCTATGTAGATATTGACTTGACAGTGATCTAGCCACCCGGTGGCGATCTAAGACTTGTGAAGGGCCATTGTAGATAGAAAGGCTCCAACAAGCTTTCTTTCTTTCTAGAGTCGTACTCGAGACTAGTTTGCTTCGCATGTGCTTGTATGATTGTATGACTTGAGTGTTGGGTCATGTGACCCCTACCTGTATGACTATGTTATGTATGGCTCCTCGGGCCTCTTAAATAAAGTACTTGAGTTGTAGAGTTTTGTTGTGATGCCTTGTTGTATTTACTCATATCGGGCATATTAGTGTATGATTGAAATGCTTGGTATGAGTGGGATCCGACAAACTAGTTGTTTATCCTTGGCAGCCTCTCATATGGGGAAATGTAGTCTCGTGCTTCGGCGATAGTAGTCCGCTACAGCCCGGTTCACCGAGTCACTGCTAGCCCAAAGACTACTGCTTGGACACTTGACTGGCGGCATGTGATTCATTTCGTTCCTATATCCATCCCTTGGGAAATGTCACGCGGTGATACTCGAGTCTGCCTAGCCTGCTACAGCCGGGATACGGAGTCTGTTAGCCCAGTGCTACAGCCCGAGTTCATCGTTGATGACCGACATGCTCAAGTGATTCATGTATGCCTGTCCCCATAGGTTAGTGCCGCTTTGGGTTCACGACTAGCCATGTCGGCCGGGTTCTTTGTCATGTGGATGCTAGCGACACTATCATATCGTGAGCCAAAAGGCGCCAAGCGGTCCCGGCCATGGTAAGGCGACACCGTGGGAATACCGTCGTGAGGCCGCAAAGTGATATGAGGTGTTACCAGCTAGGTCGATGTGACTTGGAATCGGGTCTGACGGATGGTGGGCCCAAATTCGACAAATGGCTTGAGGCCATAAAATCCGAGAGAGGATCCATGTATGAAAACAAAGTGTAGACTTTGGAAGAACTACTTGATGGTCGTAAAGGCTGTTGAGGCAGATGGATTTTAGAAGAAGACGGACAATGATGGTAAGTGTCACCATTAAGAAAGCTCGACTTGTCGTTAAGATGTTTTCCGACAAGTTCAAGGAGTTGATTGCGATGAGACTTTCTCATTAGAAAGATGCAAAGAGTCTGTTGGAATTATATTAGCAATTACTGCATGATTTATGAAATCTTGCGAGATAGGATGTCAAAACATTGTTTCCTCGACGATATTCTTGAGGAAAGGTTGTATGTGATACAATCGAAGGTTTTGTCAATCTGAAAGATGCTAACAAGTATCGAGCTCCAGCAATCCTTCTAAGGACTTGAGTAAGCATCTCGGAGTTGGAATGTACGCTTTGATGAGATGATCAAAGATTTTGGGTTTATACAAAGTTTGTGAGAAACTTGTATTTCCAAAGAAGTGAGTGGAAGCACTTGTATTTCTCTCCATCAGGTTCACGTGTTACTAATCCGTAGTAACATATAGGATTGTTGGTTACATCCTCAGTTCAGTGCTAGTAAATTTTAGTATGCTATCATTTGAACCAGAACCTTGATATGATGTTGTTGAGTGGTTTTGCAAATCCGATTTTGAATGTCTCAAATCTGATTTTGAGCATTTGCAGATGTTATGCTGCCCGATTTTCCTAGAAATTCTAATGCCTTTGCATTGTGGCTGTGCTTTCAGATGGCCACCGTTCCCGTAACCAAGTGGTTACGCCTGACCCGTTGCATTGATGTGTGCGGTCACACGGCCATGTTGGTTAGGGTGATGATTGAGGCTGGTTATCGATGGTATCCTGAATATACCGTCGAGGAGCAGTTTAGGGATTTCAATCAAAGCCAATATCTATGCACGGTCGGTTTATCCATCTTACCCGAACTCTTGAGCCACTTCACTTTGTTCTTATGGGCTCGGAATCACTATTGGAATGTCGGTGCAAGATGCAGCCTATTCCATGATGACTATTATTCGAGCGAACGCCTTCTTTGGGCAACACGGATTCCGCTATATGCCAAATCCCTCCACAGGGCGCATGGCTATCTTCGAGGTTTGTACAGCGATGCATCCCATGAGGATTCACTCCTTCGCACTACTACTGAGTTGCTTTGGAGGACAAGGACCGTGAGAACCGGGCCTTGCGTATGGAGCTTTTTAATGCCCGTTCTGACCACTGGGCTACTCTGACTAGGTTTGCACCTGCCGTGCAAGCCGGATATATGGACATGAGAGACTTGTACCCCGTGCGGGCGAGTCTGCGAGACTTTATGGAGTGGCGTGAGGTTGGAGGCATCACTCCTCCTCGTGGGCCTCGTCTGCCACCGTTTGTTGGACCACAGCCACATCCGAGTCCTTATGGTCCACAGGACCCACAGGATTGTCTGTTCCCGGACGATCATGTTCCACTTCCAGGTTTGGGTGGTGACTTCTATGAAGACTACTATGGAGCTGTCTGAGATAGTACTAGTATTCTTAGTATGGTAATAGTTGTGTTTCCACCGTCCTGCGTGACTCGTGGAATACGACTTAGTGTGTATCGTTCCGGAAGTGTAGAAAAATAATGTATAGGAGTTGGAATGCTTCCGATGAGATGTAACGCCTTTCCTTATAGTTGTACTCCGTCAGGCTTGTACTAAACTATGAATGGTGTGTATGACCGTTGGTATATATATATATATGGCAGTTTTTATATTACCATGTCATACGGATGAACATCTTTGCATTCCATGCTATCCATTACCTTCCGCACTTCCTTGTTAAATTCTGCCATCTGGTTTAAACCTTTGCTTTGTCTCCCGGGATGGTCAACACTCATAATACTCCTGTTGTTCCAGGCAGGGAGAAGCCGGTGCAGCCGAAATGTGGACCTACCGCAACCGCCATCTTTGGTCGAGGTGATCTTTGGAAGCGAGCATAATAAGCGTGAAACCAACCGCTTATTGGGCGGATTGAACAAAACACAGCACGCCAGCCAAGAAACGATGTGGTCTCACTCAACGACTTCGTTAAGCTGTATCCCCCAAAATTCAAATATTCCGTCGAGCCTCTCGACGCGGATGATTGGCTCCGCAGCATCCACCACAAGCTGTGTTCCGCCAATGTGGCTGAGGCTGACAGGGTTACCTTTGCCGCCTATCATCTTGAAGGCCCTGCTAGCCTCTGGTGGGAAAATTATGAGGCTATGCGTCCGGCTGGACAAGTTACATCTTGGGCTGAGTTCAGTGCCGCCTTCATGAGCATCATATTCGAGAAGGTCTTATGGACCGCAAGCGTGAGGAATTCTGCAGTTTCACCCAAGGTAGGTGACGGTGGATGCCTACAGCCGTGAATTTGGGAGGTTAGCACGTTATGCTCCCGAAGAAGTTTCTACCGATGCCAAGAAGCAGGCAAGGTTCCGTAAGGGACTTAGCCCTGAGCTACGCCGAGATCTCCGTTTGCATGAGTGTACCTCTTTCCCGAAGCTAGTCAATAAGGCTATCAGCGCCGAAACTGGGCAGACTGATTTTGAGGCTTCACGCAAGCACATCCGTGATTCTGGATCTTCATCCGGCTCTGGATCCCAGAAGCGCCGGGTTTGGGTTCCAAATACCGCTCTACCACCCAGGTTCACCCCGAGGCCATCCTTTGAGGCGCCTCGCCCCAACCAGCAGTATTTTCCGCCCAAGACTTATGGAGGTCCAACTGCTAATGTTGCTCCACGCCCAAATGTGATAACTTGCTTCAAATGTGGAGAGACGGGCCACTATATCCGAGAGTGTCCCCAGAACAACCCCAATCAAGCTGGAAAGTCTGTTGGCCGCGGCAAGCCAGCAGGAAAGGTGCCCTATGCTAAACCAGTTGCCACCGCTCGTGGCCATGTCAACTATGTCTCTGCTGAAGAAACCTATGAGGATCCCAACGTCGTCCTCGGTACGCTTCTTGTTAATTGCCATCCGGCAACCGTTCTTTGATCTTGGAGCATCTCATTCATTTATTTACGAGAGCTATGCTCGATTGCACAACACCACATTCGTGACATGCCTACCTCCATGGAAATTCAAACTCCTGGTTCTAGATGGCAAACCTCTAGAATAAGTCATGGGAATGAAATTCTTGTCGACAGATTAGTCTTTCTTGCATCTCTAATAGCTCTCAAGTCCTCGGACATAAACATCATCTTGGGTATGGACTGGATGTCAGCCCATTATGCTAAGATTGATTGCTCTACTAGAACTGTTCAACTTACCCATCCTTGGGCAAGACGGTGGATGTTTTAACCCGAGTGTCTAAGCGCCGACTTTACTCCTTAAATGCCAACCCCTTCCGGACCTCGAAGATATTCCGGTAGTCCGTGATTTCCGGATGTCTTCCCGGAGGAACTGCCGGTGTTCAACCCACAGGGATGTCGAGTTAAGTGATAGATCTTGTTCCCGGAACCGTCCCAATTTCTAGAAGACCTTATAAGATGGCACCCTAGAACTAGCTGAACTTAAGAAACAACTCGATGAATCCTTGCAAAAGGGTTTCATCCGTCCTAGTTCATCTCCATGGGCTTGCCCGTCCTCTTCGTCAAAAAGAAGGATGGTGCGGATTGGATGGTTGTAGATTACCGACCTGTCAATTTGGTCACTATCAAGAACAAGTATCCGCTCCCGGGATCAACGACTGTATGATCAGCTTGCTGGATCCTCGATCTTTTCAAGATGGATTTGAGGTTGGGCTACCACCAAATCAAAATCAAGACGGGACATACCCAAAACGGCCTTTGTCACTCGTTATGGCCAATCTGAGTACACCGTCATGTCCTTCGGATTAACCAATGCTCCACCACTTTCTCTCGGTTAATGAACTCAATCTTCATGGAGTATTTGGATAAATTAGTCGTGGTATACCTCGATGATATACTCATCTACTCCAAAATGAGGAAGAACATGCGAACACCTAAGGCTAGTATTGATGAAACTTGAGAGCACCGCCTTTATGCCAAATTCTCTAAGTGTGAATTCTGGTTGCGAAGTGACCTATCTAGGACATGTAATCTCTGGTAAGGGTATTGCTGTCAATCCCGGCGAGTTCAAGCCGTCCTTGATTGGACTCCTCTGAATCGGTCAAGCAAGTTCGGAGTTTCCTCGGTTTAGCGAGCTATTGCCGCCGCTTAATCGAGAATTTCTCTAAAGTTGCTAAACCTCTAACCGAACTCCTCAAGAAAGATAAGAAGTTCGAATGGGCGCCACAGTCGAGTTCAGCTTTCAGAACCGAAAAGGCGCTCGACATCTGCTCCGTACTTGTTCCACCAGATTTCTCTAAGGACTTCATTATCTATTGCGACGCCTCGCGACAAGGACTAGGTTGCATACTCATGCAAGATCATCATGTGATTGCCTACGCTTCTCGACGATTCGTCCACATGAGGATAATTACCCCACACACGATCTAGAGCTTGCAGCGATGGTTCATGCACTCAAAACCTGGCGACATTACCTTACGGGTAATCGTTGCGAAATCTACACCGATCACCAAAGTCTGAAATATATCTTCACCCAACGGTTTGAATCTCGAGCAAAGGCGTTGGGTCGAGTTGATACAGATTTCGACTTAGGAATATCTTACACCCGTGCAAAGCCAATGTCATGGCTGGCGACTAAGTCGCAAATCTTATTGTAACAATCTGATGTTACAACAAAGTCAACCAATTCTCCACGAGGAATTTCGTAAACTTAATCTTCACATTGTTCCTCGAGGATTCCTTTCCACCACGGTGGCGAAACCCAACCTTACGGATCGAATCATAGCTGCTCAGCGATGATAGAGGAATATCTCGGATCAAGGAGAACATTGCTAGCGGAGCTGCCAAATGTTTCTCCATAGATGAACAGTGTTGTCTTCTTTGAAAACCGCTTAGTGGTTCCCAAGAAACAACAGCTCTGACAATCGATCCTTAAGGAAGCTCATGACTCTCCTCTCACCATTCATCCCGGTAGTACTAAAATGTATCAAGATCTCGCCAGAGGTTTTGGTGGACTAGGATGAAGAGAGAAATCTCTCAATACATTTCTAACTGCGGCGTCGTCGTCGAGTTAAGCGAGCATCAACGGCCTGCTGGTACCCTTCAACCGTTGGAAATTCCTGAATGGAAATGGGATAAAATCGGTATGGACTTCATTACGGGTTTCCCGGGACCAAGAGAGGAATAACGCTATCTTCGTTGTCGTTGATCGTCTTTCCAAAGTAGCCCACTTCCTACCTGTTCGTGAGAGTATAACCGCTAGCCAGCTAGCTGAATTGTACATCTCTCGAATAGTGTCTCTTCATGGTGTTCCATTAGAGATTAACTCAGACCGTGGAAGTCTCTTCACCTCTCGATTTTGGGAAAGTTTCCAAAAGCGCTATGGGAACTCGTCTCTCCTTTAGCACCGCTTTCCATCCCCAATCAAGCGGTCAAGTAGAACGAGTCAATCAAATCCTAGAGGATATGCTTGAGCTTCATCATCTCTTCGGCATGAATTGGGAGAAATGCCTTCCATTCGCCGAGTTAAACTTATAACAATAGTTATCAAGCCAGCTTGGGCAAAGCCCTTTCGAAGTTCTTTATGGGCGAAAATGTCGAGCGCCTCTTAACGGTCGAAACCGGGAGACAACTCTTTGGCCCGGATATGATTCGAGAAGCGAAGAGCAAGTTCGCGTTGTTCGTGAGAAATTGAAAACAGCCCAATCTCGTCAAAGGAGCCAATATGACCGCAAGCATAAGCCTATGACTTATGAAATTGGCGAGAAGGCCTACCTTGGGTTACTCCTCTAAAGGAACCCATCGTTTGGTATCAAAGGCAAGTTGGCTCCTCGTTACATTGGACCCTTTCGCATTCTTGCCAAGCGAGGAGAAGTTGCCTACCAATTGGAACTACCTCCGCATCTTTCCAGAGTCCATGATGTCTTCCACGTTTCCCAACTCAGCGTTGCTTCTCGGATCCTATCCGTGGAGTGGACCACGGCAACGCTTGAACTCCAAGATAACCTCACCTATCGAGAATATCCCGTTCGTATCCTCGATCAAGCCGAGCGTACCACTCGGCGTCGGAATATCAAGTTTCTAAAGGTTCAATGGTCAAACCATTCCGAGCAAGAAGCAACTTGGGAAAGGGAGGATCGTCTTCGACTTGAGTATCCCACCTTTTTATAGCAGATCCTAAATCTCGGGGCGAGATTCTTTTGAGTGGGGGTGAGTTGTCACATCCCAGTTAGACCATGCATTAGGGTGTGCATCATGTTTAATTCCATTTAATTTTGAAATGGGGAAGGCAGGAAACCCCAGAACACCCCCCCCCTTAAATCAACTAGGGTTTACCAAAATTATTTCGATGAATCTGAATGCCCTTCAAAATGCTCATCCTCTTTGTTTTGGTTCGAACCCATGTCAAAGGAGGTGGATCATTTTCTAGGTCATCCAAGGTTCCTAGGATTAATCCACAAGTTTTGAACTTGAGCATTTTAAATTATATAAAATATTTTAAATGTTCAAAAATTGCCAAACCAAAATGTTTCATGTTGGGAATATTCCAACAAGTGACCAGGAGCATTTTGGTGATTTTTAAAATAGTTTTGGTATTTTTAAAAACCCCACAAAGTTGCAGAAAATAGAAAAAGCTTAAAAATGGAAAAAACATTACCTGTCGCCCGTGCCGGGCCCACCTGCCGGCCCAGCCCAGCAGCCGCTGGCCAACTGCTTAGCTCGGCTTGACAGAGCAACTGGTGCCCGACGGCGAGCTCGAGGCGCGCCACGGTGGCCGCCGCCTGCTTCACCTCCTCGCCGCTTGCTGCTGGGCGGCCTCCACGTCGTCGCCCCGACCCCCAGGACACGCCATTCGCCCCCCTGCCTCTCTCCTCGCTCCCCCTCGCCATGGCCGACGCCACCGTCGCCGCTCCACCGTCGTAGCCGTAGCCACCGTCGTCCCCGCGCCACGAGACCGTGTCCAGTCGCTTCGCCGTCGTCGACTTCGTCGAACAAGCCAAGCCCCGAGCGCTTGCTTGCCCCGAAGCCACTGCACCGACCCCGCCCGACTCCGCCACCGCCGGAGATCCCCTTCGCCGTCGCCGCCGCATCAGAGCACCCCGACCTCGTCGTCTGGCTCTACGGGATCGCTGTGAGCTGGCTACCTCCCCATCCTCTCCACTCTCTTCCTCGTGCACCACAACGAGCACACGTAGCTCGCCCCGAACGCACCGCCGCGGAGCTCGTCGCCGACGAGGCTCCGGCCACCCAACGGCCACGCCACCGTGTCCATCGCACTCACCGAGTTGCGTTGGGTCTAACTATGCACTCCACGCGCCTCACTTTGCCCCTAGCAACAAACCCAAGATCACCCGAGCCCCGGCGGCCGCCTAACTCGTCGCCGGCGCCAACTCCGGCCACCCCGACCCCAACTAACCTCACCAATAGATGCGGGTTGCTTCTAGCTACCGTAGCTATCTTCCGCGACACGTTTGGTGGCGGAATCACCAAACACACTCCTCCGCCGTGTCGGGCTCGCGGGCTGAGTCGCCGGTGCGGCCGGCGTGGGCATTGACCATCAGGGCCCGCGTTGACCCGACAGTCATCGACAAGCGGGGCCCAGCCACGCTAACTAAATAGGTTAGTTTAATTAAACTTTAGTTAAGTTAATTACCACGACATGCGGGTCCCACTGGTCAGTTTAACTGGGCGACCCGTTGACCCCTGACGTCACGCTGACCTCATCTTGACGCATTAATTCAAATTCTGGATTTATTTTGATATAGTAAATTCGAATATAATTCAAATTTCAAATGTTTATAACTTTTATTCTATAACTCCAAATGCAAAGTTTTATATATGAAAAATTATCAGAAAAATACACTCTATCCATTGGTACAGGTTTCATGCATGTTAAAGCAAGTTAACTATGCTGTTTAACCAGAATAAGATATTGCACCATTAGGACTAACTCAAATGAGCTATCATTTGAATCCTTGATTCAAATGAGTTCATTCCCTGTTATTTCAGCTTGCATTAGACCAACACACATCCATATTGCCATGTCATAGCATGCATCATATTGTTGCATATTGTCATGTGTGTTTACTTTCGGTATGCTTTCATGATAGGTTCTGCCCCCGAAGATAACCTCGGCTACCCATCTGAAGGGCAGTTCTCTACCCCAGTTCCATCAGGCAAGCAAATCATTGATCATTCCGATACAAACCCATGTTCTCGCTTCTGCTCTCGTTTACTGCATTAAGACAACGCGATTCAACTGTTGTGTGCTGCGGTAGTTGAACCCACTTCCTTTGCATGACTGTCATTGCCACGAGAACTAGATGAAACCCACTAGTATGTGTAGGAGTTGATTGAGCCATGTTTGTGATTCCTACCATGCTATGCTTGCTATGCTTAGAGTTGTGTCAGTCCGGCTCATCGGGATGATGAACTGGAGTGAAAGGCTGTGTTGGTTCGAGAGTGAAAGTGTTGAACACGATTTGGTAAAGGTATCGATGAGAGGCCATGTAGGAGTACATGGTGGGTTGTTTCATTGAAGCCGAACTTAAGAACTGAGATCTGTGTTTGTGATCCATGAATCGCCACTACCACACATTGGGATCCTTAATTGACCCTCTCGGCTTCTTAACCACCCTTGTTCTTAGTCCGGGAGTTGCAAGTAGTTTACGGTGTTTGTAGCATCTTTGGGGCCGCATAGCGCTGACCTTAGGGGTGGGTTGTGTTGCGGTAGGCACGTGGCCGGTGTACCGAGTGCCCGTTTGGTATCTCGGGAACCCTGCACACATCGTTCGGGGCTGTATGGGAAACCTCGGCGGACTCCTGCGGATGGAACCCAATAGGCGATAAACCTGGACTAGGGACTTGAGTGTTTAGGTAGGCTGTGGCCGCCACCCACGTTGGGCTTCCGCTTGAAGGTTGCGAGTACATGTCGTGTAAACGGCGATAAGTGGTGAGCGTGTGTGAAGAAGTACACCCTGCAGGGTTAAGTATGATCTATTGAATAGCCGTGTCCACGGAGAAGGACTTCGGGTTACCTATATCAGTTCATAGACAAGTAAATGGATACTACTAAAAGCCTCAAGATAAGTGTGAGTATCGTGGATGGCCCTCTCGGGGATGACGAGAGAGATCCACGGTGGAGTATTGTGATGGTGATTAGTGGACTGCGTGTACGACAAATGCTTTACAAAGTGGTGTCACGTGGGATAGCTTAGCCAAGAGTCAAAGCTGGCTTGTGCAAATAACTCCACTTCCTTCTTTGAGAATGTGCATGTATGATAGGATTACGTGGTAAGACTTGCTGAGTACCTTCGTACTCATGTTTGTAATTAATGTTTTTCGAGGACTATACTACCCCTCCGACGGATTCTATGTAGATATTGACTTGACGAGTGATCTAGCCACCGGTGGCGATCTAAGACTTGTGAAGGGCCATTGTAGATAGAAAGGCTCCAACAAGCTTTCTTTCTTTCTAGAGTCCGTACTCAGACTAGTTTGCTTCCGCATGTGCTTGTATGATTGTATGACTTGAGTGTTGGGTCATGTGACCCCTACGTATGACTATGTTATGTATGGCTCCTCGGAGCCTCTTAAATAAAGTACTTGAGTTGTAGAGTTTTGTTGTGATGCCTTGTTGTATTTACTCATATCGGGCATATTATGTGTATGATTGAAATGCTTGGTATGAGTGGGATCCGACAAACTAGTTGTTTATCCTTGGCAGCCTCTCATATGGGGAAATGTAGTCTCGTGCTTCCGGCGATAGTAGTCCGCTACAGCCGGTTCACCGAGTCCTGCTAGCCCAAAGACTCTGCTTGGACACTTGACTGGCGGCATGTGATTCATTTCGTTCCTATGTTTGTCCTTTGGGAAATGTCACGCGGTGATACTCGAGTCCTGCCTAGCTGCTACAGCCCGGGATACGGAGTCCTGTTAGCCCAAATGCTACAGCCCGAGTTCATATGTTGATGACCGACATGCTCAAGTGATTCATGTATTCCTGTCCCCATAGGTTAGTGCCGCTTTGGGTTCACGACTAGCCATGTCGGCCCGGGTTCTTTGTCATGTGGATGCTAGCGACACTATCATATACGTGAGCCAAAAGGCGCAAACGGTCCCGGGCCATGGTAAGGCGACACCCGTGGGAATACCGTGCGTGAGGCCGCAAAGTGATATGAGGTGTTACCAGCTAGGTCGATGTGACTTGGAATCGCGGTCCTGACAGATGGTGGGCCCAAATTCCGACAAATGGCTTGAGGCCATAAAATCCGAGAGAGGATCCATGTATGAAAACAAAGTGTAGACTTTGGAAGAACTACTTGATGGTCGTAAAGGCTGTTGGGTACAGATGGATTTTAGAAGAAGACGGACAATGATGGTAAGTGTCACCATTAAGAAAGCTCGACTTGTCGTTAAGATGTTTTCCGACAAGTTCAAGGAGTTGATTGCGATGAGACTTTCTCATTCGTAGCGATGCAAAGAGTCTGTTGGAATTATATTAGCAATTACTGCATGATTTATGAAATCTTGCAGATAGGATGTCAAAACATTGTTTCCTCGACGATATTCTTGAGGAAAGGTTGTATGTGATACAATCAGAAGGTTTTGTCAATCCTGAAAGATGCTAACAAGTATGCAGAGCTCCAGCAATCCTTCTAAGGACTTGAGTAAGCATCTCGGAGTTGGAATGTACGCTTTGATGAGATGATCAAAGATTTTGGGTTTATACAAAGTTTGTGAGAAACTTGTATTTCCAAAGAAGTGAGTGGAAGCACTATAGAATTTCTGATAAGTATATGTGAATGACATATTGTTGATCGGAAATGATGTAGAATTTCTGGAAAGCATATAGGGTTATTTGAAAAGTGTTTTCCAATAGAAAACCTGAATTAAGCTGCTTGAACATTGAGCATCAAGATCTATGAGGATAGATAAAAAACGCTAAATGGTACTTCCAAATGAGCACATACCTTGATGTGATCTTGAAGGTGTTCAAGATGGATCAGTCAAAGAAGGAGTTCTTGCCTGAGTTGTAAGGTATGAAGTTAAGAGTTAAAGCTTGACCACGGCGGAGAGAGAGAAAGGACGAAGGTCGTCCCTATGCTTCGGACATAGGCTCATGTATGCTATGTTGTGTACCGCCTTTGAAGTGTGCCTTTCCATGAGTCAGCAAGGGGTACAAGAGTGATCCAGAATGGATCATTGGACAATGATCAAAATGTCCTTGGAGTAAATAAGGACATGTTTCTCGATTATGGAGGTGATAAAGAGTTCGGCGTAAAGGGTTACGTCGATGCAAGCTTTAACACCTATACGAGTGATTCTGAGTAGCAAACCGGATATGTATAGTGGAGCAACCATTTGGAATAGCTCCAAGTGGAGCGTGGAAGCAGCATTTACAATATGACATAGAGATTTGCGAAGTACATACGGATCTGAATGTTGCAGACCCGTTGACTAAAACCTCTCTCACAAGCAAAACATGATCAAACCCCAGAACTCATTGAGTCTTAATCACATGATGATGTGAACTAGTTTAGTGACACTAGTAAACTCTTGGGTGTTGGTCACATGGAGATGTGACCTATGAGTGTTGATCACATAGAGATGTGAACTAGATTATTGACTCTAGTGCAAGTGGGAGACTGTTGGAAATATGCCCTAGAGGCAATAATAAATTGGTTATTATTATATTTCCTTGTTCATGATAATCGTTTATTATCCATGCTATAATTGTATTGATAGGAAATTCAGATACATGTGTGGATACATAGACAACACCATGTCCCTAGTAAGCCTCTAGTTGACTAGCTCGTTGATCAGCAGATGGTTACGGTTTCACGACCATGGACATTGGATGTCGTTGATAACGGGATCACATCATTTGGAGAATGATGTGATGGACAAGACCCAATCCTAAGCCTAGCACAAAGATCATGTAGTTCGTATGCTAAAGCTTTTCTAATGTCAAGTATCTTTTCCTTAGACCATGAGATTGTGCAACTCCTGGATACCGTAGGAATGCTTTGGGTGTACCAAACGTCACAACGTAACTGGGTGGCTATAAAGGTGCACTACAGGTATCTCTGAAAGTGTCTGTTGGGTTGGCACGAATCGAGACTGGGATTTGTCACTCTGTGTAAACGGAGAGGTATCTCTGGGCCCACTCGGTAGGACATCATCATAATGTGCACAATGTGACCAAGGGGTTGATCACGGGATGATGTGTTACGGAACGAGTAAAGAGACTTGCCGGTAACGAGATTGAACAAGGTATCGGTACACCGATGATCGAATCTCGGGCAAGTACAATACCATTAGACAAAGGGAATTGTATACGGGGTCGATTGAGTCCTTGACATCATGGTTCATCCGATGAGATCATCGTGGAACATGTGGGAGCCAACATGGGTATCCAGATCCCGCTGTTGGTTCTTGACGGAGAACGTCTCGGTCATGTTCGCATGGTTCCCGAACCCGTAGGGTCTACACATAAGGTTCGATGGCGCTAGGGTTATAGGGAATAGATATACGTGGTTACGAATGTTGTTGAGTCCGGATGAGATCCCGGACATCACGAGGAGTTCCGAATGGTCCGGAGGTAAAGATTTATATATGGGAAGTCCTATTTTGGCCACCGGAAAATGTTCGGATTTTTCGGTATTGTACCGGGAAGGTTCTAGAAGGTTACGGAGTGGGGCCCACCTGCATGGGGGACCCACATGAATGTGGTAGTGGGGCAAGGCCCCACACCCTGGTCAAGCGCACCAAGATCCCCCTTAGAAGGAATAAGATCATATCCCGAAGGGATAAGATCAAGATCCCTAAAAAGGGGGGATAACAATCGGTGGAGAAAGGAAAGGATGGGATTTCTTTCCTCCCACCTTTGCCAACGCCCCAATGGACTTGGAGGGCAAGAAACCAGCCCCCTCCACCCCTATATATAGTGGGGAGGCGCATGGGAGCTTCACCCCAAGTTCTGGCGCAGCCCTTCCCCTCTCCCAAGTCCTCCTCCTCTCCCGCGGTGCTTGGCGAAGCCCTGCAGGATTGCCACGCTCCTCCACCACCACCACGCCGTCGTGCTGCTGCTGGATGGAGTCTTCCTCAACCTCTCCCTCTCTCCTTTCTGGATCAAGGCATGGGGGACGTCACCGGGCTGTACGTGTGTTGAACGCGGAGGTGTCGTCTGTTCGACACTAGGATCTCCGGTGATTTGGATCGCGACGAGTACAACTCCTTCAACCCCGTTCTCTTGAACGCTTCCGCTTAGCGATCTACAAGGGTATGTAGATGCACTCTCCTTCCCCTCGTTGCTAGTTTCTCCATAGATAGATCTTGGTGAAACGTAGGAAAATTTTGAATTTCTGCTACGTTCCCCAACAACTATGCCCTAGCTTGCTAGAGTAGAGTAGTAGAGTAGGACTCTGCTATACTACTAGCACCGGAGGAGTAGTATATTCTAATTTAAATAGTTACAAACTTCAATTCCCGAGCGTGGAACGACTACGAACCGTGCTCAAAGACCGTGTCTACGTGGTGTTTGGACTTATATGCAAAAAATAGCAAGATGCATGTGCATTGCACGACACACCATCTTCACCAACTCAGTTTTTTCTCTACTCCTACTCCTATAAAAGACTCAGTTGGTGATGATGGAGGCAAGGAGGCATGTACAGCCGGGCCTGCAGCGGACGACGCAGCACTATTCGATTTGTTATTAAAAAAAGTAGTAGAGATAGAGACATAGGGAGGAGCACGAGGTTGTGGGAGATAAGGATGAACGAGGCAAGGCCTTATCTGTAAATGTGGAGAGAGGTGCGGGTATCTTTTGTAAAATTTTCATAGTTGGCTTTCTATCCGTCAGATATAGATCGGACGGTCTATATTACAAGATGGCAGGCATACCATCATCACCAACTCGGTTTTCTATAAGATATATATATATATATATATATATATATATATATATATATATATATATATATATATATATATATATATATATATATATATATAGATAGAGACTAGGGTGTACTAGTAAGGACACCATCTATCGCTTCGTGCTACTCCTGCGCTCCATTCGGCGGCATAACGCCCCTACAGCCACTCCCTCCTGCGCTCCATTCGGTGGTCTTGTTGAAATCTGGGAGCGCACTCTCGATCGCTTGCAGACACGACTTCACCGACGATGTCTTCTTCCCCGACCTCGGCAACCTCTTCCTCAACGACATGGGCGACAACCTCAACGCCAACGGTGCTGCTCCCGTTGCATCGTATGTGTTTCTGTCCTTTCTGTTCGAAATCATGGTAGAATTCATGTTTCTACTCTGTATCCTACTACTATGCTAGTCCACATGATCAGTTTCATCTCTGTTATAGCCGTCATGATTTATTTTGTGCTTATTCGGATTAAATCTCATAGTAACTTGCTCACATATTCAACTGGCGCAACGTCCCCTATAGCCACTCCCGTTTCATGGACGGCCTAGTCGATGCCTCCAAGGAGCCCTTCGTCCACTGCTATGAGTGCCCGATGCCGTTTTGTGGCTAGCCGGCGGACATGGTGCATCACCTCATGGATGCGTGCAGCGGTCACTGCTGGCCCTTGGCGGAGAACATCAAGTACGACACATGCTACCAGTTCACCATGCCGGAGTCCCTGGAGGATCACCGCCGCCTGCTAGTCTCGGAGGAGGACGGCAGCGTCTTCCTCGTCATCATGGGCACCGGCGAGGCCCGCGCAGGCCGCCGCCACGTCTTTGTAGCGTCGTCGGCGTCGCGCGCCGTGACGCCGACATCGACACGAGGCAGATGTACGGGTGCGAGGTCAATGTTACTACCCCTCCAGGTCACGTGGGCGGCGAAACCGGCCTCATCGGACAGACTTGGAATCTGAGGCTGGGACTATCCCGCCAATGTGGACTTGGAAAACCCATGGCATCCGTTCTATCCTTTACCCGCCGACTCGGTGCACGGGGACTCCAAGGAGGTTCACCTGGACATACGCATTATCAAGTGCACTTAGAAAATATGTAGTGTGTGTGTGGGCGCTTATGGCCCGTGTCTTTGCCACTTTTGATTCTGTAAGCTTGTCGTTAAACTTGAGTGGCTTTCGCCGCAACCCTTCCTTTGAACTGCTCCTCTCAGTGAGCTGATGTAAGACACTTTGGGTTTCATTTGACAATGGAACCAGGGAGGATCCTCCCTGTTCTTCTAAAAAATACGCATTATCAAGTTAAATGTTGATCATTAGTCTTCGCTCAATGTAATCCGCTGTCTAAGCATGTGGAGACTTCCATGCAGGATCTTGCTCTATTGGAGTATCGCGCATGAATAAAAGTGTATCCGTTTTTATGGTTTAGTCTAGAATCTTCCATGTATGAATTTTTACTACAGTACTGGTGAAAGACTTACGATGAACCATTTCTTACATCTCATCTGCCCCCTTCCAAGTCATCCTGATTTAATCCCTCCGTCTAGGTGTATAAGGGCATGATTAATATTACTTAATAGTATAGCCAACTGTTGACTATAAGAAAGTGCCATGTCATCTATAGCCAACATGTATAACAATCGATACTCAAAAACTAATTCTTAAAGATCATTTCTTGCAAAGCACAATAAGTGTTATTTCTTCACAAGTTTTGGATGCAGGTTGAACAGTTGAACGCTTTTGTTTGCAAAAATACCTTTTTATCTATTTCACCCGGATGTTTGTGAGCTCTAGAGATGAGATAATATCCAAAGAAACCTATCGATACCCGTTACACATGACATGACCCCCACATCCTTTGTCAAAATAAACAACTCCTCGACCAATGCATTTCACTCTTGGGTGCAACGCATGGGCACCTTACTACTATAGATTAGTGCGACCAAAAATTGAACTAACATTATATATAGTACGATAAATATTGATGCATGTCACCTAAAATTACGTCATTCAAAACTATGTTCAAATACGAATCCAACGATATAGTTTTTGTTGACATGCACTAACATTTTATCAGTTAAATCTTCAGTCAAATCACAAAACCCACACTCATGGCGCGGCGCATTAATCCTGATTTAATCCCTCCCTCATCTGTCCCCATCAGTTAACACTTAGGCGCGGTGCATTAACTTCTACCTCGTTTCTTGTTTCTTGACATATCAACCAATAAGAGATAAAGAGTATGCATGCTTTTAATGACTTGAGATATCAAACACGACATGCAGTGGTTAGTTCATTGCATGCAATACTATTAATTAGAAAATAAATATTAACGTTTCTCGTTTTCTCCTCCTCCTTGGTCACGGTGCACAGCCTAAGATGACTTACTCACCTAGACGGATGGAGTAGTGCATGTGACATGCACTAACATTTCATTAGTTAAATTTATGATCAAAATTTGACACATATTACAATGGGGACCAATAAACCAGGACGGAGGTACTAGTTATGGGATTACTAATCTAGAAGCCTAAAAGAACTGGCCCCTGGTACTCCTACTAGTAGTAGTACTCACGTTGGAATCGTTTCACAAGCTTGACTAGTGTTGTTTTTCTACTTTTACAAAAACCGCATCGTAATGTTTAAACGTGCATAAGTAATAGTAGTACTCCCTCTGTCTAGGTGTACAAATCTTCCCTCCTTCTTGGTCACCGTGCACAACCAAAGATGACTTATTGACGTGGACGGAGGGAGTAGAAAAGTCTGCAAGCATATATCGAGAGAGACGTGTAGTCCGATAGTCTATAGTAAAGTTTGTGCTATATGCACGTACTTGCAAAATGCGTAATAATACACAACGTTTCCAAACTTTCCCTTTTACATACTTAATTAAGGACGCTAAAAATTCCTGCAAGTTCGGGATTTATCATTTGCGTCCCAAAACTAATGAGATCGCCTTACGAAACAACAATTATACTCCTCCTAAAAGCCACGGCGCTCGCAGGAGCGCTTGCGGCGCGCCACGAGTGCCCTGGTGCGCGGCTGTTTCCCAGCTCGCCGACACAACGCCTCTTCCTCAGCCTCGCAACTCGCGAGGTGCTGATTGGCGGCTTGCCGGTGGGCGAGCGCGATCTCACCAGTGTGGTGATCCGGCGCCAACAGGTACTCCTCCTGGCTGGAAGCGTGCACCCGGTCCACGTACCGCCAAGCGTAGATGAGGCACTTGGGCCCGACTGCAGTCAGGGCGTCGGCACGGGCGTCCTCTGCCACCCTCACGGCCCTCGCACGAGCCTTATGCCAAAGAACCAATTGCTTGACTCTCTCGGACACGACATAGATCTCCCAGAAAGCTTGTTGCGCGGTGCGCTTCTCTTCCTAGCTAGGCCTTCTTCTCCGCCTCTATTTTGGCGCGCTCTGCTGGAGGCAAAGCCTCCCACAAGGTGACATCCATTTCTTGCCAAAGCTCCTCAAGGCCGGGGGGCTCGGCGGGCGGCGCGGCGTTCTCCTCGTAGCGGGGAGCCGACGCGTCCTCCGACGCGCGTGCTGGGGAGATTGGGAACGCCGACGCATCCACCTCGACACGTCGCGGCGAGGAGCGGAACGCCGACGCGTCCTCCTCAACTAGTGGCGGCGAGGAACGGAACGGCGACGCGTCACGTCGCGGCGAGGAGCGGAACGCCGATGTGTCCTTCTCGACTAGTGGCGGCGAGGAACGGAACGGCGACGCGCCGTGTAGTGGCGAGGAGCGGAACACCGACGCGTCCTCCTCGACTAGTGGCGGCGAGGAACGGAACGGCGACGCGTGACTGTCCGCGCGGTGCAGCGAGGGGCCTAGGGCTTGGGAGGCGATGCCATGGTGGTCGGCGTGAGAGGGGGAGGAGATAGCGATGAACGTGAACATGAGGGGAGGAGATAGCGATTTCGTGGGGCGCAGTATTTATAGCGAGCAATGGCACACCTCGTAAGATATGGATGAGCTGCACTTGACTTAATCTGCAGGTCGGCTTGCGTCATCGACATGTGGGCCAGTACACTGCTGGGCCCGTATGTCGGTGACCCAGTGCAACTGAAGTTAAGTAAAAGCTACGTGGGCATATTTGTTGGAGTAAATTACGGGGGAGTGAAGGGGTGAAAATATTGCTGGTCACAATGGATTGGACGAGCGTGGGGGGAGGAGGGTCATGCATGCAGATTTTTTTCACATGGGGTGGAGTGGTAGAACCGCCGGAGGGAGAAGGAGAGTTCGGCAGGCATATTGTTTCCACAAATGGAGAGGAAAAGATTTGGAGACGAATGGGCTTCCTGCAGGTATGGGGAACGGTGCATAATAAGTCATCTTGCATGCCGGGCTAGGTATAGTCTCAAGTCATTAAAAACATACACGCCCCACACATATTTCAAGGTGCACTAAATTATTGCATGTGATGATTAAGGCTGGCCATAATGGTGGTATCTTAGCTGGTATCATGCACACGGGAATAGCAAACATGCTGATGTGGCAAAGAATTAAAGAAGAGAGGGGGGTTAGAGTAACTAGTGTTCATGCATGCATTGGTAAACACATTCTTTTGTGAAGAACGACAGCATTAGTTGAGTACTTTTGCAGACTTCAAAAACGATTCCACCGCCTCTACTATCTTGCTAAGAGTAGGTGAAATTTGTGAGTCGAGCCCTTTAAAATAGAAGGGAGGTAGTGGTACTCTAATAACTAGGTGTGTAAGTCATCTTACGAAAACCAAATAATCCCAAAACACGTAGGCGTGGTGCATTAACTTCTACCTCGTTTCTTGTTTCTTGACATATCAACCAATAAGAGATGAGGGTGTGCATGCTTTTAATGACCTGAGACTATCAAACATGACATGCAAGGTTAGTTCATTGCATGCAATACTATTTAAGTAGCAAATAAACATTAATGTCTCGTTTTTCCTCCTCCTTGGTCACGGTGCAAAGCCTAAGATGACTTACTCACCTAGACGGAGGGAGTATCAACATTCACAATGTCAAATCAATATTTTTACACTCATTATAAAACGTAGTTCTTATACTCATTATAATCAGTATTGTAGATATTGATATTTTAGTATAAATTTGGTCGTGGATTTCATTGATGCTGTTAAAGCATGGAGGAACCGGAGCTTAGGGCTTGCATTGTCGGTCTCTACATAGGTATTTCTCTTCATAATCCTATAATTTTAGAGACTGATTGCGCTTTTGTGGTAGCGTCTCTTGCATCGGGGACTATGACAGTCTGCTATCGTGACACAAGATGAAAGCGTTGAGCATCTCGAAGTTGATCAACAATCTTCAATTGTCAAAGATTAGCCGTTCGCCAATAAGGTGGCACACTTAATCGCTAAGTATAGCTTTCACAATAGATTAGATGGTATTCTTGTAAATAATGTACCACCACAATGTGGTGAATATTATATCGAATGAGTGTCTTGGTGTGGCTGGTTAATTAATATAAGGTGGTGTTCAAAAAGTATATATTTGGTCAAACACTTTGCAAGCGGTTGACGGGAGTAAAAAGGACCAGAGGGAGTATCGTGCATGCGGAGTAGGCAAAAAATTATCATTTATAGCGGTCGAAGTCTCAAAGGCGCGACCGCGAGGAGGGAGGCGAAGGTCGGGGAGCCGCGACGGTTGACGAATTAAGTGAAGTTACATCCACGCGCCCGACATGGCGTCGAACAGCGAAGCTATACCGTCAGGCCTACGATATGGGTCTAGTAGACATGACATCTAGTGGGTCCCGCATAGTTCTCGAGAACTCTTTGGGGGCTTGACGCTGTTTATCCACCGGGCAAGCCAGCAACCCCACGCCGTTCGCACGCCCTACTCGTCCCCGTCTTCTACCTCACAACAGTTCGGTCCCAGTCGTCCCGTCCTTTCACATTAGTTCGCTCCCTGTTTTTGCGGGGTACAACAGTTCAACTTCTCCTAACCCTCCTCCAAAATCCATGGCCTCCCAAATCTCCATGGTCGCCGCTGAGTACCAGGTTAGAGCCATCACCGGCGATCAGTTCATCCTCATCTACACACGTGGATCCGCGACAGTGGAAGCATGGCTTGCTCGCTTCCTACGCATGTTCAACAGTTCAACGGATGAGTGGGTCGCTGGGCTAGATGTTGAGTACACCACAGTCCTGGGACCAGAGAAGGATCTAAAGGACGAAGAGAGGAAGAAGCTTGCCGTGATCCAGGTTTGCGTACATAACGTTTGCTTGGTCTACCACATATGCCATGCCGACGTTGAGTCCCAGGATTTTAAGAACTTCCTCGGGGACAAAAGAGTGAAATTCGTTACTGTAGGCTTTAAGAACGATAGAGATGTCCTGCGTCGGATAGGTCTCGTTGTAGGCCAGCCCTTCGATCTCCAGAAGGCAAGCCTGGTGTCCTCCTCTCAACCTTCAATGCTGACCCTGGCAGCAGCCATGATTGATCCTTCGTACGCTAAACTGAAGAAACCTCATCACGAGTTTCATCATGCATGTGAGTCAAAGAAATTAGATGAAGATCACATCCTGTACGCAGCAATGGATGCCTACCTTTGTTTAAATATCTACATGGGTTGGATGAAGAAGCAGAGCCCAGTGTCCGGTTCAAGCAAAGAAGCGTCGACGAAGAGGAAGAGGAAGAGGGACGAGGTCGAATTCGAGGACGTGGACTCGGACTCCGAGTAGGTGGCAGTGCCGTCGCTCATGCTGGTTCTACTGCAGTGTCAAGCGGACTAGTTGCTTAGCTTATTTTCAAGGGCGTGTTGTGCTGAGGCCCCAGCAGAACTATGTTTATGTTCTTTCTCATTATTTGAACTCTTTAGTATGTAGAGTAGTACTAGTACTATGTCTTACTACTGTTCTTCTTGCAGTTGGTACTACTGCTCGTATCTTCGTGTTCCTACTGTATTTAATATGTTCGTACTAGTAGTATAATTTGGGTCAGTCGATTTCTGAAAGAAGTTCGACGGAGCGAAGGAAGAAGACGGCAGAAGAGGTGGAAGAAGCCCTTCTAGCCATCCATGTTGCAACAAACGGCTCGCATGAGTCGACTGACCCAAATTGCTCCTTCAGATTGCAGGATCCACGTGGCATTCAAGGTCTCGAAGGTAGATTCCGCATCCGCACCCGGTTTGCGGGCTCGACGCGCGCGCGACCGGCTTCCGCCACGACAGCCACCATGCGCGCCTCCTCCGCATGGGCGGAGACGACAATGACACGCTAGTTCCTCCTCGCCGGCGTGCTGGAGCACGCGCTCGTCCTCTTCTTCGTACGCTGCATGCATAGATGCGGCTCTACCAGCTGCTCGCGTGCTTGGCAGCGCGGCGGCATGGCGAGGAGGGACTACAGACGACGTGAGCGGGCGAGCCTTCGGCTTCATGGCACAGGGATGGCGGCGCCACGGCGGTGATGGGCGAGAAATTGTTGGCCGGAGCAGGCGGGCGCCAGCATGCGCAACGGCGGCGGCGGCATATTGATGAGTGCGCGTATGGGAGCTTACTTTAGTTTTATATAAGGTTGGTGAAACTTAAAAAAAAACCATACTAGTACACGTAAACATTAGACTTAGGCAGCGCTTTTATTAATATATTTTTTAAGTTAGTACCACAGCCACGATACGGAATCATGTGCAATCGTGTGAACCACGGCCACACGGCCGATCGAACGGTGCGTCACCGTGTCGCGCTCGAAGGACATTCACCGAAGCTTTTTGTGTGTGTGAAAACAATCCTCGAATATTACTCAAGTTTTTTTTCCTGGGAAAGTTCTTGACGCTGCAATATTTCCATATATTTGAATTTAGCTCCAGTTTGTGTTTATTTGGATTTGGACGTTTTAGGTGCGCCCTAGTTTTTTTAATACTTATTTTGTGTGTGTGACTGGGAGAGAACGTGTGTATGTGTCCATATGTGTGTTGTGGCGGAAGGGCAATGTGGAGACGGTGTGCGTGTGATACAGACATAGAGAGTTGTGAATGTGCAAATGATCATGCATGAGTGAGACATAGATAGATGCTGATACGTTGTGTATACATGAGAGAACGGTCTTCTAGTTTACTTGTGTGTGTGTGTGTGTGTGTGTGTGAGAGAGAGAGAGAGGAGCATCCGTAACAGAACAACCATCTCTCTCGATTCGTCCGTCCCTCACACGATCGCATGTAACACATGCATCAACGCGCACATTTTGACACCCTCACTCGGCCCCTACCCACCTCAAGGCCCGCACAATCTCTTTGTGAATACCCATTTCTCTCCTTAGGTTTGTTTTCGCTCAATATCTGACACACACACACGCGCGCGCACACACACACACACACACACGCAGCACAACACACACGCACACTCCCCCAAGCACACAATTCACCCCCATCCAAGGTTATACGGCGACCAGTCTCGCTTGTGCTTCTTTGCACCCCAACATGCACAACACCTCAATCTTCAAAGAGGGCATCGAGCAGATCAAAGACGGCGACCACACCACGCTAGAGAATGCGGGATCATTTGGAAGTACGGTGATGTGATGACGGCTGACTGACTCCTCCCCCCACCCTCTCTCTCTCTTGCACAAAATTACCAATCCCTCTCTCCCCCGCACAAAATTGACAATCCCTCAACCCATGAGATCCTTCCCCTCTCGTCCATGTTTTTCCAGCTCTATCATCAAACATGTTGTCTCTTCTCCTTCCACGTATACAGAATCCGGATGCACACGCATCTCACGTATATTACATGTCTCCATCTTTCTCACAGACCTAACTTCTTCCTCTCTCTTTCTCTCTCTCTCTCTCTCTCTCTCTCTCTCTCTCTCTCTCTCTCTCTCTCTTGTTAGGTTTGTCTCCTGCTCTCTCATCCACATACATACAATCTTTGCTGCCCTATCTGCTCCATCTTCAAAAGCACTCTCTGCATGTTTCATTCACATAATGGGATATGTCAAAATGTTGCTTCTATAATGGCTGGTGTAGAGTTTTGGTTGTTTTTGTTGCATCCTACAAAGTAATAACTATGAAATGCATTTAGATTCTCATTTGACTGGGATTATGTGAGTTTGAGCATGTTGTGAACTACTATAGACCTTGTATACATCTTGGGATTCGACAATGATTGTAACTATTGAATTGTATAGACCATTACATTCGAAGTCAATAGCCTAATATATTTATTTCACAGTTTCAACAAATGATTAGTTCACTACAAACTAAGAAAACAAATGTGTACTCCTCCGCTTTTATTTAAGTCCGCGTATTAGCATTGGTCAAAGTCAAGTTTTGTAAACTCTCGAAAGCTTATAACAAAAATATTAACATATACAATAACAAATAAATACCATTAGATTCATTATTGAATGTACTTCCACATCATACATATTTGTTATGGTAAATGTTTATATTTTTATATAAACTTGGTCAAACTTTAGGAAGTTTGACTTCGGTCAAACCTAATATGCAGAGTTTACTACTACTACTCGCTAGTTGCTTAGCCGAATCACTCAACACGCCACACGGGAGTCCAAAGTCACAAAATTTTGAGGTCGGCGGAAAATCTCCGCGACCCTGATTCGAGCAGTGGGAAGTTACCATCATAGCCTTTGGAACAGGCCTACGGACGATGCTTGGTAGGGGGCTGTTTTTGTAACTTCAGGTTCACCCTACCCAGCCAACCCCACCCCGGCACCCAGAGTAGTACACCTGAATACTCCCCATTTTCTATCCCCACCGCAAAAGCACCGCAGCCTTCGTGCTCCTCCCCTTTACATCGGCGCACTCGTCCAGCGCAGCGCATCTGCCTCATCGACGACCTCGTACGCCGCACTGGAGCCGGTCCACCGTCATCGTCGTAGACGGAGCCTCTTCCCCGGCATCGTCTTCCACGGTCTCGGATCTGCTTCCCAGAAGCCGACGCCAAGCGCAGAAGTACCACCGACGTGGACAATGAACTGACTCCCTTTGCTGACCATGACTCATAGAGGCCGCCGCGACCATCGTTCTCCTCCTAGATTGGTAATGTGTGTATTGAATCACTTAGCAGTACATGTGCAGTTCCAATTTTGTTCATACCTACCCTTCAATTTTCCTGGGTGCTATTGTTCCCGTAAAAGTAATTGGTTATAGCCTCCATTGTCCAACAGAATATCAGCTGGTAATTGTGCGTCGCTCCTGTATCGCGTTGTGCTTGGGTAGGTTTTTCATCTACAACCTTTAGTGTGGCAAATGATGGAAAGGTTTTTAGAAGTAGCAAGATGCCCATGCGTTGCACGCATCAAGATGCATTTGTATGAGTAGTTTTTCTTGTGGGAGAAAAGGATGAACGAGGGAAGGCCTTATTTGCAAATCTGGAGAGGGGTATGGGTATCTTTCTGCAAAATTCCCATTTGTTTCCTTCCTATCTGTCAGATATAAATCGGACGACCTATATTGCAAGAAAAAAAAGTATAGAGAAAAAAAAGTAGAGAGTAAAGGAAGTAGAGATAAATATTAAATATTAAATATAAAATAAATATAACCATAGAGAAGAGAGTAGAGATAGCAGAGACGTCGGGAAAGGATCGCGTGCGTGCGGGAAAAAGTGGTCGGGCGTGCGCTAGTTTTGGCTCGCGGCGTCCGACGCGCTTTATAAAATCCAACGCCCTCCCACCGCTTTGTGCCTTGACACCGCTCTGTGCCTCGCCACCGCTCTCTCCCCGCTCTTTTCGCCTCGCCGCCGCCGCGCCACCATGCCGCTGCGTCACCGAGAAACTTGGGGATACCGCGGCGTCCGCGCGCGCCCCTCCGGCGGCTTCTCCTCCGAGATCCGGTTCCGCGGGATGCGCCTCGGCCTCGGCAATTTCGACACCGTCAACGAGGCCGCCAGCACAGACGACGGGCGGCGTGGCGCCCGGTGGCCTCATAGAACATTGAACTTCCCCAACGTGCCGACGCTGAGCGGCGCGAGAGCTCGCGCCTCTGCGCGGCTTAGCACCGACGAGGATCGCCGCGACAACCGGAGGCGGAGCACCGTCTCGGCATCGCCGAGATGGACGAGGAAGCCATGGCGCTGTGGTGCCAACACTTCCGTGAGGACATCATCAACGAGCGAGTTCTACGCGCAAAGCAGAGCGAGAGGGGATAAGAGGAGGGCGGAGCGAGCCGCCTATCGCGAGGACAAGCGTGAGCGCGGACGCTCAATTCAACATGAGGCTAGGAGCAGCGTCGCCCTGGGAATCCGACGATGATCGGTATCTTCACGCCTACAGTCAGACGCCGGAGGAGGAAATCACCGAGGAGGAGTCGGACAACGAGGAGTAGTTGAATTATCTTTTTTTTATCTATCTATGCTGAGAACTATCCTCTACTCTCTAGTATCTACTTCTCGATATCAGCACTGTTAACGCTTTTTAAAGCGCCAGCTTCTGATTCTGTTGGAGATGCTCTAACATGGCGATTTAGTGCTTTAATGTTGCCCACAAGATGCTTGAGTATTACTAGTAGTATTTTTCTTGCCATGTTGAGATTTTAAAACCACGAGTGTGAACATGCAGAGGAGCAATGAAGACCAAACACGGGATATTCGAGACATCTTCAAGGAGCGTGGCAAGTTAAAGAGGAGCCACACTGAACCTGTAAAACCAGTTTTGGTAAGTAACACCCTTTCAATTACTTTCGTTTAGCCTCGTGTTCTTCAATGTGTATATGTTGTAGTTTCTGTTTTTCTTAAGCTGGTGTCCTTTCATGTGTAATAAGAAGAGTCCTACTCGTCCTAATGCTTTCGTTTTTAACTTGATGTAGGAAGTGGGTGTTCTCACCTTGTAGTCTGTTTTTATATTTCTTTTCCTTTTGAATTCACTTCTCCGAGTTCTGTTTATCTGGCTTCTACTAAATGGATCTAGGTTTATCTGAGTATTGATCTAAAAAAGAAGTAACTTCATGTCAGGATGCAGTTCCTGCGAGGAGGGAAGTATGGTCAACCTCGAGATCATGTTTCCAAAATGAGGCTGGATTACACACAAGGTGCCAGTTCCCTAATGATGCTGGAT
This sequence comes from Aegilops longissima, assembly GCA_021605205.1. Taxonomy (NCBI): domain Eukaryota; kingdom Viridiplantae; phylum Streptophyta; class Magnoliopsida; order Poales; family Poaceae; genus Aegilops; species Aegilops longissima. Next base: position 205,504,138 of record CM038680.1, on the reverse strand, counting down.
TAGACACAAGGTGCAAATGCCCAGATGATGCTGGATTACACACAAGCCAGGTGGAGTGGTTAGTTGTTCGTGTCCTCGTGGCATTAGTAAAGGCTGAAAGAAAGTGTGCAGTAGCCCTTGAGAATGTAGCTGAGTTCCTAAAGAAGCGAAAAGAGAAAGCAGATGCTCTCTTCACCCAAGCCAAAGAAGAGATGGAAGAAGCCAGAAATAAGCTAGCAGAGGCAGAGCAGGCTAGGCGTCTCCTGCTATCTAAAACTGTTGTCAATACAAAATTTCCTTCATAATAGCTAGGTTCAAATGTTTATCCAGTCAGCATGCCTGTTGTGATGTCTGTGCATCTACTGATGTGGCACAAAATGTTTTTTTGGGTCATATAATAATAGCAATTACTTTCCAAACAATAACAGACGAAGCATTGGACATGGTATAGTTCACGCGCAAGCCTGGCATTCCAAGTTCAACTTCCACATCAAACTCATGTTCACAGATATCTGCATATTCTTACATAATGTCCACAACCATGATTCACTTCAAAGCCAAAAAAATGTGAGGAGAGTTATAAATAAAGAAAAACCTCTACTAGTTCCTGCTACCAGTGCGAGCACAAAAAGTCAAGACCATGCGTAAATTAATTACTCCCTCCGTCCCATAATATAAGACGCTTTTTGACACTAGTATAGTGTCAAAAAACGTCTTACATTATGAGACGGAGGGAGTATATTTTAGTCATGTTTTCTGTTCTAAAATGCCTGCCGGCACACGCACGGATTCAATGAAGGCAGGTGGGGTAGTATTAAGTTGGTTGCACGCGCGAGGAGGCGTGCTCAGCCGGGCCTGCAGCAAGTGCGGCCCTCTTGGCCGGCGCCGGTTCAATGTCTGCGCTATGATAGGCCGCATCCGTGTCAGAGCAATCACTCTCTCCAGTCCTTTTTTGTATGCGTATAACAAAATCTCGTTTTCCATTCACATTTTACAAGTAAAATTCGTGGACAAACTTTGACCCAAAGTACGATGGGGACTAGACAAACCTCTTGGCCGGCGCCGGTTCAATGCCTGCGCTATGAGACTGGAGGTAGTAGTTTTTTTTAATCAAAGAAGGGTTTCCCCTTCCGATTACTGAAAACCAGCATCTAAATCTAAACCATAGTATTTTCCCTAGAACTACCAGGTTCAACATCTCGCAACATAAACCCATACAACCATACGCCAAGGAGGTACATAGTACTATGAATTCCATTTTCGCTCCATACCAATCGTTCTAAAAACTACTTACTACTTATAACGTGCCATTGAAAACCGGAACTCTTAACCCCGCTAAAAAACGATATTTTAAACGTGGCTACTCGATCTGTGGCAACTGGCGAGCCACCGCGCTCTAAGTCGTTCACCTGTGGTCCCGACCATCAACTCCTAGAAAGGTGCTCCACCACGTACCCGGTACCCGCGAATGCAGCAATCGTGCGCCTAGGGTTTTAGGGATTATTTGTTAACGTCGCCTTTACGTAACACTCATGTGTGCAAGCCAGCAAGAGGCCGACTGCGTGCGTGCGCCTCTTCTCTTCGTATATGTACTCCACCGTTTGTCTGGTGTCCAAAAAATTTTATTAACTACTAGCAATGTGCCAATGTGTTGCCACACGATCAAAGTAGATTAATACATATTCACCGATTTGATAAAAAAAAAGTTGTCGGGGAAGCTGATCATAACCCACGGACACCTATGGGACCGGCGGACCGAGTCCCTTTCGGTTCGGTGGGGGGCGGAGATTGCACGAAGAGCAGATCGAGGCGAAACACACGAGCAGTTTACCCAGCTTCGGAGCTCTCCGGAGAGATAATACTCCTACTGCTGCTTGTCTGATTATGTTGTGTTCTTGCTAGGGGGCGTTGAGAGCTACAAAACCTAGCGTGAGTGTCTCTGGTTTCGAATGAGTCGAACCCCCAACCCTTTCTACGTTGCGCATGGGCCTCCTTTTATAGGCTAAAGGGGTCACCAACAGGTGGCAACGTAGACGAGGGCAAAATGGGAAAATGAGTTGCGGTTGGTATAGCTACTTTGTACAGTGTATTCTACCTAACTCTGACGGCAAGGGACAAAAGCATTAAATTCCCGTCCATGTCGCCTAAACAGTGCAACAGGGACCGTCGGGAGCGCCACCGCTTGCCACGATGGCATTCCTGTCAGCGCCGATTACCGCTGCTCTCCGCTGGCCGCACAGCCTCTTGACACGTACGCCTGGAATGGTCCCATGGCAACACGTTGGTGGATGAGCTGGAGTGGAGATGAAGAGTGGTTGCCTGCCGCGGCAAGCGCCTTGCCGCGGCTGAATCCTTGTCGCGCCCAGAAGCTTGTCGCTCACCGGGTCTTCCCGGCAAGCTCCTCTTGCCGGGGTCTTTATCTTCTGCGTGCCTTGAGGGGCCTTCCCGGCAAGCTCCTCTTGCCGAGGCCTTGTCTTCTGTGCTTAAATACTTTGTTCTTGAATGGCTCAAAAGGAACTATGGAGGACCTTGGCGTTCACCAGGCAAGCCTTGCCGCGGGGTGCTGCAACTGCCCGTGCACGAGTTCGGGATACTAGGGTACCCCTACTCTAGTACACCGACAGGAGCCCCCGGGCCTGGGCCACACACGGTGCCGAGCGCTGTTGGGCCAGGCCCAAAACAGTGCACGGGCACGCGCGGCCTAGATCACGCCGTAAGTTGCTCCGGACCCACCACGTCCCCCACGAACAGCACGCGTCGAACGTGGCGTCGTGGGAGAGATCGTGGGGGGCTTTCTTTAATTGGAAAAGCGGAACGTCCGCCCCTCTCCCTCCTTATAAACAGGGGAAACAGGGGCAGGTCGCCCACCTCGCCATTTGCTATCCCATCTCGAAACCACCGCCGCCCCCTTCTTCTCTAGTCTCGAGAGAGCAACGCCCGCTTCATCGCCACCAGCGCCATCAACGCCGCCGGTCTCCTCCACCACCTCCGCCATGGCTCGGAAAGCCGACAAGGGGAAGGGCGTGAAGTCGGCCGAGGCGCAGCGGCTCGCGGCGCTGCGAAAGGAGCGGGCCGTCTTCCCCCCAGCTCGACGCAAAGGAGCTGAGGGAGGCTACTACCTCTTCGGTCGACGGAGACGCGATGATCCGCGCGAAGGTACTCTCCGCCGCATCAGATTTGGTTTCGGCGGTACCCTTCTTCGCTCTTCTTCTATTGCGGGCTCTGCCCGCCCTTCTCTGAATTCTTCTGCGACATCATGAACACCTACGGGCTTCGCCTCTTTGATTTCACCCGCAATGTTGTCCTGACCATGGCAGTTTTCGCACACCTTTGCGAAAACTTTGTCGGAGTCCACCCAAACGTAGCCCTCTTCCGCCACTTCTTCATGCCCCGCGTCGAGAGAGGAGAGCCACTTGCCGAAGGGATTGCTTGGATCTCTAGGATCGGCAAGAAAGAAGCCTATCTGGAAGGAGAGCTCCGCAGCAAGTGGGAGGAGTGGAGAGCCGATTGGTGTTGGATCGTTGAGGAGAACCCGCAGCCCTTCACTACCCAGCGCCAAACTCCCATAGTGCGCGGCAACGATTGGAGTAACTTGGCGCCGGAGGATGCTAGGTTGAAGATTGCCGTGACCCGGATCTTGCGCCTCAGGCTTGCCGGACTCACTGTAGGCGCCGTTGGCGCAGATTTCCTTCGCCGCCGCATCGCTCCCTTGAAGGAGAGGAGGAGACCTGCTTGGGAGTTCCAAAATGCGGCAGACATCATGAGGCTGCGCCCGGGCCTCAACTGGAATTTCACTGTCTTGGAGTTGGATGCGATGCTGCTGGAGCTGTTCAAGCACGACAACGATCACCCCGAGTGGTTTAGGTTGCCGAGGGGGGTCGTCCCATTGTGCGACAACTCTTCGCTCGACCGCATCCGCGCCATGATGCCGTTATGCGATTCGCATGGGATTGTTCCAACCTGGCAAGAGCCTGCGGACGACGTGGTGCGGCAGTTCTTCGATAGCTTGGAAGAAGTACCGATCCTCCCCGATGAGCAGAAGTGGCTCACCCGCGACACCACCGACGCCGAGATGCAGCGGATCGCCACCAGGCTGGAGGAGGCGGCAGCAGCTGCTGCCGCTGGCGAATTCGGGTTCACCGTGGAGGAGGCAGAGGCAGCAGAGGCGGCAAGCCTTGCCGATCGAGAGGAGCTTGCCAGCGAGGAGGAGCAGGCCGAGCCCGAAGTTGACCCGATCGAGTCTGCCAAGGGCGCCTCCTCCATACCTTCAAGTAGCTTGCCGTGAGCGGAGCCTACAGCTCCACCAAGAAGGCGTCTCCGCAAGGCCGGGGAAGTGACGGGGCGGCAGACGGGCCAACAGCCGCAGCGCCGTGCGACGCGCTCAACCGCGGCAAGCACTGTTGCCGCGGGAGCACCCCACACCGCTGCAACAACTGAGGCGGGATCCTCTCAGGCCACCGCTGCCACCCCCGCCAAGCGGTCAAGAGAAACTACTCCTCCGCCTCTTCGCACCGGAGGCGAGCCGGAGTTTGATCTCTCCGCACTCAGCTTCGACGAGGAAGAAGAAGAAGAGTAAGCTTCTATGCTGTGCTTGTATTTCTTCAATTTGGTTGCTTCGTCTTGTATCTGACTTGCTTCATTCTGAACCCTTTCCTTTTCAGGACGCTGGCCTAGAGAGCGTCGAAGAGAGCCAAGACCCCGGTGGTTGTCATCGAAGACGATCCCCAGCAACAACAGGAGGCGCTGCTCGAGACCCCTTGCGGACCCGCAACCCTTCTCAGAGCAGCCCCAAAGACAGCCCCAGCCGTAAGTATATGGTTTACTTCTTACGGTTAGGTGTGCATGGGTGCTCCTTCTTTGCTGATATCTGACTTGTTGATTTGTGTAGGAGCAGAGCAGCCTCATCAGGAGTGCCCGGAAGCCGCTCCTGAAATTCCTTCTGCTTCGACTACGCCGCCAAGGGAGAATTCTCTGGCATGGGAGCGCTCTCCGGCAATAGAGACTTCTCCGGCAAGGGACAGCACCAGTGATCCTCCAGTGATCGAGACTATGGCTGCAGATCCCATCGCAGGTAATCTTCTTGCCTGAAAATTTCCCTTGGGTTCTTTTTCTTCTGTTCTTCTTTTCGAACATTTGCTTGATTGTTCTTTCTTTTTCTGGTCGTCAGATCCATCCGCCGCAGAGCTGATGGAGACTGAGGTCGCCGGCGAGGAGGACGCGCGCGGCAACAATGATGATGTCGTCACTATGGAGGAAGAGGTTGGTGCCGATGGGTCCGCCGGCGAGGAGGCCGCCAAGGCTGCCGCCGCAAAAGCTGGCGAGGGGTCCGGCGATCGTACTGACGACCCTGAGGCCGTAGGAGCGCCAGGCGCTACGCCGACCGCCGATCCCTCCGCCACCGGTGCAGCGTCAGGCTCCGAAGAGCCCCAGCCCGGCGCCTATCTGAAGGCCAGCGACGGCGTCTTCATCAAACTCCCCTGGGCGTCGAGCTCCAGGGCGCCGGTCGAAGGGGAGACCTTTGACGAAGAGCTGCTCGCCTCCGCTGGGCTGTCGCTGGTTGACGTGCCAAGCAGCAGCGGCGGCGAGTCTGAGGAGGAGCAGCTGCTGAAGAAGCTGTTGTCGCTCTACCGCGCCCGACAAGCCAAGTTGGAGTCCCGGGAAGCACTTGTCGCGAGGGCGGGAGCAGACATGGAGAAGCGCGCAGAAGAGCTCCGGGGCGCCAACCAAGAAGCTCTCCGGAACGTAGCAGAAGAGCGGGAGCGACTCGCTGAAGAGCGCACAGCCTTCATCCTTGAGAAGGCTGAAGTCGAGGAGCAGCGGCGGCTTGCTGCCGAGAAGCTATCTGCGCAAGAAGGTGAGTTGGCGCAGCGGAAGATCAACCTCGACAGCTATGAGGAAGAGCTTTCCGCGCGCGAGCAATCAATTGGTGGAGCTCTCAAGGAAGCAAAGGATGCCGCTGCAGCTGCCGAGGCCGCCAAGAAAGAGTTGGAGACGAAGGTGACGCAGCTGGAGGCCAACCTCCAGAAGAGCGGCGAGGAGCTTGCTCTTGAAGCACGAAGCGCGAGAAGGACGCCTACACTCTTGGCGAGTTGCGGGCCGTCTCGCTGAAAGGATCAAAGAGCTCGATGCCGCCAAGGACTCCACGGCAGATCTTGAGCTGAAGCTGACCACCCTGATGCAAACGTTGGACGGCGCCAAGGAGCGGAGGTGGCCTGTTGGAGAAGATCAAGGCCAACGAGGAGCTGCTGGCGAAGTACTCGACCGCCGAACACCTTCGAGAGAACGTGATGCACCGGACGGAGGGTCTTGTGGATACTGCCGCCGCCATCGACAAGGAGCTGATGGAGCTGGGTATGGTGGATCTTGGGTACTCCTCCGACGAGCGTCTCCAACCCAGCTCCAAGCTCAGCTTGTTCCTCAAGGGTGTGGTGACGGCTCTCCAGCGACTCCGGGAAGAGATCCCAAAGCAGCTGGCCGAGGAATCGCACCAGATCTGTGCGGGAGCTCTCCAGAAGGTGTTGATGAAGGTGGCCTTCCGCAATCCAGGCCTCAACCTTAACGGCGTCCTCAGATCCTTGCCGCCAGATGCCGACGTGGAGGCGCTCAAAGCCCTTGTCGCACCCATTGTGGACAAGGTGGGCAAGATCAAGCGGGTTGATGGCGACCGCGTACACTAGGCCGCCAATTTTATCTTTCCCTTGTCGCTGCTGATCATGTTTAGGAGAACAATTTATTAGATCTGCGACAAGCTATTTTTGTAATATAACTCTATCTTAGGCAATGATTGCAATGTTATTTCCTTTACTTGATTCCTTCCTTTGTATGCTTGTGCCCTCGCTTTTAGGGAACTTGTCGGTAGCGCACACCTTTGCATCATGAATATTGAGTCGGAACGTCGGCAGCCTCTTTGGCGGTGCCGCCTCGACAAGCAACCTTGTCGCAACTAGTTGCAGCTCACTTAAGTTGTTGAGCGGACTCGAAACAAAGTAAGGCGCAAACTAGCTACTTAATTGGTTCCTCCGCCGCAGGTTTTCCATACAAAGTACTATCGTTCGAGGAAGATAACTTAAAATTTAAAACTGATTGCTCAAACTTTGGCAACTTAGCTTTTCGTCGCTTGCTTCCGATAAGGCGAAACTTCCTCGGCGACGCTTGGCCCACACCATTATCTTCTCCTTCCCCGGCTAACTTGTGGGCGAAGGAACCTTCCTTTCTTTGAGAAAGAGAAAGAAGAGAAAATAAAGTTATGGAGCCTTGTGGCTCGTTATTGCTTACGGTGTGGATGCTGCACAAAATGTCAGATAACACATGCAAAATGATGATGAAAGCATGAAATTGACAAGCTGTGCGCAACACATGAGCTTTACTTATGCACGGGGTCTGCGCCTGGCTTTGTACAAAGGATTACATGCAACATCGGCAAGACTTGTACAAAAGGTGGTTGCCGGAACAGGTTCCGCAACCGCGCCTATGGGTAAAATTACAAAGATGTTCAATGTTCCGTGAGTTGCTCACGGAATGCCATCTTCGGTCTCAAAGCGGACAGCGCCAGAGCCTAGTGACTCGTTTCACCCGATAAGGGCCTTCCCACTTCAAGGCGTCAACTTGTTGGAATTCTTGGCGGACTGAATGCGCGAAGAACAAGGTCGCCTTCCTCGAGACTTCGGCATTAACTTTGCGGCTATGGTAGCGTCGCAAAGCTTGCTGTAACGAGCAGCTCGTCAAAGAGCTCTGAAGACGGTCCTCCTCGAGGAGCAGCGCGTCATCTTGTCGCAGCTGCTCTTGCTCAAGCTCATCATAGCGAGTACTCGAGGTGACCCGTATCGAAGTTCCGTGGGGAGAACTTCCTCTGCTCCATAGACTAGAGCGAAGGTGTCCGCCGGTGGCTCGATTTGGCGTCGTCTGATCGACCAAAGAACCACCGGCAGCTCCTCAATCCAGCTTTCTTCCGCACTTGTGCAGCACAGTCGAAAGTTCGGTCTTGAGCCCTCGCAGCACTTCAGCATTTGCCCTCTCTCGCTTGACCGTTGCTTCTCGGATGAGCAATGAAGCGAAGCAGACCTTGGCGCCAAGGTCTTGGGCGTCTCGCATGAAGGTGCGACTCGTGAATTGTGTGCCGTTGTCGGTGATGATCCTGTTAGGAATTCCAAAGCGGCAAACAATCGACTGAAGAACTTGATCACGACCGTGCTTTCACCTTCCTCACTGCTTCCACTTCCGCCACTTTGTGAACTTGTCAATTGCAACGCATAAGTACTCAAAGCCCCGACAGCTTCGGGGAAAGGGGCCAGGATGTCGAGCCCCGCACGAAAAGGCCGGGATAGAGGGATCGTCTCGGAGATCTTGAGCTGGCTGGTGTATCTACTTGGAATGGAACCGCACGCTTCACACTTGGTTACTTGTGCGGTTGCATCACGGAGGGCTGTCGGCCGAAGAAACCTTGCCGGAAAGCTTTGCGGCAAGTGCTCTTCGCCAATGTGGTGACCACATATGCCTCCGTATATCTCGCCAACAGCTTCATCCATCTTCCGGTGAATACACTTCAATTTCACACCGTTGAGTCTTCTTCTGTATAGCGTGTTGTCGATAAACTGGTACATACTTGACTGCCGGGCTACTCTCTCCGCTTCTTCTTGCTCTTCGGGAAGTTCTCCTGTCTGAAGGAAATGGACAATCTGTTGTGCCCATGCTGGAGCTTGTGGCTCGATAACAAGGACTAAAGGCATATCTGCTGCTGCGGGAACATCCGCTTCTACGGTGAGAACCTGCGGCTCAGCCGGAGCTTGATGTTCCCCGGCAAGCTTGCCGGAGCAAAACTTGTCGAGAGCGTCTGCTTCAACGAAACAAACCCTAGGGCTTGTCAGAGCAGACTGCTCCTCAGCGCTCTTGGTGTTGATCCTGGCGGCGGCTTTGGGGAGCTCTGCCGGAAAATAGTCACCAGAAATCAACTTCCTCTTCTTGTTCTGTCCAGTTGATGGCGTTACAGCCGGTTGAGTCAACTTGAGCACAAAAATCCCTGGTTCCACAGGTAACTTGAGCGCGGCGCACTTTGACAGGCCATCAGCAATATCATTCTGAGATCTTGGAACATGTTCCATTTGCAGGCCGTCAAAGTGCTCTTTTAGCTTTCTCACTTCATCAACGTAGGCTTCCATCAACGTAGGCTTCCATCAACGGACTCTGATAATCTTTGTTCACTTGGCGGACGACAAGTTGCGAGTCACCCCTGATAATGAGCTTCTTGATCCCAAGGTCTACGGTAATTCTGAGACTGGCAAGCAAACCTTCATACTCTGCAGTATTGTTTATTGCTTGCTCTTTGGGAAAGTGCATTTGGACTATGTACTTGAGGTGCTCTCCGGTGTGTGCGACAAGCAGCACGCCCGCACCGGCGCCTTGCAGCGAGAAAGCACCATCAAAGTACATCAGCCACTCTTTGCTTGCTTCCTTGACGGGGATGCTCGTCTCTGGAATTTCTTCATCTTGCGTTGGCGTCCATTCTGCTATGAACTCTGCCAATGCTCTGCTTTGGATAGTTGAAGTGCTTTCAAACTTGAGGCCAAAGCTTGACAGTTCCAGTGCCCACTCAACAATCCTGCCTGTTGCTTCTGGATTCTGCAATATCCTCTTCAGGGGAAAGCGAGTGACGACTATTATCTCATGTTCTTGGAAGTAATGGCGCAGCTTTCTCGAGGCCATGAGGAGACCGAAAAGCAATTTCTGCACACCAGAATACCTTGACCTTGCCCCCTGCAGAAGGGAACTGACAAAGTAAACTGGGCGATGCACCATCCTTTTCTGCATCTTGTCACAAGCCTGTGCAGATCCGTCCTTGTTGGGACCAGAGCTTGTCGGTGAAGCCCCCTGCTTGTCGCTGGATGCATCTGCCTCGGTTGCCGGCTCATCATCTGCCTCCCTCTCGCTACTAACGCAGCACTAACTACTTGATTGGTTGCCGCTATATATAGTAGCAACTTCTCTTGTGGCCTCGGTGCAACAAGTATTGGAGTGGAGGACAGGTACCTCTTTAAGTCCTGCAGCGCAGCCTCCGCTTCAGGAGTCCATTTCATTGGACCTGCCTTTTTCAAAATCTTGAAAAATGGCGGTAGCGCTTCAGCAGAACCTAGAGATAAACCTGCTTTGAGAGCAGCCACGCAACCGCAAGTCTTCGTACATCCTTGACGCTTTGGTGCTTTAATCTGCTCAATGGCCTTGATCTTGTCGGGATTGGCTTCAATTCCCGCCGAGACACGAAGAACCCGAGAAGCTTGCGGAAGGGACTCCAAACACGCACTTCTCGGGGTTGAGCTTGAGGTTGATATTGCGCAGATTTGCAAAGGTCTCATCTAAATCTTGAACCAGAGTTGCCTGTCCTTGCTTTTGACCACTATGTCATCCATGTAAGCTTCTACATTTACGTGCATTTGCGGCTCAAAAGCGTCATGGACTACTCTTGCAAGCGTTGAACCAGCATTCTTTAGCCCAAAAGGCATCCGTACAAAACAGTATGTGCCACATGGGGTGATGAATGCGGTTTTCTTCATCCTCTTCGCCATGAAGATCTGATGATATCTGAGTATGCATCAAGAAATGAAAGCAAATCACATCCAGCCGTGGAGTCAACAATCTGGTCGATCGCGGCAAGGAAATGGGTCTTTGGGACAAGCTTTATTAACATCCGTGAAGTCGATACAAAGTCTCCATTTCCCATTTGCCTTGCGTACAACTACAGGATTGGCCAACCACGTGGGATGGAGCACTCCTCTGACAAGGCCTGCTGCTTCCAATTTCTTGATCTCTTCGCAATGAATTCTTGGCGCCCACCGCTCGCTTCTTGACTTTACGCTTGACGGGCGCGCATGAGGACAGACAGCTAGGTGGTGCTCAATTACCTTCACAGGAACACCGGGATGTCGACGGTTGCCATGCAAACACGCCGACATTCGCCCAGAGAAAGCAACGAGCGCGCCTTCCTATTTAGGGTCGAGAGTGGCACTGATGGTGAAGGTACCACCAGTGCCGTCCTCCTTGGCGGGCACCTTCTTGGTCTTTGGTGGAGCTGCCATCGTCTTCTTGCACTTGCCGGTGGAGCTCGATGGTGCGTCCTCGACGGTAGCGCAGCACTCCGAGGAGGTGCGCTTGCCGGAGTGGGCATCAGAGCTCTTGCCGGACTTGGTCTTCTTCTTCCCCCCGGGAGCTTCAGTGGCAAGTGATTTGCTATCTGTTGCAGCTGCTGCCTCCCGGTAGATCTTGTCGACGCAGATAAGAGCATCCTTCTTGTCGCCATGGACTGAAATGACACTTATCGGGCCTGGCATCTTAAGCAAGTTGTATGCATAATGAGAGGCTGCCATGAACTTGGCGAGCGCTGGACGGCCGAGTATCCCATTGTAAGGCAATGGAAAATCAGCAACGTCGAACGTGACCCTCTCAGTCCTGAAGTTTAGCTCGCTGCCAAATGTTACCGGCAACGTGATCTTCCCTTTCGGCTTGCTCCTTCCCGGGTTGATTCCTTGGAAAGTGCCAGTTTCTTCAAGCTCGCTGTTAGGGATCTGAAGCTTCAGGAGCACCGCGGAGGAGATCAAGTTTAAGCCGGCCCCGCCGTCAACTAACATCTTGGTGACCTTGAGGTTGCGGATAGTTGGTGAGACCAACATCGGCAAGCACCCGACCGCAGTTATGCGATCAGGGTGGTCCTCAATATCAAAGATGATAGGCGTGCTGGACCATTTCAGAGGCTTGCGTGACTCTACGGATGGTTCTGCTGCATTTCCCGCATCCACTGCTTGAGTTGGCGGTGTGAAGTATGCAGAGAGGCACCGCCGTCAACGCAGAGGATCTCTGTGGCTTTCTGAAATTCCTGCTCATCGGTCTCGTCGTCTTCCATATCTTTATCGTCATCGTCGTCTTCATCCTTGTCGCGACCGCGGGGAGTTCTGTCTCCTTGCCGCTGCTTGGCTTTGCCGCAGGGTCCTCCCCGGCCGGGTCGCTTCTTGCCAGCTCCCCCAGCACCTTCCTGGGCCTTCTCCTTGTTGCGCCGCTCGTACGCAGCCTTCTGCTGTTCAACAAGCTGCTCGACCTTCTTGCAGCTCTGGAGGTCATGGCCCTTGGTACGGTGGATCTTGCAGTACTGTTTGTTGGAGCTGTCCTGCTTGTCGGCGGCCGCCACAGCTTTGCGGTCGGTGTCAGCGGCAACCTCCTTGCCGGAGCCACCAACTTTGGCTTTCTTGGCGGCACCACCGTTGCCGGACTGCTCGACAACTAGCACCTCTTTGCCTTTCTTCTTTCTATTGTTCCGTCGCCGGCTCTTCTTCGCCGGGGCGGTCTCCTCACTATCAGATCCTGCTTCTGTATTCTCTCCTGGGAGTCTCCTCCCTTCCTCAGCACGTGCACACTTGTCGGCCAGGGCATACAGCTCACTGACATCCTTGACTTTGCACATCACCATCTCCTCCCTCATCCTGCGGTTCCGCACGTTTTGATGAAACGCACTGATCACCGCGGCAGGGTGGACATCTAGGATGTTGTAGTGCACACGGCTGAATCTCTGAATGAACTTGCGCAGGACTCTCCTTCCTTCCGGGCGGCGAGATGAAGGTCGCTTTCTGGCCATGAGGCTTGTGGCACCGTGAAGGCGCCGACAAACTGATGGCATAGATCTGCCAAGAGGATATGGATCCGTCCGGCAAGTGCATGAGCCAGGATCTGACATTGGGCTTGAGTACCAGCGGGAAGTAGTTGGCGAGGATCTTGTCGTCTCGTCCCCCTGCAGCTTGCACCGCGATGGTGTAGATGCTGAGGAACTCCGACGGATGCGTCCTGCCATCGTACTTCTCTGGCACATCTGGCTTGAAATTCTTCTTGCTGGGCCACTGGACTTGCCGCAGCTCACGAGTGAACGCAGGGCAACCTACCACGTCACGCAAGTCGCTGGTTCCTCGGCGCATGCATATCGACAGAGGGCCCGGCGCTGGTCGGATTGACGCCGCTTCCCTTGGCGCTCGATGCGAGTTCGAGCGTCTTCTTGTTGCCGTTCTTGAAGAACTTGGCGCTGATCACGGCGAGCTCGTGGATCCGATGACGCAGTGGAGTCGCTGTCGAGGTGGATCCGACGAGTTGGTGATCTTGGCCTTCGGGGTGGAGAGTGCATGGTGGTTGCACCCCCACAGGTTTCGTCGCCACCGGCTCGTGCCTTGTCGTCTTGCCGCGGCAGCGATGTAGTTGGTTGCCGCGGGGCGTCGCCGTTGACAAAGCCGATGAGACTCTGGATAGTGGCCCTCCATTCGTCGACCTTGTCGGCTATTGGAGGGTAGTCTAGAAGCAGTTGAGCTCTCGCCAAGGCTTCCGCTGGAGTGGTGGGTGGCAATGGTGAACGGTGCGAGGAGCAGGATATGCTCGGACTTCTAACTATGTTAGAAGGAGCAGCATCCCGTCCAGGCGACCGTACCCCGCTCGTGCCAGCATGCTGGCGTGCACGCTGGTCTTGAGGACCTCGCGATCCTCCAGCTCGGTCTTGATCCAACGAGCGCATGGTACTATGAATACCATGACGCCGTCGGTCCCGCGCCTCCTGAGATGGGCGCGGTGCGTGTACGGACGCCGAGGTCTGCGCGGCCTTGTCCTTGGACTTGGCAGCGTCATGAGCTCCCTCGTCGACACCCGTTCTTCCGCCGGCGTCTACTCCGCCATCCGTTTGCTCTGGTGGTGGCGGGATCAACGTGGACGGCTCCGCTGCCGCCGAAGCCTTCTTCTTCGGTGGCATGTTGATGAAGATGATGAAGATGTTGCTCGTGTGAACGCCGGATCGGGTTCACACAGCCTCGACGCCCCCTACCTGGCACGCCAAAGATGTCGGGGAAGCTGATCGTAACCCACGGACACCTATGGGACCGGCGGACCGAGTCCCTTTCGGTTCGGTGGGGGCGGAGATTGCACAAAGAGCAGATCGAGGCGAAACACACGAGCAGTTTACCCAGCTTCGGAGCTCTCCAGAGAGATAATACTCCTACTGCTGCTTGTCTGATTATGTTGTGTTCTTGCTAGGGGGCGCTGAGAGCTACAAAACCTAGCGTGAGTGTCTCTGGTTTCGAATGAGTCGAACCCCCAACCCTTTCTACGTTGCGCATGGGCCTCCTTTTATAGGCTAAAGGGGTCACCAACAGGTGGCAATGTAGACGAGGGCAAAATGGGAAAATGAGTTGCGGTTGGTACAGCTACTTTGTACAGTGTATTCTACCTAACTCTGACGGCAAGGGACAAAAGCATTAAATGCCCGTCCATGTCGCCTAAACAAAGGCAACAGGGGACCGTCGGAGCGCCACCGCTTGCCACGATGGCATTCTGTCGCCGCCGCTTCACTGCTCTCCGCTGGCCGCCAGACCTCTTGACACGTATGCTGGAATGGTCCCATGGCGACACGTTGGTGGATGAGCTGGAGCGGAGATGAAGAGTGGTTGCCTGCCGCGGCAAGCGCCTTGCCGCGGCTGAATCCTTGTCGCGCCCGGAAGCTTGTCGCTCACCGAGTCTTCCCGGCAAGCTCCTCTTGTCGGGGTCTTGTCTTCTGCGTGCCTTGAGGGGCCTTCCCGGCAAGCTCCTCTTTCCGGGGCCTTGTCTTCTTGGCTTAAATACTTTGTTCTTGAATGGCTCCAAAGGAACTATTGAGGACCTTGGCGTTCACCAGGCAAGCCTTGCCGCGGGGTGCTGCAACTGCCCGTGCACGAGTTCGGGATACTAGGGTACCCCTACTCTAGTACACCGACAAAAGTCTAGTTTTGAAATACGTATATCACTAAAAATATGTTATGTTTCACTCAAAATATATTCCTTTGGCGGTTTTGATGAGGTAAGGGAGGAATGTTGTTGGTTTCAAGATTCGAGAAGTGGTATATGTCTAATTTCTACTCTTACTAGCAAGATGCTCATGCGTTGCACGGAACATCAAGATCTTGTGGGAGAAAAGGATGAACGAGGGAAGGCCTTATCTGCAAATGTGGTGAAGAGTGCGGGTAAATTGCCATATTTTCCTTCCTATCCGTCAGATATAAATCGGGCGACCTACATTGCAGGATGGCAGGCCCACCATCATCGCCAACTCTATTTTTTATCCCTACTCTTATAAAAAGCATTGTCGGTGATGATCGTGTGCCTGCCATCCTGCAATATAGGCCGTCCGATCTATATCTGACAGATAGGAAGGAAAGTATGGCAATTTTGCAAAAATATACCCACACCCCTCTCCACATTTGTAAATAAGGCCTTCCCTCGTTCATCCTTTTCCCCCACAAGATAAACTACTCATACAAATGAATCTTGATGTTCCGTGCAACGCATGGGCATCTTGCTAGTTGTTGCAAAAGGCCCATGTGTGTGAGAGAGAGAGGGAGAGTGGAGGAGGGCGGAGTGCATGTGTGACAAAGACACAAGTAGTGTGTGTGCGATAGGTATCAGCTTAAAATGAGGCGATAGTGTGTGTGTGCACGGTCGAGAGGGCGTGTCTCAAGAAGGGAAGAAAAAGCTACATAGATACTGTTACGTCTCGAGCTTGCGTTGGTTTTCCCCGAAGAGGAGAGGATGATGCAGCACAGTAGCGTAAGTATTTCCCTCAGTTTTTGAGAACCAAGGTATCAATCCAGTAGGAGGCCACGCACAAGTCCCTCGTACCTGCATAAAACAATAGCTACTCGCAACCAACGCGATTAGGGGTTGTCAATCCCTTCACGGTCACTTACGAGAGTGAGATCTGATAGAGATAATATTTTTGGTATTTTTGGTATAAAGATGCAAAGTGAAAAGTAAAAGCAAAGCAAGTAAATAAAGTGATGGAGATTGATATGATGAGAATAGACCCGGGGGCCATAGGTTTCACTAGTGGCTTCTCTCAAGAGCATAAATATTCTATAGTGGGTGAACAAATTACTGTTGAGCAATTGACAGAATTGAGCATAGTTATGAGTATATCTAGGCAATGATCATGTATATAGGCATCACGTCCGTGACAAGTAGACCGAAACGATTCTGCATCTACTACTATTACTCCACTCATCGACCGCTATCCAGCATGCATCTAGAGTATTAAGTTAAAAACAGAGTAACGCCTTAAGCAAGATGACATGATGTAGAGGGATAAATTCATGCAATATGATAAAAAACCCATCTTGTTATCCTCGATGGCAACAATACAATACGTGCCTTGCAACCCCTTCTATCACTAGGTAAGGACACCGCAAGATTGAACCCAAAGCTAAGCACTTCTCCCATTGCAAGAACTACCAATCTAGTTGGCCAAACCAAACGGATAATTCGAAGAGACTTGCAAAGATAACTCAATCATACATAAAAGAATTCAGAGAAGAATCAAATATTTTCCATAGATAAGTTGGATCATAAACCCACAATTCATCGATCTCAACAAAAACACCGCAAAAAGAAGATTACATCGAATAGATCTCCACGAGAGAGGGGGAGAACATTGTATTGAGATCCAAAAAGAGAGAAGAAGCCATCTAGCTACTAGCTATGGACCCGAAGGTCTGAAGTAAACTACTCACGCTTCATCGGAGGGGCTATGGTGATGATGTAGAAGCCCTCCGTGGTGGATGCCCCCGCGTGAGCTCCTAACAGGCCCCGAGATGGGATCTCATGGATCAGGAAGTTGCGGCGGTGGAATTAGGTTTTGGCTCCGTCCCGATCTGTTGAAGTGCGTGAGGTATATATAGGAGGAAGGAGTGCGTCGGTGGAGCGTCGGGGGCCCACGAGGCGGGGGCACGCCCGGGGGGCGCCCCACCTCGTGACCGCCTCGCACTCCTTGGAGTAGGGTCCATGTCTCTGGATCACGTTCGGTGAGAAGATCACGTTCCCGAAGGTTTCATTCCGTTTTGACCCCGTTTGATATTTCGTTTCTTCGAAACACTGAAATAGGAAAAAAAAAACAATTTTGGGCTGGGCCTTCGGTTAATAGGTTAGTCCCAAAAATAATATAAAAGTGGAAAATAAAGCCCATTATAGTCCAAAACAATAGATAAAGTAGCATGGAGCAATCAAAAATTATAGATACGTTGGAGACGTATCAGGCATCCCCAAACTTAATTCCTGCTCGTCCTCGAGTAGGTAAATGATAAAAAGAGAACTTTTGATGCGGAGTGATACTTCGGCATAATTTCAATGTAAATCTTCTTAATTGTGATATGAATATTCAGATCCGAAAGATTCAAGACAAAAGTTCATATTGACATAAAAATAATAATACTTCAAGCATACTAATCAAAATAATTATGTCATCTCAAAATAACATGGCCAAAGAAAGTTCATCCCTACAAAATCATATAGTTAGGCTATGCTTCATTTTCGTCACACAAAGATGTTCCCAACTTCTATACCCTCGATGACAAGCCAAGCAATTGTTCATACTTAAATAATCTCAAACTTTTTCAACTTTCACGCAATACATGAGCGTGAGCCATGGATATAACACTATGGGTGGAATAGAGTATGATGATGGGGATTGTGTGGAGAAGACAAAAAAGGAGAAAGTCTCACATTGACGAGGATAATCAACGGGCTATGGAGATGCCCATCAATTGATGTCAACATGAGGAGTAGGGATTGCCATGCAACGGATGCACTAGAGCTATGAATGCTCAACAAAAGAAAACTAGTGGGTGTGCATCCAACTTGCTTGCTCATGAAGACCTAGGGCATTTGAGGAAGCCCATCGTAGGAATATACAAGCCAAGTTCTATAATGAAAAATTCCCACTAGTATGAAAAAGACAACTTATGAGACTCACTACATGAAGAACAAGGTGCTACTTTGAAGCACAAAATATGAGACTCACTACATGAAGAACATGGTGCTACTTTGAAGCACAAGTGTGGAAAAAGAGATAGTAGCATTGCCCTTTTCTTTTCTTTTTTTGGGGACTTTCTTTTTTTATTTTGGCCTTTCTCTTTTTTTTATTTGGGGCAATGCTATAATAATGATGATCATCACACTTCTATTGATTACAACATAAAGATTACAACTCGAAACTAGAACAAGGTATGACTCTATATGAATGCCTCCGTGATGTATCGGGATGGTGCAATGAATCAAGAGTGACATGTATGAAAATAACGCATGGTGGCTTTGCCACGAATACGATGTCAACTACATGATCATGCAATGGCAATATGATAAAAGTAATGTATGTCATAATAATGATGAATGGAACGGTGGAAAGTTGCATGGCAATATATCTCGGAATGGCTATGGAAATGCCATAATAGGTAGGTATGGTGGCTGTTTTGAGGAAGATATAGGGAGGTTTATGTGTGATAGAGTGTATCATATCACGGGGTTTGGATGCACCAGCGAAGTTTGCGCCAACTCTCAATGTGAGAAAGGGCAATACACGGTACCAAAGAGGCTAGCAATGGCGGAAAGGTAAAAGTGCGTATAATCCATGGACTCAACATTAGTCAAAAGAACTCATATACTTATTGCAAAAATTTAGAAGTCATCAAAAATCAAGTACTACGCGCATGCTCCTAGGGGGATAGATTGGTAGGAAAAGACCATCGCTCGTCCCCGACCGCCACTCATAAGGATGCACAAGCCAGGTACACTTCATGTTTCAAATTTATTACATAACTTTATCCATATGTGCATGCTACGGGACTTACAAACTTCAACACAAGCATTTCTCAAATTCACAACTACTCAACTAGCATGACTTTGATATTATCACCTCCATATCTCAAAACAATTATCAAGCATCAAACTTATCTTAGTATTCAACGCACTCAAAAGAAAGTTTCACATATCTTGAACACCAAGTATATTAACATTAAGCAAATTACCATGCTATTAATGACTCTCAAAATAATCTAAGTGAAGCATGAGAGATCAAGTTTCTTTAAAACAAATCCACCACCGTGCTCTAAAAGATCTAAGTGAAGCACTAGAGCAAAAATTATCACGCTCAAAAAGATATAAGTGAAGCACTATGAGCAAACTATCAAGCTCAAAAGATATAAGTGAAGCACATAGAGTATTCTATCAAATTTCAATTCAAATATGGCTCTCCCAAAAGGTGTGTACAGCAAGGATGATTGTGGTACACTAACAAGCAAAGACTCAAATAATAACAAGACGCTCCAAGCAAAACACATATCATGTTGGTGAATAAAATATAGCTCCAAGTAAATTACCGATGGAAGTGGATTTAAAGAGGGATGCCTTCCGGGCATCCCCAAGCTTTCACTTTTGGTGTCCTTGGATTATCTTGGGGTGCCATGGGCATCCCCAAGCTTAGGCTCTTGCCACTCCTTGTTCCATAATCCATCAAAAGAATTCACCCAAAACTTGAAAACTTCACAACACAAAACTCAATAGAAATCTCGTGAGCTCCGTTAGAGAAAGAAAACAAAAGACTACTTTAAGGTACTGTAATGAACTCATTCTTTATTTGTATTGGTGTTAAACCTACTGTATTCCAACTTCTCTATGGATTATAAACAATTTTACTAGCCATAGATTCATCAAAATAAGCAAACAACACACGCAAAACAGAATCTGTCAAAAACAGAACAGTCTGTAGTAATATGTAACTAACGAACATGGTGCTACTTTGAAGCACAAGTGTGGAAAAAGAGATAGTAGCATTGCCCTTTTCTTTTATTTTTTTGGGGCCTTTCTTTTTTTATTTTGGCCTTTCTCTTTTTTTTATTTGGGGCAATGCTATAATAATGATGATCATCACACTTCTATTGATTACAACATAAAGATTACAACTCGAAACTAGAACAAGGTATGACTCTATATGAATGCCTCCGGCGGTGTACCGGGATGGTGCAATGAATCAAGAGTGACATGTATGAAAATAACGCATGGTGGCTTTGCCACGAATACGATGTCAACTACATGATCATGCAATGGCAATATGATAAAAGTAATGTATGCCATAATAATGATGAATGGAACGGTGGAAAGTTGCATGGCAATATATCTCGGAATGGCTATGGAAATGCCATAATAGGTAGGTATGGTGGCTGTTTTGAGGAAGATATAGGGAGGTTTATGTGTGATAGAGTGTATCATATCACGGGGTTTGGATGCACCAGCGAAGTTTGCGCCAACTCTCAATGTGAGAAAGGGCAATACACGGTACCGAAGAGGCTAGCAATGGCGGAAAGGTAAAAGTGCGTATAATCCATGGACTCAACATTAGTCAAAAGAACTCATATACTTATTGCAAAAATTTAGAAGTCATCAAAAATCAAGTACTACGCGCATGATCCTAGGGGGATAGATTGGTAGGAAAAGACCATCGCTCGTCCCCGACCGCCACTCATAAGGATGCACAAGCCAGGTACACTTCATGTTTCAAATTTATTACATAACTTTAACCATATGTGCATGCTACGGGACTTACAAACTTCAACACAAGCATTTCTCAAATTCACAACTACTCAACTAGCATGACTTTGATATTATCACCTCCATATCTCAAAACAATTATCAAGCATCAAACTTATCTTAGTATTCAACGCACTCAAAAGAAAGTTTCACATATCTTGAACACCAAGTATATTAACATTAAGCAAATTACCATGCTATTAATGACTCTCAAAATAATCTAAGTGAAGCATGAGAGATCAAGTTTCTTTAAAACAAATCCACCACCGTGCTCTAAAAGATCTAAGTGAAGCACTAGAGCAAAAATTATCACGCTCAAAAAGATATAAGTGAAGCACTATGAGCAAACTATCAAGCTCAAAAGATATAAGTGAAGCACATAGAGTATTCTATCAAATTTCAATTCAAATATGGCTCTCCCAAAAGGTGTGTACAGCAAGGATGATTGTGGTAAACTAACAAGCAAAGACTCAAATAATAACAAGACGCTCCAAGCAAAACACATATCATGTTGGTGAATAAAATATAGCTCCAAGTAAATTACCGATGGAAGTGGATTTAAAGAGGGATGCCTTCCGGCATCCCCAAGCTTTCACTTTTTGGTGTCCTTGGATTATCTTGGGGGTGCCATGGGCATCCCCAAGCTTAGGCTCTTGCCACTCCTTGTTCCATAATCCATCAAAAGAATTCACCCAAAACTTGAAAACTTCACAACACAAAACTCAATAGAAATCTCGTGAGCTCTGTTAGAGAAAGAAAACAAAAGACTACTTTAAGGTACTGTAATGAACTCATTCTTTATTTGTATTGGTGTTAAACCTACTGTATTCCAACTTCTCTATGGATTATAAACAATTTTACTAGCCATAGATTCATCAAAATAAGCAAACAACACACGCAAAACAGAATCATCAAAAACAGAATAGTCAGTAGTAATATGTAACTAACTAACATGGTGCTACTTTGAAGCACAAGTGTGGAAAAAGAGATAGTAGCATTGCCCTTTTCTTTTCTTTTTTTTTAAATGTTCTTTTTTATTTTGGCCTTTCTCTTTTTTTTATTTGGGGCAATGCTATAATAATGATGATCATCACACTTCTATTGATTACAACATAAAGATTACAACTCGAAACTAGAACAAGGTATGACTCTATATGAATGCCTCCGGCGGTGTACCGGGATGGTGCAATGAATCAAGAGTGACATGTATGAAAATAACGCATGGTGGCTTTGCCACGAATACGATGTCAACTACATGATCATGCAATGGCAATATGATAAAAGTAATGTATGTCATAATAATGATGAATGGAACGGTGGAAAGTTGCATGGCAATATATCTCGGAATGGCTATGGAAATGCCATAATAGGTAGGTATGGTGGCTGTTTTGAGGAAGATATAGGAGGTTTATGTGTGATAGAGTGTATCATATCACGGGGTTTGGATGCACCAGCGAAGTTTGCGCCAACTCTCAATGTGAGAAAGGGCAATACACGGCATCAAGAGGCTAGCAATGGCGGAAAGGTAAAAGTGCGATAATCCATGGACTCAACATTAGTCAAAAGAACTCATATACTTATTGCAAAAATTTAGAAGTCATCAAAATCAAGTACTACGCGCATGCTCCTAGGGGATAGATTGGTAGGAAAAGACCATCGCTCGTCCCCGACCGCCACTCATAAGGATGCACAAGCCGTGTACACTTCATGTTTCAAATTTATTACATAACTTTATCCATATGTGCATGCTACGGGACTTACAAACTTCAACACAAGCATTTCTCAAATTCACAACTACTCAACTAGCATGACTTTGATATTATCACCTCCATATCTCAAAACAATTATCAAGCATCAAACTTATCTTAGTATTCAACGACTCAAAAGAAAGTTTCACATATCTTGAACACCAAGTATATTAACATTAAGCAAATTACCATGCTATTAATGACTCTCAAAATAATCTAAGTGAAGCATGAGAGATCAAGTTTCTTTAAAACAAATCCACCACCGTGCTCTAAAAGATCTAAGTGAAGCACTAGAGCAAAAATTATCACGCTCAAAAAGATATAAGTGAAGCACTATGAGCAAACTATCAAGCTCAAAAGATATAAGTGAAGCACATAGAGTATTCTATCAAATTTCAATTCAAATATGGCTCTCCCAAAAGGTGTGTACAGCAAGGATGATTGTGGTAAACTAACAAGCAAAGACTCAAATAATAACAAGACGCTCCAAGCAAAACACATATCATGTTGGTGAATAAAAATATAGCTCCAAGTAAATTACCGATGGAAGTGGACGAAAGAGGGGATGCCTTCCGGGGCATCCCCAAGCTTTCACTTTTTGGTGTCCTTGGATTATCTTGGGGGTGCCATGGGCATCCCCAAGCTTAGGCTCTTGCCACTCCTTGTTCCATAATCCATCAAAAGAATTCACCCAAAACTTGAAAACTTCACAACACAAAACTCAATAGAAATCTCGTGAGCTCATTAGAGAAAGAAAACAAAAGACTACTTTAAGGTACTGTAATGAACTCATTCTTTATTTGTATTGGTGTTAAACCTACTGTATTCCAACTTCTCTATGGATTATAAACAATTTTACTAGCCATAGATTCATCAAAATAAGCAAACAACACACGCAAAACAGAATCATCAAAAAGCAGAGCAGTCAGTAGTAATATGTAACTAACTAACATGGTGCTACTTTGAAGCACAAGTGTGGAAAAAGAGATAGTAGCATTGCCCTTTTCTTTTCTTTTTTTGGGGCCTTTCTTTTTTTATTTTGGCCTTTCTCTTTTTTTTATTTGGGGCAATGCTATAATAATGATGATCATCACACTTCTATTGATTACAACATAAAGATTACAACTCAAACTAGAACAAGGTATGACTCTATATGAATGCCTCCGTCGGTGTACCGGGATGGTGCAATGAATCAAGAGTGACATGTATGAAAATAACGCATGGTGGCTTTGCCACGAATACGATGTCAACTACATGATCATGCAATGGCAATATGATAAAAGTAATGTATGCCATAATAATGATGAATGGAACGGTGGAAAGTTGCATGGCAATATATCTCGAATGGCTATGGAAATGCCATAATAGGTAGGTATGGTGGCTGTTTTGAGGAAGATATAGGGAGGTTTATGTGTGATAGAGTGTATCATATCACGGGGTTTGGATGCACCAGCGAAGTTTGCGCCAACTCTCAATGTGAGAAAGGGCAATACACGTGCATCAAGAGGCTAGCAATGGCGGAAAGGTAAAAGTGCGTATAATCCATGGACTCAACATTAGTCAAAAGAACTCATATACTTATTGCAAAAGTTTAGAAGTCATCAAAATCAAGTACTACGCGCATGCTCCTAGGGGATAGATTGGTAGGAAAAGACCATCGCTCGTCCCCGACCGCCACTCATAAGGATGCACAAGCCGTGTACACTTCATGTTTCAAATTTATTACATAACTTTAACCATATGTGCATGCTACGGGACTTACAAACTTCAACACAAGCATTTCTCAAATTCACAACTACTCAACTAGCATGACTTTGATATTATCACCTCCATATCTCAAAACAATTATCAAGCATCAAACTTATCTTAGTATTCAACGCACTCAAAAGAAAGTTTCACATATCTTGAACACCAAGTATATTAACATTAAGCAAATTACCATGCTATTAATGACTCTCAAAATAATCTAAGTGAAGCATGAGAGATCAAGTTTCTTTAAAACAAATCCACCACCGTGCTCTAAAAGATCTAAGTGAAGCACTAGAGCAAAAATTATCACGCTCAAAAAGATATAAGTGAAGCACTATGAGCAAACTATCAAGCTCAAAAGATATAAGTGAAGCACATAGAGTATTCTATCAAATTTCAATTCAAATATGGCTCTCCCAAAAGGTGTGTACAGCAAGGATGATTGTGGTACACTAACAAGCAAAGACTCAAATAATAACAAGACGCTCCAAGCAAAACACATATCATGTTGGTGAATAAAAATATAGCTCCAAGTAAATTACCGATGGAAGTGGATTTAAAGAGGGATGCCTTCCGGCATCCCCAAGCTTTCACTTTTGGTGTCCTTGGATTATCTTGGGGGTGCCATGGGCATCCCCAAGCTTAGGCTCTTGCCACTCCTTGTTCCATAATCCATCAAAAGAATTCACCCAAAACTTGAAAACTTCACAACACAAAACTCAATAGAAATCTCGTGAGCTCCGTTAGAGAAAGAAAACAAAAGACTACTTTAAGGTACTGTAATGAACTCATTCTTTATTTGTATTGGTGTTAAACCTACTGTATTCCAACTTCTCTATGGATTATAAACAATTTTACTAGCCATAGATTCATCAAAATAAGCAAACAACACACGCAAAAACAGAATCTGTCAAAAAGTAGAGCATCAGTAGTAATATGTAACTAACGAACATGGTGCTACTTTGAAGCACAAGTGTGGAAAAAGAGATAGTAGCATTGCCCTTTTCTTTTCTTTTTTGGGGCCTTTCTTTTTTATTTTGGCCTTTCTCTTTTTTTTTATTTGGGGCAATGCTATAATAATGATGATCATGACACTTCTATTGATTACAACATAAAGATTACAACTCGAAACTAGAACAAGGTATGACTCTATATGAATGCCTCCGTGATGTACGGGATGGTGCAATGAATCAAGAGTGACATGTATGAAAATAACGCATGGTGGCTTTGCCACGAATACGATGTCAACTACATGATCATGCAATGGCAATATGATAAAAGTAATGTATGCCATAATAATGATGAATGGAACGGTGGAAAGTTGCATGGCAATATATCTCGAATGGCTATGGAAATGCCATAATAGGTAGGTATGGTGGCTGTTTTGAGGAAGATATAGGAGGTTTATGTGTGATAGAGTGTATCATATCACGGGTTTGGATGCACCAGCGAAGTTTGCGCCAACTCTCAATGTGAGAAAGGGCAATACACTGCATCAAGAGGCTAGCAATGGCGGAAAGGTAAAAGTGCGTATAATCCATGGACTCAACATTAGTCAAAAGAACTCATATACTTATTGCAAAAATTTAGAAGTCATCAAAATCAAGTACTACGCGATGCTCCTAGGGGATAGATTGGTAGGAAAAGACCATCGCTCGTCCCCGACCGCCACTCATAAGGATGCACAAGCCGTACACTTCATGTTTCAAATTTATTACATAACTTTAACCATATGTGCATGCTACGGGACTTACAAACTTCAACACAAGCATTTCTCAAATTCACAACTACTCAACTAGCATGACTTTGATATTATCACCTCCATATCTCAAAACAATTATCAAGCATCAAACTTATCTTAGTATTCAACGCACTCAAAAGAAAGTTTCACATATCTTGAACACCAAGTATATTAACATTAAGCAAATTACCATGCTATTAATGACTCTCAAAATAATCTAAGTGAAGCATGAGAGATCAAGTTTCTTTAAAACAAATCCACCACCGTGCTCTAAAAGATCTAAGTGAAGCACTAGAGCAAAAATTATCACGCTCAAAAGATATAAGTGAAGCACTATGAGCAAACTATCAAGCTCAAAAGATATAAGTGAAGCACATAGAGTATTCTATCAAATTTCAATTCAAATATGGCTCTCCCAAAAGGTGTGTACAGCAAGGATGATTGTGGTAAACTAACAAGCAAAGACTCAAATAATAACAAGACGCTCCAAGCAAAACACATATCATGTTGGTGAATAAAATATAGCTCCAAGTAAATTACCGATGGAAGTGGATTTAAAGAGGGATGCCTTCCGGCATCCCCAAGCTTTCACTTTTGGTGTCCTTGGATTATCTTGGGGTGCCATGGGCATCCCCAAGCTTAGGCTCTTGCCACTCCTTGTTCCATAATCCATCAAAAGAATTCACCCAAAACTTGAAAACTTCACAACACAAAACTCAATAGAAATCTCGTGAGCTCTGTTAGAAAAACAAAAGACTACTTTAAGGTACTGTAATGAACTCATTCTTTATTTGTATTGGTGTTAAACCTACTGTATTCCAACTTCTCTATGGATTATAAACAATTTTACTAGCCATAGATTCATCAAAATAAGCAAACAACACACATAAAACAGAATCTGTCAAAAGCAGTAATATTTTAATATGTAACTAACGAACATGGTGCTACTTTGAAGCACAAGTGTGGAAAAAGAGATAGTAGCATTGCCCTTTTCTTTTCTTTTTTGGGGCCGTTCTTTTTTATTTTGGCCTTTCTCTTTTTTTATTTGGGGCAATGCTATAATAATGATGATCATCACACTTCTATTGATTACAACATAAAGATTACAACTCGAAACTAGAACAAGGTATGACTCTATATGAATGCCTCCGTGATGTACGGGATGGTGCAATGAATCAAGAGTGACATGTATGAAAATAACGCATGGTGGCTTTGCCACGAATACGATGTCAACTACATGATCATGCAATGGCAATATGATAAAAGTAATGTATGTCATAATAATGATGAATGGAGCGGTGGAAAGTTGCATGGCAATATATCTCGAATGGCTATGGAAATGCCATAATAGGTAGGTATGGTGGCTGTTTTGAGGAAGATATAGAGAGGTTTATGTGTGATAGAGTGTATCATATCACGGGTTTGGATGCACCAGCGAAGTTTGCGCCAACTCTCAATGTGAGAAAGGGCAATACAGTGCATCAAGAGGCTAGCAATGGCGGAAAGGTAAAAGTGCGTATAATCCATGGACTCAACATTAGTCAAAAGAACTCATATACTTATTGCAAAAATTTAGAAGTCATCAAAATCAAGTACTACGCGCATGCTCCTAGGGGGATAGATTGGTAGGAAAAGACCATCGCTCGTCCCCGACCGCCACTCATAAGGATGCACAAGCCAGGTACACTTCATGTTTCAAATTTATTACATAACTTTATCCATATGTGCATGCTACGGGACTTACAAACTTCAACACAAGCATTTCTCAAATTCACAACTACTCAACTAGCCTGACTTTGATATTATCACCTCCATATCTCAAAACAATTATCAAGCATCAAACTTATCTTAGTATTCAACGCACTCAAAAGAAAGTTTCACATATCTTGAACACCAAGTATATTAACATTAAGCAAATTACCATGCTATTAATGACTCTCAAAATAATCTAAGTGAAGCATGAGAGATCAAGTTTCTTTAAAACAAATCCACCACCGTGCTCTAAAAGATCTAAATGAAGCACTAGAGCAAAAATTATCACGCTCAAAAAGATATAAGTGAAGCACTATGAGCAAACTATCAAGCTCAAAAGATATAAGTGAAGCACATAGAGTATTCTATCAAATTTCAATTCAAATATGGCTCTCCCAAAAGGTTTGTACAGCAAGGATGATTGTGGTAAACTAACAAGCAAAGACTCAAATAATAACAAGACGCTCCAAGCAAAACACATATCATGTTGGTGAATAAAAATATAGCTCCAAGTAAATTACCGATGGAAGTGGACGAAAGAGGGGATGCCTTCCGGGGCATCCCCAAGCTTTCACTTTTTGGTGTCCTTGGATTATCTTGGGGGTGCCATGGGCATCCCCAAGCTTAGGCTCTTGCCACTCCTTGTTCCATATGTAACTAACGAACATGGTGCTACTTTGAAGCACAAGTGTGGAAAAAGAGATAGTAGCATTGCCCTTTTCTTTTATTTTTTTGGGGCCTTTCTTTTTTTATTTTGGCCTTTCTCTTTTTTTTATTTGGGGCAATGCTATAATAATGATGATCATCACACTTCTATTGATTACAACATAAAGATTACAACTCGAAACTAGAACAAGGTATGACTCTATATGAATGCCTCCGGCGGTGTACCGGGATGGTGCAATGAATCAAGAGTGACATGTATGAAAATAACGCATGGTGGCTTTGCCACGAATACGATGTCAACTACATGATCATGCAATGGCAATATGATAAAAGTAATGTATGCCATAATAATGATGAATGGAACGGTGGAAAGTTGCATGGCAATATATCTCGGAATGGCTGTGGAAATGCCATAATAGGTAGGTATGGTGGCTGTTTTGAGGAAGATATAGGGAGGTTTATGTGTGATAGAGTGTATCATATCACGGGGTTTGGATGCACCAGCGAAGTTTGCGCCAACTCTCAATGTGAGAAAGGGCAATACACGGCATCAAGAGGCTAGCAATGGCGGAAAGGTAAAAGTGCGTATAATCCATGGACTCAACATTAGTCAAAAGAACTCATATACTTATTGCAAAAATTTAGAAGTCATCAAAAATCAAGTACTACGCGCATGCTCCTAGGGGGATAGATTGGTAGGAAAAGACCATCGCTCGTCCCCGACCGCCACTCATAAGGATGCACAAGCCAGGTACACTTCATGTTTCAAATTTATTACATAACTTTAACCATATGTGCATGCTACGGGACTTACAAACTTCAACACAAGCATTTCTCAAATTCACAACTACTCAACTAGCATGACTTTGATATTATCACCTCCATATCTCAAAACAATTATCAAGCATCAAACTTATCTTAGTATTCAACGCACTCAAAAGAAAGTTTCACATATCTTGAACACCAAGTATATTAACATTAAGCAAATTACCATGCTATTAATGACTCTCAAAATAATCTAAGTGAAGCATGAGAGATCAAGTTTCTTTAAAACAAATCCACCACCGTGCTCTAAAAGATCTAAGTGAAGCACTAGAGCAAAAATTATCACGCTCAAAAAGATATAAGTGAAGCACTATGAGCAAACTATCAAGCTCAAAAGATATAAGTGAAGCACATAGAGTATTCTATCAAATTTCAATTCAAATATGGCTCTCCCAAAAGGTGTGTACAGCAAGGATGATTGTGGTAAACTAACAAGCAAAGACTCAAATAATAACAAGACGCTCCAAGCAAAACACATATCATGTTGGTGAATAAAAATATAGCTCCAAGTAAATTACCGATGGAAGTGGACGAAAGAGGGGATGCCTTCCGGGGCATCCCCAAACTTTCACTTTTTGGTGTCCTTGGATTATCTTGGGGGTGCCATGGGCATCCCCAAGCTTAGGCTCTTGCCACTCCTTGTTCCATAATCCATCAAAAGAATTCACCCAAAACTTGAAAACTTCACAACACAAAACTCAATAGAAATCTCGTGAGCTCTGTTAGAGAAAGAAAACAAAAGACTACTTTAAGGTACTGTAATGAACTCATTCTTTATTTGTATTGGTGTTAAACCTACTGTATTCCAACTTCTCTATGGATTATAAACAATTTTACTAGCCATAGATTCATCAAAATAAGCAAACAACACACGCAAAACAGAATCTGTCAAAAACAGAACAGTCTGTAGTAATATGTAACTAACGAACATGGTGCTACTTTGAAGCACAAGTGTGGAAAAAGAGATAGTAGCATTGCCCTTTTCTTTTCTTTTTTTGGGGCCGTTCTTTTTTTATTTTGGCCTTTCTCTTTTTTTTATTTGGGGCAATGCTATAATAATGATGATCATCACACTTCTATTGATTACAACATAAAGATTACAACTCGAAACTAGAACAAGGTATGACTCTATATGAATGCCTCCGGCGGTGTACCGGGATGGTGCAATGAATCAAGAGTGACATGTATGAAAATAACGCATGGTGGCTTTGCCACGAATACGATGTCAACTACATGATCATGCAATGGCAATATGATAAAAGTAATGTATGTCATAATAATGATGAATGGAACGGTGGAAAGTTGCATGGCAATATATCTCGGAATGGCTATGGAAATGCCATAATAGGTAGGTATGGTGGCTGTTTTGAGGAAGATATAGAGAGGTTTATGTGTGATAGAGTGTATCATATCACGGGGTTTGGATGCACCAGCGAAGTTTGCGCCAACTCTCAATGTGAGAAAGGGCAATACACGGTACCGAAGAGGCTAGCAATGGCGGAAAGGTAAAAGTGCGTATAATCCATGGACTCAACATTAGTCAAAAGAACTCATATACTTATTGCAAAAATTTAGAAGTCATCAAAAATCAAGTACTACGCGCATGCTCCTAGGGGGATAGATTGGTAGGAAAAGACCATCGCTCGTCCCCGACCGCCACTCATAAGGATGCACAAGCCAGGTACACTTCATGTTTCAAATTTATTACATAACTTTATCCATATGTGCATGCTACGGGACTTACAAACTTCAACACAAGCATTTCTCAAATTCACAACTACTCAACTAGCATGACTTTGATATTATCACCTCCATATCTCAAAACAATTATCAAGCATCAAACTTATCTTAGTATTCAACGCACTCAAAAGAAAGTTTCACATATCTTGAACACCAAGTATATTAACATTAAGCAAATTACCATGCTATTAATGACTCTCAAAATAATCTAAGTGAAGCATGAGAGATCAAGTTTCTTTAAAACAAATCCACCACCGTGCTCTAAAAGATCTAAATGAAGCACTAGAGCAAAAATTATCACGCTCAAAAAGATATAAGTGAAGCACTATGAGCAAACTATCAAGCTCAAAAGATATAAGTGAAGCACATAGAGTATTCTATCAAATTTCAATTCAAATATGGCTCTCCCAAAAGGTTTGTACAGCAAGGATGATTGTGGTAAACTAACAAGCAAAGACTCAAATAATAACAAGACGCTCCAAGCAAAACACATATCATGTTGGTGAATAAAAATATAGCTCCAAGTAAATTACCGATGGAAGTGGACGAAAGAGGGGATGCCTTCCGGGGCATCCCCAAGCTTTCACTTTTTGGTGTCCTTGGATTATCTTGGGGGTGCCATGGGCATCCCCAAGCTTAGGCTCTTGCCTTTCCTTGTTCCATAATCCATCAAAAGAATTCACCCAAAACTTGAAAACTTCACAACACAAAACTCAATAGAAATCTCGTGAGCTCCGTTAGAGAAAGAAAACAAAAGACTACTTTAAGGTACTGTAATGAACTCATTTTTTATTTGTATTGGTGTTAAACCTACTGTATTCCAACTTCTCTATGGATTATAAACAATTTTACTAGCCATAGATTCATCAAAATAAGCAAACAACACACGCAA
The DNA here is from genome assembly GCA_021605205.1 of Aegilops longissima. NCBI lineage: Eukaryota > Viridiplantae > Streptophyta > Magnoliopsida > Poales > Poaceae > Aegilops > Aegilops longissima. Next base: position 205,472,652 of record CM038680.1, on the reverse strand, counting down.
AACAGAATCTGTCAAAAACAGAACAGTCTGTAGTAATATGTAACTAACGCAAACTTCTGGTACAGAAAAATTTCTACCAAAATTAGACGACCTGGAAATTTTGTTTATTGATCAGCAGCAATTGGAATCAGTATTTTATCACGTTATGGTGATTTTTAACAATTCGGGCACTGAGCACAAAGATACTGGAAATTACAGCAAGATCAAATAACTATCATCCAAGAAGATCCAATAGGTTCAACTTGGCACAAACACTAATTAAAAGATAAAACCACATCTAAACAGAGGCTAGATGAATTATTTATTCCTAAACAGAAGCAAAAACAAAAAACACAAAATAAAATTGGGTTGCCTCCCAACAAGCGCTATCGTTTAACGCCCCTAGCTAGGCATAAAAGCAAGGATAGATCTAGGTATTGCCATCTTTGGTAGGCAATCCATAAGTGGCTCTCATGATAGATTCATATGGTAATTTTATTTTCTTTCTACGAAAGTGTTCCATGCCTTTCTTTAATGGAAATTGGAATCTAATATTCCCTTCCTTCATATCAATAGTTGCACCAATCGTTCTAAGGAAAGGTCTACCAAGAATAATAGGACATGAAGGATTGCAATCTATATCAAGAACGATAAAATCTACGGCACATAATTCCTATTTGCAACAATAAGAACATCATTAATTATTCCCATAGGCTTTTTAATAGTGGAATCCGCAAGATGCAAGTTTAGAGAGCAATCATCAAAATCACGGAAATCTAGCAAATCACACAAAGTTTTGGGAATAGTAGAGACACTTGCACCCAAATCACACAAAGCATGAAACTCATAATTTTTAATTTTAATTTTAATAGTAGGTTCCCACTCATCATGGAGTTTCCTAGGGATAGAAATTTTCAACTCAAGATTTTCTTCATAAGATTGCATTAAGGCATCAACAATGTGTTCGGTAAAAGCCTTATTTTGACTATAAGCATGAGGATAATTTAGCACGGATTGCAACAAGGAAATACAATAAATTAAAGAGAAATTTTCATAATTAAATTCCTTGAGATCCAATATAGTGGGTTTAGCAATATCTCAATTTTTATTTCTTTCAATCCCACTTTTGTCAATTTCATCTTCAAGATCTAAAAACTCAGAATTCTTAGAACGCCTTCTAGGTAAAGGAAGATCATATTCAGTTTCATCAAGATTCTTATTGCAAAAAAAATATTTAATAGGGGACACATCAATAACTTTTAGATCTTCATCTTGATTTTCATAGGAATTAGAAGAACACGCTTTAATAAAGGCATCTTTGGAAGCACGCATCCTAGCGGTTCTTTCTTTGCACTCATCAATGGAAATTCTCATAGCTTTGAGAGACTCATTGATATCATGCTTATGAGGAATAGATCTAAGCTTTAAAGAATCAACCTCAAGAGAAATTCTATCAACGTTCCTAGCCAAATCATCAATTTTAAGCAATTTCTCTTCAAGCAAAGCATTAAATTTCTTTTGTGAATTCATAAACTCTTTAACACTACTCTCAAATTCAGAGGGCATCTTATTAAAATTTCCATAAGAGTTGTTGTAGGAATTTCCATAATTATTAGAAGGATTACTAGGATAAGGCCTAGGATTAAAATTCCCACTATACGCGTTGTTTCCAAAACTATTCCTCCCAACAAAATTCACATCCATAGATTCATTATTATTCTCAATCAAGGTAGACAAAGGCATATCATTAGGATCAGAAGAAACACTCTTAGTAAATAACTTCATAAGTTCATCCATCTTTCCACTCAAAACATTGATTTCTTATATAGCATGCACTTTTTTATTAGTAGATCTTTCAGTATGCCGTTGAGAATAATTAACCATAATATTATCTAGGAGTTTAGTAGCATCTCCTAAAGTGATTTCCATAAAAGTGCCTCCATGGCCGAATCTAAAAGATTTCTAGAAGCAAAGTTCAATCCAGCATAAATTTTTGTATAATCATCCACAAGTTCAAACCATGAGTAGGACAATTACGTATCATTAATTTCATTCTCTCCCAAGCTTGTGCAACATGTTCATGATCAAGTTGCTTAAAATTCATAATATCATTCCTAAGAGAGATAATCTTAGCAGGAGGAAAATACTTAGAGATAAAAGCATCTTTGCACTTGTTCCAAGAATCAATACTATTTTTAGGCAAAGATGAAAACCACGCTTTAGCACGATCTCTAAGCGAAAAAGGAAATAGCTTCAATTATCGACATCTTTTTTCTTTTGCATATCACATAAATCAACGAAGCTATTCAGATGAGTAGCGGCATATTCACTAGGAAGGCGGGCGAATTGATCTTTCATAACAAGATTCAACAAAGCAGTATTGATTTCACAAGATTCAGTATCGGCAAGAGGAGCAATCGGAGTGCTAAGGAAATCATTATTATTGGTATTGGTGAAGTCACACAATTTGGTAGCATCTTGAGCCATCGCGACGAACAAGTAAACTAACACACGAGCAAACAAAAGGCAAAAGGAAAAAGAGGAGGAGATTGGGAAAGAGAGGGCGAATAAAACGGCAAGGGTGAAGTGGGGGAGAGGAAAACGAGAGGCAAATGGCAAATAATGTAATGCGAGAGATAGTGATTGTGATGGGTACTTGGTATGTTGACTTTTGCGTAGACCTCCCCGGCAACGGCGCCAGAAATGGCTCGTTGTCGGGAGTCCAAATCTTCACATGACTTTGCGTAAGCCTCCCCGGCAACGGCGCCAGAAATCCTTCTTGCTACGTCTCGAGCTTGCGTTGGTTTTCCCCCAAGAGGAGAGCATGATGCAGCATAGTAGCGTAAGTATTTCCCTCAGTTTTTGAGAACCAAGGTATCAATCAAGTAGGAGGCCACGCGCAAGTCCCTCGTACCTGCACAAAACGATAGCTACTCGCAACCAACACGATTAGGGGTTGTCAATCCCTTCACGGTCACTTACGAGAGTGAGATCTGATAGAGATAATATTTTTGGTATTTTTGGTATAAAGATGCAAAGTGAAAAGTAAAAGCAGAGCAAGTAAATAAAGTGATCGAGATTGATATGATGAGAATAGACCCGGGGGCCATAGGTTTCACTAGTGGCTTCTCTCAAGAGCATAAATATTCTACGGTGGGTGAACAAATTACTGTTGAGCAATTGATAGAACTGAGCATAGTTATGAGTATATCTAGGCAATGATCATGTATATAGGCATCACGTCCGTGACAAGTAGACCGAAACGATTCTGCATCTACTACTATTACTCCACTCATCGACCGCTATCCAGCATGCATCTAGAGTATTAAGTTAAAAACAGAGTAACGCCTTAAGCAAGATGACATGATGTAGAGGGATAAATTCATGCAATATGATAAAAACCCCATCTTGTTATCCTCGATGGCAACAATACAATATGTGCCTTGCAACCCCTTCTGTCACTAGGTAAGGACACCGCAAGATTGAACCCAAAGCTAAGCACTTCTCCCATTGCAAGAACTACCAATCTAGTTAGCCAAACCAAACGGATAATTCGAAGAGACTTGCAAAGATAACTCAATCATACATAAAAGAATTCATAGATGAATCAAATATTTTCCATAGATAAGTTGGATCATAAACCCACAATTCATCTGGTCTCAACAAACACACCGCAAAAAGAAGATTACATCGAATAGATCTCCACGAGAGAGGGGGAGAACATTGTATTGAGATCCAAAAAGAGAGAAGAAGCCATCTAGCTACTATCTATGGACCTGAAGGTCTGAAGTAAACTACTCACACTTCATCGGAGGGGCTATGGTGATGATGTAGAAGCCCTCCGTGGTGGATGCCCCCTCCGACGGAGCTCCGGAACAGGCCCCAAGATGGGATCTCGTGGATACAGGAAGTTGCGGCGGTGGAATTAGGTTTTTGGCTCCGTCCCCGATCTGTTGGGGGTACATAGGTATATATAGGAGGAAGGAGTGCGTCGGTGGGCGTCGGGGGCCCACGAGGCAGGGGCGCGCCGGGGGAGGGCGCGCCACCTCGTGACCGCCTCTGCACTCCTTGGAGTAGGGTCCAAGTCTCCTGGATCACGTTCGGTGAGAAGATCACGTTCCCAAAGGTTTCATTCCGTTTGGACTCCGTTTGATATTCCGTTTCTTCGAAACACTGAAATAGGCAAAAAACAGCAATTCTGGGCTGGGCCTCCGGTTAATAGGTTAGTCCCAAAAATAATATAAAAGTGGAAAATAAAGCCCATTATAGTCCAAAACAATAGATGAAGTAGCATGGATCAATCAAAAATTATAGATACGTTGGAGACGTATCAGATACAAGGACCGGGAGAGAGACATGTATGCGATGGTGGAAGCACGAGTGTGCGGGTGTATAAACCTATCTAGAGGCTAGCCAGTCGATAAATGTTTGTGAGAGAAATACGAGTCGGGTGAGAAAGCGAGAGTTTTGTGTGTGAGAGAGAGAGACGGTAGTCAGGAAGGGGAGTGGAAGCAGGAGTTGTGTGTGTGTGTGTCTGTGAGAGAGAGAGAGAGAGAGAGGAGACGGTAGTTGGGGTTGTCTGATCGGTAAACAAATGAATAATGTCAGTCTGGGATGGAGACAAAAAGGAGACCGCTACAAATGTTGTGTCTACAGGAGAGAGAGATAGAGAGAGAGAGAGAGAGAGAGAGAGTAATTTTAGTGGTATGAGTGAAAGACGAGTGGAGACTGTGTGTGGCGGTGAAAAAGAAAGCTTAGGTACCGAGTGATACCAGAGAACAGTCGAGACGTGAGAGATAATGAAAACCGTGTAATGTATAATGATAGGGAGAGTGTGACACTTCTCAAGGGAGACATCGAGAGACCATGTTTGCGAGGATAGGAGAAACATGAAGTGAGCGTGCGGGTGAGCTGGAGAAAAGAGAGTGATAGCTACGTGAAGGAGCATGCATGCGAGAGAGATGGGTGTGAAAGGAGTGAACAAAAAAGGGATTCAAATATTTGAATTCGAGATGATGATACATGTAATCCATACTCGAACCAAAATTGGTCTATCAAACATGCATACTCATATGAATTCACGCACATCTATGTTATTTAATATGTAGATATTACTGATCCATACATTTTAGTAGAACATAATTTGGTTAAATTTTTTCCAATTCAACCTTAAGATTTCGAGATCGTTGTATTTGTAAATCATATTATACATATAAAGAAGCAGAATTCTTTGTTGTGCTTTTGAAAGTATATATAAAAAATGATGTATATAGAATGTAATTCCAATTGAAAATGGATCCCGCCCAAAAAAATAGTAGAATACAAACGGGATTCGAATTGAGTTGGCACGGTAAACGTGCACTGTGCAAAATTTGAACGAAGCGGGGAAAGTCGCAGTAACCCCGTCCGAAACCAAAATTTGCAAGATGGAAATCACTACTGCCTATCCCTGCCATGCAAAGCCTATCTGTTGGATTTCTATAGGTTTCGATAGGGGTAGGTTTGTAATTTCACCCAAACGTGATGTAACCGCCTCTCACACGGATTCATACACGGTGGGCGCCAAAACACAGATGTGCCTCGGCGAAATTAACTCCTCCCGATTCATATTCATACATGGTGGGCGCCAAAACAAACTCTCGTCGGCAAATATTCGTGTATGCGAGATTACCGTCCTATCCCCAACCGACTAATGTTGCTGTGATGTAGTAGAAATTTGAAGCAGGGGCTAAGTTTGTAAATTTCCTCGCATTTGAGACAAGCGCCCTGAATACATGGTTCCCCTTCCTCTCTACCTCCCTTTTCCCCATTAGTACTCCGTGGGCGCCAAACACCCTCTCCACCCACCCTCCTCCGTCCGCCGTCCGCCACCCCATCCACCGCCGTCCTCCTCCACCATGCCGGAGCTGATACCCCGATGCCGCCGTCCATTACAAGAGATCGACCTCTCTCATCCACGCCTTCGGACCGGGATCCTTGCATCCCGTCCTCTCGCTTCATCCCCGCCATCGTCCACCTTGCCGGCGCCGCTCCTACGACCGTCTCGTCCACCGCGCCCCGCAGCCACCGTCTACCCTCCTAGATCTGCTTCCACGCCGCCAACAGCCATCGCTATCGCAGCACCGTCAAATTCTTAGCAGATGCGTACACGGCGCCGCACCAGAGGCGGTACTCTTTCGTATCTGCTCAACTTATTTATCGCAGCAAGAAAATAGATCGCCGCTGCTTTACTCTGATTTCTTGTCTTGGTTGCAAAGTTGCCTTTGTTCGGTTTGCACCTTCAGATCCGCCATGGCACGCTCAACACTATACTCCCAATGCTTATGGTTTTCCCCTTTTATATTCCACACTAGTTAAATCACAGTAGACTAAATTTCAAAATTGGGTCACCAATTTTTCAGAGCTCTTGGAGTTCGCGGTGCGATCAAGGGGCTCGGGTGGTTGTGGGGCCTCGCCGAACAAAGAAAACTCGGCGAGTGGGGGTGGGGGTGGTGGAGGAACACAGGCGATGGAGGCCGGTGGTCCGCCGGCGCCCGTCAAGGGTGTTCTGTATGGGAAGAATTAAGAGACGAGGAAGAAGAAGGGTTAGGAGACGTAGGATCTTCATCCAACCGCCTGAAATGGTCGAGAGACAGCTGGGAGTTGCATTCTTAATGCGCTCTGGTTCATCTTGTGTAGGCACTGCGCAACCAACATTTTATTATCCAAAATCTGATTGCTCTTCTTTACCATGTTCCTCTTCCGTTCTTCTTTAATATGTACTCTCTCCGTTCCTAAATACAAGTCTTTGTATAGATTCCACCATGGACTACATATGGAGCAAAATGAGTGAATCTACATTCTAAAATGTATCTGGATACATCTGTATGTGATCCATAGTGGAAATCTCTACCAAGACTTATATTTTGGAACGAAGGGAGTATGCGAGTAGTACAGTATGTTCCTTGTACTGAAGATGAGCAGGGACATTTGTAGTGTAGAGTTCTATACGGTCGGTTGTGATGGACACTTTGAGCCTCTTTGATTCGTAGGATTTTGTAAACATAGGAATAGGATTTGTAGTGGCCTGCCCACTTGAATCCTACAAGAATAGCAAGGAAATGCGCGGAGCTGTGTCGCACCTTCACTTGAAGAGAGCTGGTATCCGAAGCCTTTCTAGCCGTACCGCCAATACTAGCACATATATTCCAGCAAGTTCCACTTTGCTGATTTTACTCTGATGCTTAAGGTTTTCCCGTGATATCTACACTATGATCTGTGTAGCTGCTTTGTGTCGCACTAGCAGCAGTCCACTCTTGAAGCTAAACACTTCAATGACTTACAAAATTGGCGCTGTCGGATTTCGGGTTCCGGCAGACCCTCTAGGTTTGAACTCTGGGGTGCACGCGGAGATCTCACCCCCTACCTACCTGCACCTCGTCGCCTCGCAAGGATCTAAAACTACACAAAGAGAAACACAAGGGACACAAGGTTTATACTGGTTCAGGCCACCATTGAGGTGTAACACCCTACTCCAGTGTGTGGTGTGGTGGATTGCCTCTTGGGCTGACGATGAACAATACAAGAAAGAACAGCCTCGCGAGGGTGAGGTGTTCTTGTGGCTAGGCTCTCGATCGGATTGGATCAAGCTAAGATGCGATCCTCTCTCTTCCCTCTCATTTTCTACTATGGTGGCTAGCTCTACTTATAGGCAGAGGCCCTGGGCCTCTTCCCAAATATTGAGCGGGAAGGGCGCCACCAATTGGCCATTTTGAAGGGGAACATCTAGTACACTTATCTGACTAAAGTTGGTCCTCGCCTGTCAAAGGCTCTGGTGGTGACGCCCAATCGGGCTTCATGATGACCTCCTTCCTGCTGTTGTGACGGTCTTGGTCCTGTTGCACCGAAACAGCTGCCTTTGCTTGATACTCTCGCCTGCGCTTGCCTCCTTTGCACCAAAGAGGAAATGAGGACACTGCCCGGGCTGGCGCCCGCCTGGCGCCCTTGGTCGTCATGGCTTGCATCATGGGCACCTCGTGAGGTACCCCGCCTTGATCTCTCCGCCTCCTCGCGAGCCATCCTGATGAGGTCGTGCCTGAGGAGGCTTCCTGTCGTCCGCCCCACGAGGCTTGGCCCCTCGCGAGGGTCTTGAGCTTGTGTTGATGAGTATGGGCCGTACTGGGCCACCCCTTGAGCCACGCCGCAGGCTGCAGGCAGGCAAGTCTGGGTACCCCCGTTCCCAGAACGCCGATAGTAGCCCTCGGGCCCAAGGCACGCCTGGACTTGGCTGAGCAGAGAAGCGAAGGGGCAAGTGCGAAGCGCCGCGGGCCCTAACAGCATGCGGCCTCGGGCGCCGCGTGGCGGTTGATTGGACATGGCTGTCCCTGCTTCCCCACGACGCCTCGGTGACTGCACGAATTGACAAGTCCCTGCATGCAAAGCGAGTCATGATTACCTGCGATCGTGGAGGTCGACGGTTGGCCTTCCCCGGCTATAAGTACGGAACGGCGCATGCCCTTCCGGTCCATCTCTTCTTGCTTCTCATTCTTCTCCGTCCCTTGCTCCACTTTGCGGCAATGGCTCCGATCCGCCGGTTCTCCGCGGAAGAGAAGGGAAAGGCTCCCCGAGAGGGTCCCGACCCGCTTCCGCCGAAGAAACGGCTAGCCCTCTGCCGTCGGGATGAGGGCGCCCGGCAGGAGGTGTCGAGGCCCTGGTGCGAGCGGCCGCCGCCAGGGTTCCCACTGCCCTTGTACGCCCACTTTGAGGGCCCTGAAGGAGTTGACGCCGAGCGCCATGGACGACGCCGCCGTCGGCATCGGTGGGTCACGGCGGTGCGTGTTGTCCCTCCTAGAGTCCATGCCGAGGGCTCCTCCCGATAGTTTGTGCTCCATGCCTCCTCAGTCTTGGATTCGCCTTCCTCCCTCCTTCGCCTTCGTGATGCCGCAGGGGGGATATTTGGAGCTCTGGTTGTAGCACGCCGGCTGCAGCACCCTCACGACTGAAGCGGAGGTCGCGGTCGTTGCTCCGGGCAAGGTCTTCATGACTCGAGGCTGGGGCGAGATCGCCCGGGTCTGCAGGACGAGGGGCACCCTCGCGATCCACTTGGAGTACGATGACGCTTCCATGATGCTCTTCAAGGCCTTCGACGCGGAAGGACACCGGCTGGAGTGCTGCCCTGAGAGAGGTGGTCGGGGCCCTGTCGCGGCGAGGACCAGGCTTGTCGATCGCTCCCTCAGCAACTCCTCACGCGGCGGAGGCATCGGGGGATCCAGCGACTCCGCCGAGCTCTTCACGACTCCGGAGACGAGCGACGACAGCTACGAGCCCCCGAGCTTGCGTTGCTCTCAGAGCAGGGTGGGCTCGTCAGGCCGCCGCCGCCTCTGATCTGGATGAGGTTGGCGCCGGCGCCTGACGACCCACTGTTGATGATGGCGTCTCTTGCGGAGGCGCGTGTAGTTAGCGCCCTTAGGACCTGCTCCCTCTGTTCTCTGCGAGGAGTCGAAAAACGTGCCCCGTGGGGGCTTGTAAGGTGCCTGTGGTTCTGTTTGTTAATATGATCCTTGTCGTGAAGTAGTGTGAGATGCTCATTCCGTCTTAGCTTAGTTCCTCCTTTCAAACCTCACGAGGGCTTGGTGCTCTGCGCCGACAGGTATGCCAGGTCGCGATGCCGTGGTCAAGGCCAGGAGGTGAGCGGCCCGGGGTCCAGTAAGAGCCCCTGAGTCGCGATGCTCAGGAGGTCCCCTTTAGCGCTCAAGCAGCCATCGTTCGGTGAGAAAGGAGCGCAACGTTGCTAACACAGGATTGCCTTAGGTGCGAGGTCGGTGTTGCGATAGCTAGTGTTTCCGGAGGATGACTTATCTTGGGAGTCAGGAACCGCTTCCTGGTGCGACGTTAGGTCCGCGCATCGGCAGGCGAGGGGTTGCCTGGCGAGGTCCCCGCATGCCTCTTCCCTCTCGCCTTTGCTCCCCTTTCTTCTCTACGTCCTCGGGTCCCGGCCCTCGAGCGGGTCTCAACCGTCGCTGGTATGCCAGGTCGCGATGCCATGGACAAGGCCAGAGGGTGAGGGCTGGAGAGCCAGTATGAGCCCATGAGTCGCGATGCTCAGGTACCCCCCCCCCTTTAACGTGCAAGCGGTTCGCGCGAACGAGAGTGAAGAAGACGCCGTGAGGGCCTCGCCTAGGGCTGCTCCTTGAAGAGATCTTGCAGGCTCACCACAAGAAGAACAAGAGTCTGCCATGACAAGCGACGGTCAGCCGTTGGTTGCTTTGGAGGGGTGACGAGGCACTGAAGTCCTGACGAGGTGGCGCCGTGCGGCGCTGCCGCGGCCAGAGCTCAGCCATTCAGGTTTGTCGGTGTTGCAGGGACGGACCCATGCGCAAGCGTCGTGCCGTTGGGGAGCAGCTCCATCAGTTGGTGTCAATTGAGCGGGTGACTAGGTCAAACACGTTAGTCACGAAGGAGCAAGTTCATTTAGATAGGTGCAGGGAAGGCAGACGTCGCTAGGTCTGGCCCGAGCGACTTGGGGATGATGCAGCCCGAGGGGCGCCCCCAATAAGGTAAGCTAGGAACATGAAGTAAAAGGGATACACGCCGCAGGGACGGACCCACGCGGCCTGGGAATGATGCAGCCCTGGGGGGCGCTCCCAGCTGGAAATGAAACTTGAAGGATGTCACCTGATAACGCTGAAGACGAAGGGATGCTGAAATAGCAGACGTCGTGGGCTGCAGAAGCCGATCTTCACGAGCCCCAGGCCCAGAGCCTCGGGAGGCTCGGGGCGCTGGTGGCTCCTCGCGAACCATCTCCATCTCCGCCAGGACTGCGGAATGCCTGGCCTCTTGAGCCTCCAGGATGCTCCCCATGAGGCGCTGGCGCGTGGCAGCCGCGTTCGGCACGCCGTAGGGCATGCGAACGTAGCTGTGGGGTGGACCTTCACAGCGCCCCACGCGTGAGGGCCAGAGGCGCTCCTGAGAGGCGGCTCGGTTGAGCCCTGGTATGTCGATGCAGATGCACAGCCCACCATCCTCGCCTGGATGGGGAGCTACGGCGGGTAAGTGGCGGCTGCCACTCATGACTCTTGACTCCTGCAGCTCCTGAATGATCTGGCTGACAAACTCCTGAGGGTTTGGCCCTCCTTGCCTTGCTCCTTCCTGAGGGAAACGTGCTTTGAAACACGCCTCCAAGTGGTGCCCAAGCGCCTCCCTCGTGACCTTAGCAAGGTCGGTGGCCCTCCAGGAGAGAGCCCCCGAGCCTTGCTCGAGGAGGGCGTCGGGTGTGCCTTCCTATGCGACAGAAGGAGGTGCCCCCTGAACAGGCGCGGACCCTGAGGGGCCTGCCTCCCGAGGGGTCGGGCCAGGCGATGTCTTCTTCTTCTTAGGAGCATCCTTGGGGAGCCTCCCGCTCCTGTGATCTGGGTCTTCAAGTGACGCGACTTGAAAAGCACGCTCCAGGGAGCACACCGCATCTCTCTCTTCACAAGGCACCGTGATGACTCCACCGCTCCCCGGCATTTTGAGGACGTTGTATCCGTGATGAGTCACGACCATGAATTTGGCCAGAGCTGGGTACCCGAGGATGGCATTGTATGGCAGGCGAATGTGAGCGACGTCGAAGTCGATGAGCTCGGTGCGGTAGTTGTCGCGCGCCCCGAAGGTGACAGGGAGGCGGACCTGCCCAATCGGAACTGTGGAGCCATCGGTGACTCCGGAGAAAGGCTTGGTTGGCTGAAGCTGATTGTAAGGCACTTGGAGATTGTTGAATGTCTCTACGGACAGGACATTGAGCCCTGATCCACCATCGATGAGGGTCCTAGTGACTTGCACGTTGCTGATGATTGGGGAACAAAGCATCGGGAGGACTCTGGCTGTGGCCACGTACATGAGCTGATCCGCTGAGCTGAACATGATGGCGCACGCTGACCACCTGAGAGGGCGCGTGGCTTCGAGCTTGGGGAGGACTGCATTCACTTCACGGGCGAACTGCTTGAAGATGCGTTGAGCGGCTGGGGCTTGAGCTCCGCCTAGGATGCAAGCGATCGCGCACGGCTCCTGGAAGCCCCCAGCCCCCTCGTCCTGATGATGGTCCTCATTTCTCCTTTGCTGCGGCGGCAGAGGAGGGAGGCCTGCGTTGCCTTGCGGGCGATCCTCTCGAGGCTGATCCTGTTGGGGAACGTTGTAGAAAATTAAAAATTTTCCTACGGTTTCACCAAGATCCATCTATGAGTTCATCTAAGCAACGAGTCATGGGAGAGAGATTGCATCTACATACCACTTGTAGATCGCGTGCGGAAGCGTTCACTAGAACGTGGATGACGGAGTCGTACTCGCCGCGATCCAAATCACCGATGACCGAGTGCCGAACGGACGACACCTCCGCGTTCAACACACGTACGAGACGGGAGACGTGTCCTCCTTCTTGATCCAGCAAGGGGGAAGAAGAGGTTGATGATGATGGCTCCAGCAGCAGCACAACGGCGTGGTGGTGGTGGAGCAGCGAGACTCGGCAGGGCCGCCAAGCACGTGACGGAGGAGGAAGAGGTGTAGCAGGGGGAGGGAGGCCAGAGTTTCAGGGTGCGGCTGCCCCCTCCCCCTTCCCTTTATATAGGCCCCCAAGGGGGGGCGCCGGCCCTTGGGGATCCCATCTCCCAAGGGGGGCGGCGGCCAAGGGGGTTGGAGTGCCCCCCAAGGCAAGTGGGGCGCCCCCCCACCCTTGGGTTTCAACCCTAGGCGCAGGGGGTGGGCCTAGGGGGGCGCACCAGCCCACTATGGGCTGGTTCCCCTCCCACTTCAGCCCATGGGGCCCTCCGGGATAGGTGGCCCCACCCGGTGGACCCCCGGGACCCTTCCGGTGGTCCCGGTACAATACCGGGTGACCTCGAAACTTTCCCGATGGCCGAAATACCACTTCCTATATATAATTCTTTACCTCCGGACCATTCCGAAACTCCTCGTGACGTCCGGGATCTCATCCGGGACTCCGAACAACATTTGGTATACTGCATACTCATATTCATACAACCCTAGCGTCACCGAACCTTAAGTGTGTAGACCCTACGGGTTCGGGAGACACGTAGACATGACCGAGACGGCTCTCGAGCAATAACCAACAGCGGGATCTGGATACCCATGTTGGCTCCCACATGCTCCTCGATGATCTCATCGGATGAACCACGATGTCGAGGATTCAAACAACCCCGTATACAATTCCCTTTGTTAGTCGGTATGTTACTTGCCCGAGATTCGATCGTCGGTATCCCAATACCTCGTTCAATCTCGTTACCGGCAAGTCACTTTAATCGTATCGTAATGCATGATCCCGTGACCAGACACTTGGTCACTTTGAGCTCATTATGATGATGCACTACCGAGTGGGCCTAGTGATACCTCTCCGTAACACGGAGTGACAAATCCCAGTCTCGATCCGTGTCAACCCAACAGACACTTTCGGAGATACCTGTAGTGCACCTTTATAGTCACCCAGTTACGTTGTGATGTTTGGTACACCCAAAGCACTCTTACGGTATCCAGGAGTTACACGATCTCATGGTCTAAGGAAGAGATACTTGACATTGGAAAAGCTCTAGCAAAACGAACTACACGATCTTGTGCTATGCTTAGGATTGGGTCTTGTCCATCACGTCATTCTCCTAATGATGTGATCCCGTTATCATTAACATCCAATGTCCATAGTCAGGAAACCATGACTATCTATTGATCAACGAGCTAGTCAACTAGAGGCTCACTAGGGACATATTGTGGTCTATTTATTCACACGTGTATTACGATTTCCGGATAATACAATTATAGCATGAATAAAAGACAATTATCATGAACAAGGAAATATAATAATAATCCTTTTATTATTGCCTCTAGGGCATATTTCCAAGAGTCTCCCACTTGCACTAGAGTCAATAATCTAGTTACATTGTGATGAACCGAACACCCATAGAGTTCTGGTGTTGATCATGTTTTGCCCGCGGAAGAGATTTAGTCAACGGATCTGCGACATTCAGATCCGTATGCACTTTGCAAATTTCTATGTCTCCATCTTGAACATTTTCACGGATGGAGTTGAAGCGACGCTTGATGTGCCTGGTCTTCTTGTGAAACCTGGGCTCCTTGGCAAGTGCAATAGCTCCAGTGTTGTCACAGAAGAGTTTGATCGGCCCCGACGCATTGGGTATGACTCCTAGGTCGGTAATGAACTCCTTCACCCAAATCGCTTCATGCGCTGCCTCCGAGGCTTCCATGTACTCCACTTCACATGTAGATCCCGCCACGACGCTCTGCTTGCAGCTGCACCAGCTTACTGCTCCACCATTCAACATATACACGTATCCGGTTTGTGAATTAGAGTCATCCAGATCTGTATCGAAGCTAGCGTCGACATAACCCTTCTGACGAGCTCTTCGTCACCTCCATAAACGAGAAACATGTCCTTTGTCCTTTTCGTGTACTTCAGGATATTCTTGACCGCTGTCCGGTGTTCCTTGCGGGATTACTTTGGTACCTTCCTACCAAACTTACGGCAAGGTTTACATCAGGTCCGTACACAGCATGGCATACATAATAGATCCTATGGCGAGGCATAGGGATGACGCTCATCTCTTCTTTATCTTTTGCCGTGGTCGGGCATTGAGCCGAGCTCAATCTCACACCTTGCAAAGACAGAGCAAGAACTCTTTCTTGGACTGATCCATTTTGAACTTCTTCAAAATCTTATCAAGGTATGTGCTTTGTGAAAGACCTATGAGGCGCCTCGATCTATCTCTATAGATCTTGATGCCTAATATATAAGCAGCTTCTCCAAGGTCCTTCATTGAAAAACTTTTATTCAAGTAGGCCTTAATGCTGTCCAAGAGTTCTATATTATTTCCCATCAAAAGTATGTCATCTACATATAATATGAGAAATGCTACAGAGCTCCCACTCACTTTCTTGTAAACGCAGGCTTCTCCATAAGTCTCAGATAAACCCAAACGCTTTGATCATCTCATCAAAGTGAATGTTCCAACTCGAGATGCTTGCACCAGCCCATAAATGGATCGCTGGAGCTTGCATACTTTGTTAGCATTCTTAGGATCGACAAAACCTTCCGGCTGCATCATATACAGCTCTTCCTTAAGATAACCGTTAAGGAACGCTGTTTTGACGTCCATCTGCCATATCTCATAATCATAGTATGCGGCAATTGCTAACATGATTCGGACGGACTTAAGCTTTGCTACGGGAGAGAAAGTCTCATCGTAGTCAATCCCTTGAACTTGCCGATAACCCTTAGCGACAAGTCGAGCTTTATAGATGGTGACATTACCATCCGCGTTCGTCTTCTTCTTAAAGATCCATTTGTTTTCTATCGCTCGCCGATCATCGGGCAAGTCTGTCAAAGTCCATACTTTGTTTTCATACATGGATCCTATCTCGGATTGCATGGCTTCAAGCCATTTGTTGGAATCCGGGCCCGCCATCGCTTCTTCATAGTTCGAAGGTTCACCGTTGTCTAACAACATGATTTCCGTGACAGGGTTGCCATACCACTGTGCGGAACGTGTCCTAGTGGACCTCTGAAGTTCAAGAGCAACTTGATCCAAGTACCTTGATCATCATCATTAATTTCCTCTCCGGTTGGTGTAGGCACCACAGAACATTTTCTGAGCTACACTACTTTCCGGTTCAAGAGGTAGTACTTCATCGAGTTCTACTTTCCTCCCACTTACTCCTTTCGAGAGAAACTCTTTTTCCAGAAAGGATCCGTTCTTGGCAACAAAGATCTTGCCTTCGGATCTAAGTTAGAAGGTATACCCAATGGTTTCCTTAGGGTATCCTATGAAGACGCATTTTTCCGATTTGGGTTCGAGCTTTTCAGGTTGAAGTTTCTTGACATAAGCATCGCATCCCCAAACTTTTAGAAATGACAGCTTAGGTTTCTTCCCAAACCGTAATTCATACGGTGTCGTCTCAACGGATTTAGATGGTGCCCTATTTAAAGTGAATGTAGTTGTCTCTAGAGCGTATCCCCAAAATGATAGCGGTAAATCTGTAAGAGACATCATAGATCGCACCATATCCAATAGAGTGCGATTACGATGTTCGGACACACCGTTACACTGAGGTGTTCCAGGCGGCGTGAGTTGTGAAACGATTCCACATTTCCTCAAGTGTGTACCAAATTCATGACTTAAATATTCTCCTCCACGATCTGATCGTAAGAACTTTATTTTTCGGTCACGTTGATTCTCTACCTCATTCTGAAATTCCTTGAACTTTTCAAAGGTCTCAGACTTGTGTTTCATCAAGTAGACATACCCATATCTACTTAAGTCGTCTGTGAGAGTGAGAACATAACGATATCCTCTGCGATCCTCAACGCTCATTGGACCGCATACATCGGTATGTATGATTTCCAATAAGTTGGTTGCTCGCCCATTGTTCCGAGAACGGAGTCTTGGTCATTTTGCCCATAAGGCATGGTTCGCATGTGTCAAATGATTCATAATCGAGAGACTCTAAAATTCCATCAGAATGGAGCTTCTTCATGCGCTTGACACCAATGTGACCAAGGCGGCAGTGCCACAAGTATGTGGGACTATCGTTATCAACTTTACATCTTTTGGTATTCACACTATGAATATGTGTAATATTACGTTCGAGATTCATTAAGAATAAACCATTGACCATCGGAGCATGACCATAAAACATATCTCTCATATAAATAGAACAACCATTATTCTCGGATTTAAATGAGTAGCCATCTCGCATTAAACGAGATCCTGATACAATGTTCATGCTCAAACTTGGCACCAAATAACAATTATTGAGGTTTAAAACTAATCCGTAGGTAAATGTAGAGGCAGCGTGCCGACGGCGATCACATCGACCTTGGAACCATTCCCGACGCGCATCGTCACCTCGTCCTTCGCCAGTCTCCGTTTATTCCGCAGCTCCTGCTGTGAGTTACAAATATGAGCAACGGCACCGTATCAAATACCGGGAGTTACTACGAGTACTGGTAAGGTACACATCAATTACATGTATATCAAATATACCTTTAGTGTTGCCGGCCTTCTTGTCCGCTAAGTATTTGGGGCAGTTCCGCTTCGAAGGCCCTTCCTTTGCAATAAAAGCACTCTGTCTCAGGTTTGGGTCCATTCTTTGACTTCTTCCCGGCAACTTGCTTATCGGGCGCGGCAACCTCCTTGCCGTCCTTCTTGAAGTTCTTCTTGCCCTTGCCCTTCTTGAACTTAGTGGTTTTATTGACCATCAACACTTGATGTTCTTTCTTGATTTCAACCTCTGCTGACTTCAGATTGAGAATACTTCGGAATGGTCTTCACCATCCCCGCATATTGTAGTTCATCACAAAGCTCTTGTAGCTTGGTGGGAGCGATCAAGGATTCTGTCAATGACCGCCTCGTCAGGAGGTTTATGTCCAGTGGACAAAGCGGTTGTGCAACCCAGACATTTTGAGTATGTGCTCACTGACAGAACTGTTTTCCTCCATCTTACAACTATAGAACTTGTCGGAGACTTCATATCTCTCGACCCGGGCATGAGCTTGGAAAACTAGTTTCAGCTCCTCGAACATCTCATATGCTCCGTGTTGCTCAAAACGCTTTTGAAGCCCCGGTTCTAAGTTGTAAAGCATGCCGCACTGAACGAGGGAGTAATCATCAGCACGAGACTGCCAAGCATTCATAATGTCTTGGTTCTCTGGGACGGGTGCATCACCTAGTGGTCCTTCTAGGACATATTGTTTCCTAGCAGCTATGAGGATGATCCTCAGGTTCCGGACCAAGTCCGTATAGTTGCTGCCATCATCTTTCATCTTGGTTTTCTCTAGGAACGCGTTGAAGTTCATGTTGACATGAGCATTGGCCATTTGATCTACAAGACATATTTGCAAAGGTTTTAGACTAAGTTCATGATAATTAAGTTCATCTAATCAAATTATTTTAATGAACTCCCACTCAGATTAGACATCCCTCTAGTCATCTAAGTGTTACACGATCCGAGTCGACTAGGCCATGTCCGATCATCACGTGAGACGGACTAGTCATCATCGGTGAACATCTCCATGTTGATCGTATCTTCCATACGACTCGTGTTCGACCTTTCGGTCTCCGTGTTCTGAGGCCATGTCTGTACATGCTAGGCTCGCAAGTTAACCCTAAGTGTTTTGCATGTGTAAAACTGTCTTACACCGTTGTATGTGAACGTAAGGATATATCACACCGATCATCACGTGGTGCTTGAACGACGAACTTTAGCAACGCATGCACGTTAGGGAGAACACTTCTTGAAATTGTTGTAAGGATCATCTTATTTACTACCGTCGTTCTAAGTAAACAAGATGCATAAACATAATAAACATCACATGCAATTATATAGTAGTGACATGATATGGCCAATATCATATAGCTCCATTGATCTCTATCTTGAGGCTCCATGATCATCTTGTCACCGCATGACACCATGATCTCCATCATCATGATCTCCATCATCGTGTCTTCATGAAGTTGTCACGCCAACGACTACTTCTACTTCTATGGCTAACGCGTTTAGCAATAAAGTAAAGTAATTTACATGGCGTTCTTCAATGACACGCAGGTCATACAAAAATAAAGACAACTCCTATGGCTCCTGCCGGTTGTCATACTCATCGACATGCAAGTCGTGATTCCTATTACAAGAACATGATCTCATACATCACAATATGTCATTCATCATTAATCACAACTTCTGGCCATATCACATCACATGACAATTGCTGCAAAAACAAGTTAGACGTCCTCTAATTGCTGTTGCATCTTTTACATGGCTGCAATTGGGTTCTAGCAAAAACGTTTTCTTACCTACGAATAACCACAACGTGATTTTGTCAACTTCTATTTACCCTTCATAAGGACCCTTTTCATCGAATCCGCTCCAACTAAAGTGGAGAGACAGACACCCGCCAGCCACCTTATGCAACTAGTGCATGTCGATCGGTGGAACCGGTCTCACGTAAGCGCACGTGTAAGGTTGGTCCGGCCGCTTCATCCCACAATACCGCTGAAGCAAGATAAGACTAGTAGCGGCAAGCAAGTTGACAAGATCTACGCCCACAACAAAATTGTGTTCTACTCATGCAATAGAGAACTATGTATAGACCTAGCTCATGATGCCACTGTTGGGGAACGTTGCAGAAAATTAAAAATTTTCCTATGGTTTCACCAAGATCCATCTATGAGTTCATCTAAGCAACGAGTCATGGGAGAGAGATTGCATCTACATACCACTTGTAGATCGCGTGCGGAAGCGTTCACTAGAACGTGGATGACGGAGTCGTACTCGCCGTGATCCAAATCACCGATGACCGAGTGCCGAACGAACGGCACCTCCGCATTCAACACACGTACAGGACGGGAGATGTCTCCTCCTTCTTGATCCAGCAAGGGGGAAGGAGAGGTTGATGATGATGGCTCCAGCAGCAGCACAACGGCGTGGTGGTGGTGGAGCAGCAGCACTCCGGTAGGGCTTCGCCAAGCACGTGACGGAGGAGAAAGAGATGTAGCAGGGGGAGGGAGGCGCCAGAGTTTCAGGGTGCGGCTTCCCCCTCCCCCCTTCCCTTTATATAGGCCCCCAAGGGGGGGCGCCGGCCCTTGGGGATCCCATCTCCCAAGGGGGGCGGCGGCCAAGGGGGTTAGAGTGCCCCCAAGGCAAGTGGGGCGCCCCCCCCCCCACCCTAGGGTTTCAACCCCTAGGCACAGGGGGTGGGCCTAGGGGGGCGCACCAGCCCACTATGGGCCGGTTCCCCTCCCACTTCAGCCCATGGGGCCCTCCGGGATAGGTGGCCCCACCCGGTGGACCCCCGGGACCCTTCCGGTGGTCCCGGTACAATACCAGGTGACCCCGAAACTTTCCCGATGGCCGAAATACCACTTCCTATATATAATTCTTTACCTCCGGACCATTCCGAAACTCCTCGTGATGTCCGGGATCTCATCCGGGACTCCGAAAAAGATTTGGTATACTGCATACTCATATTCATACAACCCTAGCGTCACCGAACCTTAAGTGTGTAGACCCTACGGGTTCAGGAGACACGTAGACATGACCGAGATGGCTCTCGGGCAATAACCAACAGCAGGATCTGGATACCCATGTTGGCTCCCACATGCTCCTCGATGATCTCATCGGATGAACCACGATGTCGAGGATTCAAACAACCCCGTATACAATTCCCTTTGTCAGTCGGTATGTTACTTGCCCGAGATTCGATCGTCGGTATCCCAATACCTCGTTCAATCTCATTACCGGCAAGTCACTTTACTCTTACCGTAATGCATGATCCCGTGACCAGACACTTGGTCACTTTGAGCTCATTATGATGATGCACTACCGAGTGGGCCCAGTGATACCTCTCCGTAACACGAAGTGACAAATCCCATCTCGATCCGTGTCAACCCAATGACACTTTCGGAGATACCTGTAGTGCACCTTTATAGTCACCCAGTTACGTTGTGACGTTTGGTACACCCAAAGCACTCTTACGGTATCCGGGAGTTACACGATCTCATGGTCTAAGGAAGAGATACTTGACATTGGAAAAACTCTAGCAAAACGAATTACACGATCTTGTGCTATGCTTAGGATTGGGTCTTGTCCATCACATCATTCTCCTAATGGTGTGATCCCGTTATCATTAACATCCAATGTCCATAGTTAGGAAACCATGACTATCTATTGATCAACGAGCTAGTCAACTAGAGGCTCACTAGGGACATATTGTGGTCTATTTATTCACACGTGTATTACGATTTCCGGATAATACAATTATAGCATGAATAAAAGACAATTATCATGAACAAGGAAATATAATAATAATCCTTTTATTATTGCCTCTAGGGCATATTTCCAACAGATCCCTCCAACCTCCCTCGTGAGGCTGATCCTGCCAGCGGTCCTCGCGAGGTCGGTCACGCCACCCTTGGCGAGGGCCACGGTCTTCCCAACGTCCTGCGTTTCTTCCTCCTCCTCGGCCGTAGCCTCGATCATTGCGGTCGGGGCGTCGACCGATTCGCCCTTCTCGCACGGCTCGGAGTTCTTGACATTCGTTGGTGTTGTGGGTGTGGAGGTCATGGTACACACAGCACCGACTGCCTTTGAAGACTTGGGCTGATCCCTGCCTCGCTTGGTATCTGGTTCTGCCGCAAGCACGGCAGCCCCCTTGCGCTTCACGTCCTTGACCTTGGGCTTCTTCTCTTCTGGATCTGCGGCTGGCAGGTCGAGGAGGCAAAGGGTCCTTCCTCAGCCCTGGCGCACTTGGTCGCCAAGTTGAACAGCTCCAAGGATGTGCACAGATCTTCATGCATCGCCAGGTCCTCCTTCATCTTGATGTCACGCACGCCGTCGGAGAAGGCTGAGATGATGGCCTCCTCGGTCACCTTGGTAATCTTGAGGCGTGCGTTGTTGAAGTGTTGGATGTACTTCTGCAGGGTCTCTCCTGGCTGCTGCTTGATGCGGCGCATGTCGCTCACGGCAGGGGGCGGGTCGCGAGTGCCTTCGAAGTTGGCAATGAAGCGGGTGCGCATCTCGTCCCAGGAGGAGATCATGCCAGGAGCCAGGTTCAGGAGGCAGGTGCGGGCACCGTCTTTGAGCGCCATGGGAAACTAGTTCGCCATGACCTTCTCGTCCCCGTTGGTGGCTTCGATGCCCAGCTCGTAAAGCTGGAGGAACTCCGCAGGGTCGGCCGTGCCATCGTAGCGAGGAGGCAGGTCTGGCTTGAACTTGCCGGGCCACGCGACACTGCGCAGCTCGGCGGTGAAAGCGCGCAGCCATCAGGGCCACGGAGGCCTTTGGTGACGAAGGGCCTGGTCTTGTGGGTCCCCATGCGCCGCCGCTGGGAGCAGCGCGGGGTCTTGGCGTGCTGGAGCAGGAGCGCGGTCATGACGGGCCGGTGCAGGGAGCACTCGAGCAGCTTCTTGGGGGCGAGGAACCTCTTGACAGCTCTCCTCTTGCTGCGCTGGTGCCGGACGGAGTGGGTTCCGCCCATGGGCCACGCGCCTTGGGGCCAAGGCGCCTTCTTGAGGGGGAGGCGGCTGAGGCGCCCCCGGAGCTTCATTGCCCGCGCAAGGCGGGGCGCGGTGCAGCGAGAAGGACGGCGTGGGGAGCCCCCTGCGGCGTGGACGAGCTCGGCGACGCGGTCGAGCCACTCTTCGTAGACGTTGTCGACAGGGCGGTAGCGCAGGAGCTCGTTTGCCGCGATGAGCGCGGCTCGAGCCTCCATGGGCGCGCGGAGCGCGTGAGAGGAAGAACCAGCTGGGGCGAGTGAAGGAGTAGCGGTACGGCCGTCTCGCCTCACGGACGGATGCTGGGACGATGCTTGCTGCTCGTTCCCCGCCGGGCCGGTGGCGGCGTTGACGGCGGGCAATGGGGAACGGCAGGGGCGGCCGCCGATGGGGGCTGTCTGGGCGACGCGGGTGGCGAGAGCGGCTCGGCGCTTGGCGTGGGCCTGACGAGCGTCCGACATGGATGCGACGGGCGGTGAAGAACAGGGCGGCGGAAGACGGATTCCGGTGCACCCCTACCTGGCGCGCCAAATGTCGGATTTTGGGTTCCGGCAGACCCTCTAGGTTCAAACTCTGGGGTGCACGTGGAGATCTCACCCCCTACCTACCTGCACCTAATCGCCTCGCAAGGATCTAAAACTACACGAAGAGCAACACAAGGGACACAAGGTTTATACTGGTTCGGGCCACCATTGAGGTGTAACACCCTACTCCAGTGTGTTGTGTGGTGGATTGCCTCTTGGGCTGATGATGAACAATACAAGGAAGAACAACCTCGCGAGGGTGAGGTGTTCTTGTGGCTAGGCTCTCGATCGGATTGGATCAAGCTAAGATGAGATCCTCTCTCTTCCCTCTCTTTTTCTACTGTGGTGGCTAGCTCTACTTATGGGCAGAGGCCCTGGGCCTCTTCCCAAATATTGAGCGGGAAGGGCGCCAACAATTGCCATTTTGAAGGGGAACATCTAGTACACTTATCCTGACTAAAGTTGGTCCTCGCCTGTCAAAGGCTCTGGTGGTGACGCTGGCTCGGGCTCCATGATGACCTCCTTCCTGCTGTTGTGACGGTCTTGGTCTTGTTGCACCGAAACGGCTGCCTTTTCTTGATACTCTCGCCTGCGCTTGCCTCCTTTGCACCAAAGAGGAAATGAGGACACTACGCGGGCTGGCGCCCGCCTGGCGCCCTTGGTCGTCATGGCTTGCGTCATGGGCACCTCGTGAGGTACCCCGCCTTGATCTCTCCGCCTCCTCGCGAGCCAGCTTGACGAGGCCGTGCTCGAGGAGGCTTCTGTCAAATCCGCCCATGAGGCTTGGCCCTCGCGAGGGTCTTGAGCTTGTGTTGATGAAGATGGGCGTCTTGGGCCACCCCTTGAGCCACGCCGCAGGCCGCAGGCAGGCAAGTCTTGGTACCCCCGATCCCAGAACGCCGACAGGCACCAAGGCATTGAGTGCCATTCTGGATGCAATGAAACTCATACGCTCCCCACCTGTTGACTCTTGTTCAGAATATGATCCTAATGACTATTCTATCCTCGAGGAGTCAAAGGCAGATGGCCTGTCATATTCACCCATCAAGGTGCCTATTCTAATTTGGCAATGTTTTATTGATTGCGGGTATCTTGCATATGTTGTCTTGCATTTCTTCTACTTTGTTGCACCGCCATCTGCTTAGTTTACTCATCATATATGTCGAGATGCCATGCCCATCCATTATCAATACATATTCCATCTGTCATCATACCATGTTTTTCCACTCAAATGTTGTTTGTGTGCATCGACATCAAAAGGAAGAGGGTGATTGCGAACCTGAAGGAGCACCAAAAAAGTCCTTGAAAAACATGGTGGTGCCGAGAAATCAGACATCACCCCACTTATATTGGTTGTACAACCAAGGTGACACAAAACATAGGACCGACTCCAGTAGACTGTACCCATACTTCACTGGCCACACCACTAGCCCCACCACACAGGACCTGCACTCCAGCAAAAGGTATACCGATTTCATTTGCCATAGCACCAACTGTACCACAGAAAAATCTCACTCCAACAAAAAGTACAGCAAGTCCACCGGCCGAAGACCTATCCCAACTGCAGAGACGACCAATTCCTGCAGATTGGAACCCCATTCCATTTATTACCAGTTTAAAAGACAATGCTTTCAATGTTGTTAGGGACTACGTGCATATATTCCCACCATGGGAAGATTATTGTGAAGACAAATACCATTTTCACATCTTCCTGTCCAACTTACGTGTAAGTGCTATTATTCATGGTTATTATTTTCCTATTTTCTGCTGATTGAACACATCAATGATTTACATTACATTGTTGTAACTAGGCGAGGGTCAATCTGGATAGTCATGACGAGCAAAGCTTGCTTGTGCTTTTCAAGGAAGCATTGCAGCAGGTATCGATGTTACCTGAGGAAATCACACTTTGGTGGCAAGTCTATAAACGAATTTCCGGTGAAGTCTCCTGTGCTAAATTTAGAAGACATTGAATGGAAAAACCTTGTTATGCAATCGTCTCGTTCGGGATGAGGTACATCTATGAAACCACATGACAATTTGAACTTCTACTTTTCCGCATGTGCCTTACGGATCTTTTTGCAGAAATCTGCTCAAGAAGAATTCGGTTTGAAAAGAACGACGGATATCGCAAATATGCTGCCCGCTGCTTTGCTCTTATTAGTACTTGTTGTCCTGTATCACTGTACTTGCATACATACCTGGTTCATTATGTGACAGCAGTATGCATGATAGCTTGCTTATCAATTGTTCGCTCCAAATTATCTGATCTGTATGAATGGTTACATTAGTGTAGAATATATCCAATGCAAATGTTTTTTTAGCTATGCATTGTTCTTGTAAGTACATGATGTCCTTTATCAGTGTACTTATAATGACAGGTAGTTGTTCATGCACCATCACTCTGCAGCTTATTTTCCTTTGCCCTCCATTTTCTACACATCAGATCTATATTTACTCTTACCATAAGGTTGGTACTGAAGAAGTTTAGCTGTGCATTGCTCTTGGATGTACCTTTTGCCCGTATCACTACACTTACATTTATAGCTACTTGGTTATGTTGCATCACTCTTCATTTTATCTTAAATATTCTCCATTTTTTCGTATATTATCACATCTATATTTACTCTTAACAAAATGTAGAATAAAGGCAATGCTTTTGAAGAAGATTCGTGGTAAACTTCTTGAATTGCCCCCCCTCATCGGCATGGACAAGGCCTTTATAGAGCCTGTCTTCACCAATAATGTAAGTTTGTCCATCTCAAGCCTTCAAACTTTGTTGTATATATTTGGTTAGGCATGACTGCAATAGCTGTTTATTTTGGTGTTTGCATCAAATTGCTTATTTAAAGTTTATTATGTAGTTCATAAACAAAAGTTTGCCCTTCCTCAATTTAAGTTTTCAGTTGTATAGCCAAGTTCCTTCTTCATACCATGTAAATTAAACTATACTGAGCAAGTGATCTTCTTTTGCCTTTGGATGTATGCTTCGTTCTTCATCCGCAATCCGGTGGTGTGGTGAACCTACCCACTGACACAATGTTATATTCTGCAATGTCTTAACTATGAACAATGTCATATCATTCTACTATTATTTAAACCATCTCTTTATTTGCCAATTTGAAATGGTATAAATTGACAGCACACTAACCATTGATACTTATGAGTTCTTGATCTGTAATCCAGTGTTGTCGTGAAGCTGCCAACTCCTTCACAATGTCATTTCCTGCCATGTCTTGACCTGAACAATACCATATTGTGTTAATGCAATTTTAAACTATGTCACTTTATTCGTTAGTAAGAAATGTTATGAATTGTCTGCACTGATACTTTTACGTGCAAAACTATCTGTCTGCTTGTTTATCTTTCAGAGTGAGGAAGATATAAGTGTTGAACAAGCGTAGTCTCATCATCTTGCTCAGCTGCTTGCGCTGCAGCTCTCCAGCAGGGCTAACCTTTCTTGAACTCTATTGAAGTGCTGTCGGTTTTGTATATTATTTTGTTGGCGTGTTTATTTGCACTGGTGGCGATCTTTGATGCCCAGTGTATGTAATCTGCAGTCTGCTTATGCTTTATTATCACATTGGCGAACTTTGATGCCCAGTGGATGTAATATGCCATAATTTCTTTATTGTATAGTCTAGGTTTTTTCTTATTCATGATTCTGCATTTATTTTACTGTATATATATCATGTCTTCACAGTAAACCGGCCAAACCGTAAAATTACGGTACATAATCGGGCCATCATGCAATCACGATGTAGGTTGGGCCTAAAACATGTCGAACAGCTCACGGGTCGGCAGTAGCTCGAAATGAACCCCGGCCCATGATTGTGCGAATCAAATCACGGGCTTTTAACAGGCCAAAATTGTCTCGGTCCTTGTTTGGCCCAATCAGATATCGGTTATGGCGGTCGGATGCAAATCGGGCGTAGTTAGGCCCAACTATATGACAGGCTTTTAACAGCCGAAATTAATATAGGGCCGAAATGTTAACGGGCCCTTAACAGGCCAAAACTAATATCAGGTTGAATTACTAAGTGGGCCTTTAGCAAGTGGGCCCAAAAGCATAGTGTCCAGTTGTCGGGCCGAATTTGATATGGGCCATAATTGAGCCCAAAGCCTCTTAAAGGGCCGGACCTGATCTGGGCCGTAATTTGGCCCAGAACGTGGTAGGCTTATAACGGGCCAGATCTCATATGGGCCACTTTTAGGCCCGAAACGTGGCAGGCCATTAATGGACCGGATCAGATATGGGCCGGCATTTGGCCCAAAACATGGCAGCCAGTTAATGGGCCGGCCTATTAGGGTCCTCAAAATCTTGTGGGCCTTTAGCTGGGCCGGCCCATTAGTGTCGGCGAAATCTCGTGGGCCTTTAGCTGGGCCGGCCCATTATGATCCGCAAGAATCTTGTGGGCCTTTACCTGGGTCGGCCCATTATAGCACACAAAAATCGTGTGGGCCTTTAGCTGGGCCGGCCCATTATGGCCCGCAAAATCTTGTGGGCCTTTACCTGGGCCGGCCCATTATGGCCTGCAAAATCTCGTGGGCCTTTAGCTGGGCCGGCCCATTATGGTACGCAAAATCTTGTGGGCCTTTAGCTGGGCCAACCCATTATGGTCCGCAAAACTTGTGGGCCTTTAATTGGGCCGGCCCAATTAAACTTGTTGGGCCGTGCCACGTGTTGACGTATCATAGGCGCCTTCTGTCCAATGAGTGGATGACATCTATCCCAGTGGTGAGCCGACACGTGTTTTCCTCTAGCCAATGATGATTTTACACGTGGAAAATCCCCATTGGTCGGGGCTGTTAACGGGTTATCGGATCCAAAACCCGACCTGATAGTTTAACGGCGTACCGTTACAGTGGATGCCACGTGTCGGTCACCCTTGACGAAAGCACTTCTATGATGCACGATTTATCGTCATGGAAGTGGACACTTCCGTGATGATAATTTTCGTAATGTCATGGAACAATTCTACGACAGCACAGGTATGACTATCTTGATTCTGTCATAAATTTGCCATGGATGTACAAGCATGACAAAAAAACGCGACCTACTGTGACAAACACGTATCATCACGGAAGTGTATTTTTTTTGTAGTGGTTGACTGCTGAATTTGACCTTCTTGAATGGTGGAAGTGCAATGCTCCTCGCTTTCCCGTCTTTCAAAAATGGCTCGTGATATACTAGCAATCCCCATCTCTAGGGTTGCTTCTGAATCAGCTTTCAGCACTAGTGTTCGTATTCTCGATGACTTCAGAAGCTCTTTAACACCAGCGACACAGCAGTCGTTGATATGCACACAAGATTGGTTGCGTTCTAAGTGTATCAATGTGAAGATGATCTTGCTGAGTTGACCAGGCTGAAGGAAGGTATTTAAATGAATGTGTATTTCAATTACTTCAATGATCATGCAACATTAATGCTATTTAATTGATCATGCAATATTTCTGTTGTTTTTGTAGAAGTGGGTGCCATTCATTTAAATGATAATGTGACAATATCGATTGATTGATCTTCATGCATGGAGCTGGAGTGGAAAATTGCTACCTGAAGCCCTGAAGTGACGAAACAAATGCCATTTTATCTCGATTTGCACCTTTTGTTTCTTTGTCGTGTGTTGCACATGAACTGTACTGAAGTTTGTTATCTCGAGCTGGAGCTGAACTTTGGTTGTTCCAGAATTTGCACTTTGTACTGAAGTTTGTTATCTTGATGTACTGGGCATGTACTGGGCATGTACTGGGCCTTTCAAAAATGGCTCGTGATATACTATTACTAGCAATCCCCATCTCTATGTTCCAGAACTTTTCTGTACTGGGCATGTTTAATTCTGCTTGTGCTTGTACTGGACAAGTTTTTGTGCTAGAATTTCTTCGTGTGGTTTCACTGGACATGTACTAAATTAGTGCTTGTAGTTGTAATCGTAGTCTTCTACTAGATTGTTGTACTGGAACATAAATTCTTACATGTTTCAGAATTTCTTCAAGTAGGTAACCAGGTTGTAGTTGTATTGGACAAGTACTAAATTTGTTTTTCCATGTGGCCAAACCATGTGTTGATTAAAAATTCGCGTCAACTTTGGTTATTTTGGTTATTACCGAAACCAAACCGAAAGCAAATGGTTATTACCAAAACCGAACCGTATCTATGTATAAAACCATATAAACCGAAGTATAAAAACCGTATAAACCAAAAACCATATAAACCGAACCGAATCAAACCGAAAAAACCGAATGCACAGGCTGACCTCCAGGGGTGTCCCAACTTAGCCCATGACAAGCTCACGATCCGCGGAGACAATCCTCCATTGTGGGAGCCTCCGATCAGACTCAGAATACCGTTGCACAAGACATTTTGACAATGGTAGAACAAGTCCAGCAAGACCTCCCGGCGTGCCGACACCCTGATAGTAGCCGCACGTATCTCGTCTCAGGCCACGACCGGATTGTCCAAACTTCCAGTAGGCCAAAATAACAGAGTTGCCCCTGGCGGCCACCGGCGGTTGACAGGTTTGGACCAACACTCATGAGGAGCATGGCCCAGGGGGTTGATTAAGTCCACGTGGTCCGGAAAGTCCCTATGCATGTTTTCTTGTTATTAGGCAAATGGTAAAACCAATGTCGGGCCTTGCTGGAAGAGTTTTATTCAAAGCGAACTGTCAAGAGGGGCCCATAAACCCTCACCATGTTAGGGACGCAAAATCAAGGAACATAACACCGGTATGACGGAAACTAGGGCGGCAAGAGTGGAACAAAACACCAGGCATAAGGCCGAGCCTTCCAGCCTTTACCAAGTATATATGTGAATTAATTAAATAGGAGATATTGTGATATCCCATGATATCCATGTCCCAACATGGAACAACCTGCAACTGCACCTGCAAGTAGCAACGCTATAAGAGGGGCTGATCAAAATGGTAACATAGCCAAACAACGGTTTGCTAGGAAGGGTGAAAAGGTTAGAGGCTATCATGGCAATTTGGGAGGCTTGATAAACAAGTGGTAGGTAGCGCGACATAGTGATAGCATTGAGACAACTAGCATAGAAAAGATAGTAGTGAGACCCAAGGTGATGGTCATCTTGCCTGAAATCCCGCTAGGAAGAAGACCGAATCCATGAAGTAGACGATCCCACATAGTCGAACGAATCCTCACAATTGCAACGAAAGAGGAACTATCGAGAAGGAGCACAACCGGAAAGAAGCAAACAACATGGTGAACACACAACACATAAGCATGACATGATGCTCCACCAAGTATGATGCACGACAAGGCTACATGATGCTACTCATGGCAAGAGATGGTGCATACAAGAACAACACACCCAATCAAGTTTAAATGAGGCCGGAAACAACATATAACAATTCCGGAAACTCCCCATATGAAAATTTCGAAATTTGTTCAGATCTGAACAAAACATTATGTTAAAGTTGTTAAACAGCAAGTTAAAGTGCACCATGATGATCTACGCGTCTTTCTAGTCAAGTTACATATAAAGTTCAGTTAATTCGGAGCTACGGCCTAGAAGATATGAGCAAAACAAGTTAAACATGGCATTGATGCAAAAGCAAGCAAAACAACACCACAAACACTCCAAAACATGGACGCAACATGGCATGATGAAACTAAATGCAAAACCAAGCAAAGTTTCCTACAGAGCATGCTCCAAACGGAGTCACGGTTCAACACATACACTCAATACAAGTTTCAAACACAATCTGCCCAAAACAGCAACTAGACACTTTGCAAACAAGGAAACAACATGCTACAGGAGACATATGGACACAAACTTGATATGCACTCAAATTCCAGGTTACATGCTTCAAATAACATCAAGGTTCAAGTTCATAGGAATCAGGACTAATCCAATGAGATCAATGCAAAAGGCAACTTAATAACACATATTACGACGGTGAAAAACAGGGCATATATGTGAGCAGAAATAACATGTTGAAATGTTGGAGACATGAAACAATAACGCTACAGTGCAAGACCATGGCAAAAAAGCATGGCCTTAAATTACAGCTTAAACATGGCAAAACGTGATTAATAAGAATCTCCATATGACCCATAGATTAATGGCATTCATCAAGACAAGATTGCAAGTTAAAAACAGATTCTCAGACTTGGAGGAAATCTGGGAATGCAAAACAATAACATTATGATGCTGACTTTGGAGGCACATAACAGCAAGCATAGCAACTTTAGTAATTATGAAGAAGACATGGGTATGTAGTAGCCATGATATACTTCAACTCATGTAATTGGATCATCTCCAAAAGAGGCAGATTAATTAATAATAAGCTCACAACATGGCATCATGAAGTTAACAGAAAACTGGAACATCATTTAGGCATGTTCATGGCAAAAAAACGATATGCTACGGGACATATGAGGCATCAAAAGGCACGGAAATCATGTACATGCAGAGCACTACAAAACATGAACAATAAGCTACTGCTAGAAACCAATAGAACATCCTCAAAACATCATGGCGATTATGCAAAAGATAACAAGTTCACAGACTTGGCAGAAATCATCGTCACAAAAATCAGCAACAGCAAGTACCCTACTTTGCAAGCTTGATAAACTCATGACAAGGCACATAAAAATACATGAATTGCACCAATGTTAATAGGGCATGAATATGATCCTAAAACATGTTGACATGATGCTCAAAAGATAAACACACAAAATGCTATGAAAAAGATAAATTAGCAAGTTATGATAACTTACAGCAGATTATTACATTTAGCACTCTTGCAACAATGATTAAGGCATCAATATGAACATTAACATGCATGCAATTGACACTAGCATGTAAAGCACTCAGAGATGAACAATTTGACATAAAGAACACCACCATCGGACAAATATGCATAAAGTTATGATGATCACGAGATGCATATATGATAACTTTTCAGAAAAATGACTTGGGCGTTTTACAGGAAACCGAGCGCAAGATAGCTATCTGCCGCTCAGGGCGAGGGACAGAGCTGAACTGGGGCAGGCTGGGGGTTCTCACCTCGCGGGCTCGGCCCGAGGCAGGGGGAGGTCCGGCAGGCCCGATGGGGCAGCGCTGCTAGGCTGGCGCGGTTGGAGGAGCGGAGATGATGGCGACCCGGGCTCGCGGTGGGCCCCGATGGGCTTGGCAGGCCTCGCCCGGGCCTGGGCGGGCCGCGGCAGTGGGGAGGCGCGGGGAGGACACATGGCGTGCTGCGGGTGGCCAGGAGCGGCGGTTGGTGGCGGCGCGGCCTACGGGGCGGCGCCAAGTGGCGGGGTGTAGCTGGGCGGCGCCGGAAATCGAGGAGGAGGGGGTTGGCTGGGGCTGGTGGCGCGGATTTCAAGGAGGGAGAGGCTAGAGGTAGGTGAAGGGGCCTAGGCTGCCCAAAAATGGCAAGGGGGGCTGTTTAAATAGACAGGGGGGCTAGGGTTAGGTGTTCTAGGGGCTTTTAGAGCCCTCCGATCGTGATCCGATGGTTTCGGTCGAAGGGGGTTTTAGTGGGCTGGTTTAGTGGGCTGTGAAGAGGGGTTGGGCTGAGATGAGAGGGAAGGAATGCAGCCCGACACAGGTTTCTGGAGACAAAAAACGTGCGACATTTGACCGGCTATATTGCGGCTCTATGTTTAACGGTTGGGCTATCAAACGGACTCCGAATGATATGAAACTTGGCAGGCGGTCCACCTACACCATAACAAGACCGCATGCCAACTTTCATCCCATTCCGAGAACATTTTAATGCCACTTATAAAATAATATTTCGGACATGCCGCGGGCGCGCACGAGTGTGTCTGGCTCAGAACGAACAATGGAGAGAACTGGGGGAACCCGGACGGATGCAAGTTTTGAAAAACATGCAGATGAAATGCACATGATGACATGGCAAAGTGCAACACGCAAGCGAATGACATGTCAACGACGGCGAATAACTGTAAGACACTTGGCGCATCGGACTCGGGGTGTTACACATAAATTGTTTAATTTGCTCACAAGATCCCTATGCATATGAAGTGAGTTAGACTTAAATGTGCTAGTTATATGCTTCATGATGCTCTCTTTATGTTTCAATTCTTATCTTTTATGCGAGCATCATTGAAATCATCATGCCTAGCTAAAATGCATTAAAGAAAAGCGCTTGTTGGGAGACAACCTAACACTTTTACGTACAGTTTTTCTGTGTTCACATGATTAGGCTACTGTAGTAATCATGTTTTATTGCTTTCATTACAATAAAGTGCCAAGTAAGACCTTTCGGATGCTTACGGTGATAGTTGATTTGATCTTGGTGAAAAACAGAAACTTTTGCGCTCAGGAAAACATTTCTCAATTTAAAAAAAGCGTGATAAAATGCTGATTCTTTTTGCAGAAGATTAATAGACAAATTTCCCGGGTTTTCCTAATTTTTCAGAATTTTTAGAGTAGCAGAAGTATGGTTGGAGTACAGATTACTACAGACTGTTCTGTTTTTGACAGATTCTGATTTCAATGGATAGTTTGCTTGTTTTCTAGTTTCCATGGCTTATATTGCTCAATATAAATTGTGGAAATGATATTCTACAGTATACATTTTGTGAGAACAATTATGAATCTTGTCTTTTACAATACCAAAAGTGAAATGGTTTGCTCTTTATCATACTAACCTATCTCATGAAGTTCCATTAAGTTTTGAGTGATTAAGTTTTCAAGTTTTGGATGAGATGTCGATATGAGGAGAATAAGGAGTGACAAGACCCTAAGATTGGGGATGCCCAAGGCACCCCAAGGTAATACTCAAGGAAGATCTAAGCAACTAAGCTTAGGGATGCCCCGGAAGGCATCCCCTCTTTCGTCTCCAACATTATTGGCAACCTCACTTGGAGCTATGTTTTCATTCTTCACATGATATGTGTTTTGCTTGGAGCATCATTTTATTTTGTTAAAATTTTCTTGCTGCTATTTATAATAATGTTTTGCAACTTTTATTTCAATAAAAATGTCAAGTATAGCCTTTGTCATGCTTATCTTGCAAGTATATGAGTTGCTGTTTCAAAACAGAAAGTTTATCGATGTTGCAAAAATTCCCTAGAAAAGTAAAAATGTGATAAAATGTTGAAACTTTTTGCAAAATAAGCTCTGATAAATTTTCTAAAGTTTGGTATTTTTTCATAATCTTTGGAGTTTAAGAAGTGTTGATACTCTTGCATTCTTTATAGACTATACTAGTTTCACAGATTGCTGTTATGTTTGCATATGTTTGCTTGTTTAATGATTCTATTTGCGGATAATATGCAGAGGCATTTAGTATGCAATGTTGAATAATAATTTTAGTGATTTGCTACAGTAGAGAATGATAAGGTTTTTGCATTGGTTTATACTAACTTATCTCACGAGTTCTTGTCGAGTTTTGTGTGGATGAAGCTTTTGAGATTTAGGAAAACCGTGATATGAGAGGAATTAAGGAGACACAAAGGCTCAAGCTTGTGGATGCCCAAGGCACCCCAAGATAATATTTCAAGAAGTCTCAAGCATCTAAGCTTGGGGATGCCCCGGTAGGCATCCCATCTTTCTTCATCAACAATTATCTGTTAGTACCAATTGAGTCTAAGTTTTTGCTTCTTCACATGATGTGTGCTATTCTTGGATTGTCCTTTTATTTTGTTCTACTTTTTGTTTGCTGCTTTAATAAAAAAACTTAGATCTGAAAGTTTTTAAATAAAAGAGAGTCCTCAAATAGCTACCCATTTACATAACTACTCGCTTGATATTCACTTATATCTTTTTGGAGTAGCTTGTCATTTACTCTTGTGCTTCACTTATATCCTATGAGTAAATTGTTGAATAAACTGAATGTCATGAAGTTGAAATCATATCATGCCTAGTGGTAGCTTCACATTGGGTTTAGAAAGTAAAATATTTTGAGGCTTGACAATCACAATATTGGTCATACAAGCAATTCACAAATGATTAGTATAAGGAAGAGAACTTTCACATGCAAATACACTATCTTGGAAATATTTCGTGATTGTGAGCCCCCATCAAAATATTATACACCAAAATTGTTGAGGTTGGACAAGGAAGACAGTGTAATGATTTATGTTTGTTCATATTCACATAGAAGTTATATTGTCATAGATCCTTCAACATGTGGTGCTTGCCCCCCATCTTTGCTAGCCAAAAATTCCGCACCAAGTAGAGATACTACTTGTGCATCCAGAAACCCTTAAACCCAAATCTTATTTTCAAGAGTCCACCACACCTACCTAAGGATTGAATAAGATCCTTCAAGTAAGTTGTCATCTGTGCAATAAGGCAATAAAAATTGCTTCTAAAAGTGTTAGATCATTTAGTGTAAGAGAAAATTGAGCGTTGAACGAACTTGTGATGGCAAAGAATAAAAGCGACAGACTGCATAATAAAGGTTGCTATCATAAGGGGAAATATAATGTGATGTACTTTTGCACTAAGGGGCTGAGCATACAAACAAAAATCGCATGGCAACCTTTGCTTCCCTCTGTGAAGGGCTTATCTTTTACTTTTCACTATTTACTTTTATGCAAAGAGTCAAAGTATTTCTCTCTATTTATTTTTATTTTTCTCTTTTGGCAAGCATCATGTGGAGAAGAAAGATCTAGGCACATATATCCAGTTGGATATGGGTAGCATGAGTTATTATTGTTGACATCACCCTTGAGGTGAATGCATTGGGAGGCAAAACAATAAGCCCCTATATTTCTATGTGTCTGGTTGAAACGTTTTTCTCATGTCTATGCGGTGAGTGTTAGCTATCATAGAATACTATATCATGGTTGAGTATGTGGAGCTCTTACTTAAACTCTGTTGAATAAGTTGAATTGCAATTGCTTGGTGACTGAGAACATAGGTTGTTGAGTTTCAAGAGAATTCATTGTTTGAACCTTAACATGTGAATTGGTTGCTACTTTAAACATGAGAAATTTTATAAGAAAGAGTTGTTGTAATGATGCTAGGAAAAGTGATTGAAACTATCATTGATCAAACTTATGCACTTTGCTAGCATTCACACTTCATAAATTATTTCTTTTATCATTTATCTACTCGAGGACGAGTAGGAATTACGCTTGGGGATGCTGATACGTCTCTAACGTATTTATAATTTATGAAGTATTCATGCTGTTTTATTATTATTCTTGGATATTTTACAATCATTTTATAGCAACTTTATATCATTTTTTGGGACTAACCTATTGACCCTGTGCCCAGTACCAGTTGCTGTTTTTGCATATTTTTTATGTCGCAAGAAATCAATATCAAACAGAGTCCAAACACCGCGAAATGTTTTGTGGATTTTTTATGGAACACAAGACCACCAGTGGGCCAGAGAAGCACCTGGGGGTTCCTGGAGGGAGGCACAACCCACAAGGGCGCGCCCGGGGGCCCAAGCGCGCCCAGGTGGGTTCTGACCACCTCGGTGGCCTCTCGCACCCCCTCTTTGCTCTATAAAATCCCAATTTTTTCCAAAAACCCTCGGGGTTTAGGGTTTGTACCAGTAGCTATGTGTTTAATCTCTCTCTCTCTCTCTCTCTCTCTCTCTCTCTCTCTCGTGTTCTTGAGATGTCACGATCTTGATGTATCATGGGCTTTGTTAATATAGTAGGATCATATGGTGTTTTCCCCTCTCTATCTTGTTGTGATGAATTGAGTTTTTCCCTTTGAGATTTCGTTCTTATCGGATTGAATAATTTTATGGATTTGAGATCACTTGATATATGTCTTGCATATGAATACTCGTGGTGACAATGGGGTATCATATTGTTTCACTTGATATATCTTTGGGCACTCAACTCGCGGGTTCCCGAGGTGACATTGGGGTAATCTACGCATAAGGGTTGATGCATGTTCTTGTCTTTGTTTCTCTGGTAGAAATCTTGGGGCAGTCTATGAGGTTTGATACGTCTCCAACAGATCTATAATTTTTTATTGCTCCATGCTATATTATCTACTGTTTTGGACCATATTGGGCTATTATACACTTTTATATTACTTTTGGGACTAACCTATTAACCGGAGGCCCAGCCCAGAATTGCTGTTTTTTCCTATTTTGTTTCGAAGAAACGGAATATCAAACGGAATCGAAACAGAATGAAACCTTCGGGAACATGATTTTCTCACCGAACATGATCTAGGAGACTTGGACCCTACGTCAAGAAACCAACAGGGAAGGCACGGGGTAGGGGGCACGCCCTCCCCCCAGGCGTGCCCTCCACCCTCGTGGGCCCCCTGTTGCTCCACCGACGTACTTCTTCCTCCTATATATACCTACGTACCACCGAACGATCAGATACGGAGCCAAAAACCTAATTCCACCGCCGCAACTTTCTCAGATCCACGAGATCCCATCTTGGGGCCTGTTCGGAGTTCACCGAAGGGGAATCCACCATGGAGGGCTTCTACATCATCATAGCCTCTCCGATGAAGTGTGAGTAGTTTACCTCAGACCTTCGGGTCCATAGTTAGTAGCTAGATGGCTTCTTCTCTCTTTTTGGATCTCAATACAATGTTCTCCCCCTCTCTCGTGGAGATCTATTCGATGTAATCTTCTTTTTGCGGTGTGTTTGTTGAGATCGATGAATTTTGGGTTTATGATCAAGATTATCTATCAGCAATATTTGAATCTTCTTTGAATTCTTTTATGTATGATTGGTTATCTTTGCAAGTCTCTTCGAATTATCCGTTTGGTTTGGCCAACTAGATTGGTAGTTCTTGCAGTTAGAGAAGTGCTTAGCTTTGGGTTCAATCTTGCGGTGTCCTTTCCCAAAGTGATGTAAGGGCAGCAAGGCACGATTGTATTTTTTCCATCGAGGATAACAAGATGGGGTTTTATCATATTGCATGAATTTATCCTCTACATCATGTCATCTTGCTTAAGGCGTTACTCTGTTTTCATTAACTTAATACTCTAGATGCATGCTGGATAGCGGTCGATGAGTGGAGTAATAGTAGTAGATGCATGCAAGAGTCGGTCTGCTTCTCTCGGATGTGATGCCTATATACATGATCATACCTAGATACTCTCATAACTATGCTCAATTCTGGCAACTGCTCAACAGTAATTCGTTCACCCACCGTAAAATACTTATGCTCTTGAGAGAAGCCACTAGTGAAATCTATGGCCCCCGGGTCTATTCTCTATCATGTCAATCTTCCATCACTTTATTATTGCTTTGCTTTTTTACTTTGCTTTTTATTTTACTTTGCATCTTTATACCAAAAATAGCAAAAATATTATCTATCATCTCTATCAGATCTCACTCTCGTAAGTGACCGTGAAGGGATTGACAACCCCTAATCGCGTTGGTTGCGTTGAGCTATTTGTTTTGTGTAGGTACGAGGGACTTGCGCGTGGCCTCCTACTGGATTGATACCTTGGTTCTCAAAAACTGAGGGAAATACTTACGCTACTCTGCTGCATTATCCTCTCCTTCGGGGAAATCCAACGCAAGCTCAAGAGGTAGCAAGAAGAATTTCTGGCGCCGTTGCCGGGGAGTCTACGCAAAAGTCAACATACCAAGTACCCATCACAATCCCTTATCTCTCGCATTACAGTATTTGCCATTTGCCTCTCGTTTTCCTCTCCCCACTTCACCCTTGCCATTTTATTCGCCCTGTCATTTCTGTTCTCCTTCTTTTTGCCCCTTTCGCTTGCTTGTCGTCATGACTAGTTTTATATCTTCTCCGTTGTCTCCCGAGAATGAAGTTCTAAATTTTAAGCAAAGGGAGGGAGAAAATCTAAAAGACGCTGGGTATAGAATTTGCAATGCTCAAAATAGATCTACCAGGAAGCAATCTACTTCAGTTCTTCTCCACAATTTTTATGTAGGTGCTAATCCTTGGTATAGATATATCCTCGATACCATTACCGGAGGGAATTTCTTGGGTAGCCATACTTTTGATTCTTATAATGCTATGATAGATTTATTTGGCTCACCACCTCTTTTGGTTAATGGAACTATGTTAACTTTGGAGCATGTAATGCAAAGACTTGAAATTATTGAAAATAAGGTTGCTATAGTAGAGTTGATTGAAAATTTGGATAAAAAGATCCACAACCAAATTACACAATATGGATCTAAGGTAGGAGTAACTTTGAAAAATATTAAGGAGAAAGAACCCATAGTTAATGAGAGAATTAATCAAGATTCCACTAGAATCGATAAACTTGAGAGTATCATTACCAACTTGGGAACCGCTTTTTCTTCCGTAAAAAATACTCCAAGTCCACCTACTAAAGTTTCTAAGCTCATGTATGTTGCTAAAAATAAGGGTGAATCCTCTATTAAGGAAACCGCGGATCTTAAATCTATAAGCATTCCTCCTAATCTTTTTGCTATCATTAAGGAACCATTTGCTACGAATGAATTTTTTGATCTTTTTCCTAAAATTTTGATAATTACTAGAAAGAAATAAATTTCTAAATAAGGTAGATGCCTCGTTGAAGAATTGCCTACCAAAGATGGCAATACCTAGATCTATCCTTGCTTTTATGCCTAGCTAGGGGCGTTAAACGATAGTGCTTGTTGGAGGCAACCCAATTTTATTTTTAGTTTTTTGTTTTTGTTTCTGTTTATGAATAAATAATCCATGTACCTTATGTTTAGATGTGGTTTTATGTTTTAATTAGTGTTTGTGCCAAGTTAAACCTATAGGATCTTCTTGGATGATAGTTATTTGATCTTGCTGTAATTTCCAGATACTTTCGGTTCACGAAAACAATAGTTAAAAATCACCAGAATGTGATAAAATAGTTATTCCAATTGCCGCTGATCAATAAACAAATTGCCTAGGTATTCCTATTTTGGCTTAATTTTTGGAGTTCCAGAAGTTTGCGTTAGTTACAGATTACTACAGACTGTTCTGTTTTTGACAGATTCTGTTTTTCGTGTGTTGTATGCTTATTTTGATGAATCTATGGCTAGTAAAATAGTTTATAATCCATAGAGAAGTTGGAATACAGTAGGTTTAACACCAATATAAATAAATAATGAGTTCATTACAGTACCTTGAAGTGGTCTTTTGTTTTCTTTCGCTAACGGAGCTCATGAGATTTCTGTTGAGTTTTGTGTTGTGAAGTTTTCATGTTTTGGGTGAATTTTTTTGATGGATTATGGAACAAGGAGTGGCAAGAGCCTAAGCTTGGGGATGCCCATGGCACCCCCAAGATAATCCGAGGACACAAAAAAGTCAAAGCTTGGGGATGGCCCCGGAAGGCATCCCCTCTTTCGTCCACTTCCATCGGTA
Organism: Aegilops longissima; assembly: GCA_021605205.1. Lineage (NCBI taxonomy): Eukaryota > Viridiplantae > Streptophyta > Magnoliopsida > Poales > Poaceae > Aegilops > Aegilops longissima. The sequence goes on along the minus strand of CM038680.1, from coordinate 205,432,864 downwards.
ACTTTACTTGGAGCTATATTTTACCACATAATATGTGTTTTGCTTGGAGCATCTTGTATGATTTGCGTCTTTTCTTTTTAGTTTAATCCAATAATCCTTTCTGTACACACCTTTTGAGAGAGCCATACATGAATTGGAATTTGATAGAATACTCTATGTGCTTCACTTATATCTTTTGAGCTATATAGTTTTGCTCTAGTGCTTCACTTATATCTTTTAGAGCACGGTGGTGGATTTGTTTTATAGAAACCATTGATCTCTCATACTTCACTTAGATTATTTTGAGAGTCTTAAATAGCATGGTAATTTGCTTAATAATAATAATATGCTTGGTATTCAAGATTTGTAAAACTTTCTTTTGAGTGCGTTGAATACTAAGAAAAGTTTGATGCTTGATAAATGTTTTGAGATATGGTGGTAGTAATATTAGAGTCATGCTAGTTGAGTAGTTGTGAATTTGAGAAATAATTGTGTTAAAGTTTGTGATTCTCGTAGCATGCACATATGGTGAACCGTTATGTGATGAAGTCGGAGCATGATTTATTTATTGATTGTCTTCCTTATGAGTGGCGGTCGGGGACGAGCGATGGTCTTTTCCTACCAATCTATCCCCCTAGGAGCATGCACGTAATACTTTGCTTTGATAACTTGTAGATTTTTGCAATAAGTATATGAGTTCTTTATGACTAATGTTGAGTCCATGTATTATACGCACTTTTCTCACCCTTCCACCATTGCTAGCCTTTCTAATACCGCACACTTTTCGCCGGTATCATATACCCACCATATACCTTCCTCAAAACAGCCACCATACCTACCTATTATGGCATTTCCATAGCCATTCCGATATATATTGCCATGCAACTTTCCACTGTTCCGTTTATTATGACACGCTCCATCATTGTCATATTGCTTAGCATGATCATGTAGTTGACATCATATTTGTGGCAAAGCCACTATTCATAATTCTTTCATACGTGTCACTCATGAATCATTGCATATCCCGGTACACCGCCGGAGGCATACACATAGAGTCATATTTTGTTCTAAGTATCGAGTTGTAATTGTTGAGTTGTAAGTAAATAAAAGTGTGGTGATCATCATTTTTAGAGCATTGTCCCAAGTGAGGAAAGGATGATGGAGACTATGATTCCCCCACAATTCGGGATGAGAATCCGGACGAAAAATAAAAGAAAAAAAGAAAAAAAGAAAAGAGGCCATAAAAAAAGAGAAAAGGCCCAAATAAAAGAATGAGAGAAAAAGAGAGAAGGGACAATGTTACTATCCTTTTACCACACTTGTGCTTCAAAGTAGCACCATGATCTTCATGATAGAGAGTCTCATCTTGTCACATTCATATACTAGTGGGAATTTTAAATTATAGAACTTGGCTTGTATATTCCAATGATGGGCTTCCTCAAATTGCCCTAGGTCTTCGTGAGCAAGCGAGTTGGATGCACACCCACTTAGTTTCTTTTGTTGAGCTTTCATATACTTATAGCTCTAGTGCATCCGTTGCATGGCAATCCATACTCACTCACATTGATATCTATTGATGGGCATCTCCATAGCCCGTTGACACGCCTAGTTGATGTGAGACTATCTTCTCCCTTTTTGTCTTCTCCACAACCACCATTCTATTCCACATATAGTGCTATGTCCATGGCTCACGCTCATGTATTGCGTGAAGATTGAAAAGGAGTCGGCCTGCTTGTCTCGGACGTGATGCCTATATACATGATCATACCTAGATACTCTCATAACTATGCTCAATTCTGTCAATTGCTCAACAGTAATTCGTTCACCCACCGTAAAATACTTATGCTCTTGAGAGAAGCCACTAGTGAAATCTATGGCCCCCGGGTCTATTCTCCATCATATCAATCTGCCATCACTTTATTATTGCTTTTCTTTTTTACTTTGCTTTTTATATTACTTTGCATCTTTATACCAAAAATACCAAAAATATTATCTATCATCTCTATCAGATCTCACTCTCGTAAGTGACCGTGAAGGGATTGACAACCCCTAATCGCGTTGGTTGCGTTGAGCTATTTGTTTTGTGTAGGTACGAAAGACTTGCGCGTGGCCTCCTACTGGATTGATACCTTGGTTCTAAAAAACTGAGGGAAATACTTATGCTACTCTGCTGCATTATCCTCTCCTCTTCGGGGAAATCCAACGCAAGCTCAAGAGGTAACAAGGTTCTTTGTGTTGGATTGAGTATTATGAATCTGAAATTATTTGGTGTTATTTTAGTACGAACTCTTGGATAGATCGATTGGAAGGAATAGCTTCGAAGTGGTTTCGTACCCTACAAATAATTTCTTCTTATGTTCTCCACTGGATAGGAACTTTGGAGTTATTCTTCATCGCACTTTGAGGGGTGGTTATATGATTCAATTATATTAGCACTGTTGAGAGATTGCACCAGCGAAAGTACGGACCCTAGGGTTCATTTTCAAGTATTGCAATACCGTTTTTGTTCACGTTTACTATTTTCTACCTTACCGTATTTATTTATTTAGATTATAAAAATATATTTCTACCATCAATATTACACTTTTATCACCATCTCTTCGCCGAACTAGTGCACCTATACAATTTGCCATTGTATTGGGTGTGTTGGGGACACAAGAGATTTCTTGCATTTGGTTGCAGGATTGTTTGAGAGAGACCATCTTCATCCTACACCTCCCACAGATTGATAAACCTTAGGTCATCACTTGAGGTAATATTGCTACTGTCCTACAAAACTCTACGCTTGGAGGCCCAACACGAGCCTAGAAGAATAAAGTGCAACTTCAATATACAAGCTAATATTGATGGTGATAAAAGTTGTGATGATAGAGAAATATACTATTTGCAAAACCTCTATTAATGCATTTGTTACTCAATATACAAAGCTAATAGATGATAGAGAAAGTTGTGATGTTGTGGCTGAGAAGAATTCAAAACAAGTAGTTTTATTTAATTACTTGATAAAAAACAACAAATTATACATTGTATTACCTGTTCTTATGTATAATGTCATAACATTAACAATTTTATTCTTTTTGTAGAGAAGTATTAAACTGTAGTTTTAATATCTTCTAGAGAAACATGCTTCTATAAAGTACACACCAAGAGTGTACTCGCTGTTCAAAAAGGAACTAGTTAAATCAAAGTATATATTGTTGCAAAGTTCAGCGGATAATATGTTCGAGGTGATGCATGTTGAAGCGGAATCACGTGATGCTTGGTGCAAAGTGAGCTACATAATCAAGGTTGATGAAAACATTGGATACTATAATTGTGAATGTGGCCTATATCAGCATTTTGGTGTAATATGCAGCCATATAATTAGAGTAAGTTTATTATTACTTACATAATCAGTTTCATTACTACTGTTTATTTATAAACACTACAAAATTACTATCAGAATTTAATACTATGTATGGTAAAATGCAGATACTTTTGATTAGGGGTTTATCAAAGATTCCAGATTGTCATATCATGAAAAGGCGGACTAAGAAGGCAAGAGTTGGAACCGACCGGATAAAAGGTCCAACAAATTTTTTTGAAAATGAAGAAGAGGCTAGGTCTATTAGGCACATGATGTTGTATTTTGATGTTGTTGCTCTAGTTAATCAAGGAGAAATTGATGATACAACTTGTGCAATTGCAAAATCAAATTTCATGCGGTGTAAAAAGGAATTGGCAGAACACAGACTCTCTCTTACGACAACATGCGAGATAGGTTATGGAAATCCAAGTAAAGACACTCCGGAAGATAACATTGAAGATGGCTTTCAAGCAAAATCTAGCGATGTAGGTTCATCAGGAATAGTGATTGTTGACAAGAACAGAATGTATCTATTCCAGTGGATTCTATTCTTCCACCATTAATTGTGTCAAAAAATGGTCGCCCTTCAAATAAGAGGTACAAATCAAGCATGGAGGCAAATATCACAAAAAAGAAGCATACAACCAAAGCTAAAAAGAAAAACAATGAACCAGGAGGATATTTTGGTATATCAAGAACAAGATCAAATGTCGTTCTCCTACTCATATGATAAATGACTGCCCTAAGATGTGCTTGCCTTGAATTTGTAATAATCAAATTTAGTATTTAGCTTTTTTCCATGATGCAAAATATGCAACTACTATCAAATTTTAAATTAGTTAGACATAATTGTCTTACTGTTTGAAAGGAGCTATAATATGAGTTATTTTGGAAAGAATAATATATAATGTATTAGAATTTATCACGTAGTGAATGACTTGATTCAATTATAATTAAGCTAAAAATAGAATTTAATGCACGGTAATAGAAATTCAAATAAGATAAATCTATTTGATTTTTGGTATATTATACAAAGTAACTTAGTCTACAACATCATCGCCATCTCCATCATCGCCTAAATCTTCATCATCTTTGTATGAACTCAAATGTTGCATCCTTGGTATAGATATTGTTTTAAATTTCATTTTGAAATCATGACAATTATTTTATTTTCATGATAATTATTAGTACCCAGTCTTAAACATCTTACTCATGATGTTGTAAACATCTAACTCATTTTGAAGTCACGGTAATTTCGAAATCACCATCTTTGTTAATTTTGATAATCATGTTTATGATGTGTTTCCCTGTTAATTTTCAACAAAACATATATGTACTATGGTAGTCCAAGCTGTTGGGGAACGTATTGCATGGAAAGTAAAAAAAATCTACGCACACGCAAGATCTATCCATGGAGATGCATAACTACGAGAGGGGGAGAGCATCTAGATACCCTTGTATATCGCTAAGTGGAAGCATATATAACGCAGTTGATGTAGTCGTACTCTTCGCGACCCGATCACGTTCCAACCGATCTAGTGCCGAACGGACAACACCTCCGAGTTTAGCACACATGTAGCTCGATGACGTCTCCTCCTTCCTCATCCAACAAGCGGGAGAGGAGAAGTAGATGGGATCACAACCAACACGAGGCCGGTACACCTACAATCCCCTACATCTGCTAGCCCATCATGGAAAGGTTTCAGAACTTACTCAACTATGCCAGAGCCCATAATGGCATGTGGCTGCACACGGAAGTTTCTAGCATGAATAATCTTATGATCCCTTTGAGCCTGGGTGGCAGTCCATAGGAGAATCACACGGTACCCCGGGATTTCCAAAAATACAGGCAATCACTAGATACCCCAGGTGCCTCAATCCACCCAGATGTGTATTTCAGTTGCCACCTTAAGTAGAACCATTAATTAAAAATCTCCCATCTGTCATGGATACACTCAGCCCAATCCACGTCTACGAGCATAGCGTAGCAATATAAGCAACGTAGAAGTAATTCCCAAGGTTTGATAATAAACAGGTGAATAGGTACTACCTCATCTACTTCCCAAAACCCACAATTTAATCAGATCCTAACCATGCAATTGTTTGAGGATTGATCTAATGCAATAAAACTGGTTAGTAAGAGGTATGATCAAAGTGTTACTTGCTTTGCTGATGATCCACGAAACCTAGAGACTCATAGTAGCACACTTCACACTCCGGGTACTCTATCGCAAACAAACAAGCATACAATGAGCAATAAAGTAAGGGCATGGGTAAAACTCAAATAAAAGATCTAACCAGAAAGTTCAACTTAAGAACTCCGGTTTGCAAAAAGAACCAAATCAAACGAAGCAACACAACTCAAACGGCAAAAGAAACAAGGTTCGTTTACTAATCTGGACTAAAGTCAAATTTTACAGTAGCAAAATCTTGTTTAAGTTGGTTAAACAGAAAGAGGGTTTCGAGTCGAAACTCTAGGCGCTTGAATCGTCTGATTCCGATAAACGAGCGAAAAGTTATACTAGAACGAAGATCAGGGCAGAAATCATGATCGAAAATAGTCGCGGAAAAACCCTAGAAAAAGAAAAACTGACGAACAGGCTAACGAACGGACGTTCGCTGTCTGCGGCTAACGAGTGAACACCATTCGTTAAAACGAACGTACGGACGAACGTCCGCTAAATAAATAAACCGAAAAAAACCCAAAACCAAACTAGTCTAAAAATCGAAAACTAGGGTTTAAATAAAAACCGATCGGTTTTTACCTAAACCAAAAAAACCAGCGGCGAAACGGATCGGATCGGAACGGCGGCTTCGGCGATGAGGTGGCAGCTCCGGCGGGGCGAGGTGGGGCTGCGGGGTGGCGGCGACGTCCGGGTGGTGCGCGCGGTGGTGCGGGCGACGGCGGGCGCTGCCGCGGCAAAGGCAGGTAATGGCGGCTGGCTGGCGGCGGTTATGGCGCTACTTCTTGCTGCGGCTTGGTGGTGATGTGGGCGGCGGCGGGTATTTAAGAGGGGAGGCGGGGTTGGCTTGGGGAGGGCAACCCGATCGGCGGCGGTCTCCCGGATTCCGGTGGAGTCCGGTCTGGCACGCTGCGCGCGAGGGAGGCGGTGGCGCGGGTTTGGGCCGGCCGGCTCGGTGGCTTCGGCCACCAAGCCGAGTTAAAAAAACATTCCATGAAAATAAATCCTAGAAAAATAAATAAAAATCTAAAAATACCAAAAAAAATTTCCCCGTCTAAATAAAATATTTAGAACAAGATGAACATTTTCTTGGCCCTAAAATGCAATTTTGAAAACGTGCAATTTTTCTAGTGCAAATAAAATTGCAATAATATCCAAATAAAACATTTATTTGATTCTAATATTTCTCCTCTAATATTTCATCTATTTTGGAGAATTCATTTTATCTCCTCTTATATATTTTTATTTTCGAAATATTAGGAAGGAAAAATAATCAAAACCAAATGATCCTCTTTTCAAAATTTGAGAAAACTCAAATATGAAATTAACGAAATCCCCAACTCTCTCTGTGGGTCCTTGAGTTGCATAGAATTTCTAGGATCAAGCCAAAAATGCAATAAAATATGATATGCAATGATGATCTAATGTATAACATTCTAATTTGAAAATTTGGGATGTTACAAACCTACCCACCTTAAGATGAATCTCGCCCTCGAGATTCGGGTTTGCTAGAAAATAGGTGAGGGTGATCCTTCCGTAGGTCTTCCTCTCGCTCCCAGGTGGCTTCATCCTCGGTATGGTGACTCCACTGAACCTTACAAAACTTGATGACTTTGCTGCGTGTGACACGGCTGGCAAACTCGAGAATCTTGACTGGTTTCTCCTCATAAGTCAAATCGCTATCCAACTGAATCGCTTCCAGTGGCACTGTATCTCTCAGAGGAATATCAGCCATCTCTGCGTGGCACTTCTTCAACTGAGAAACGTGGAACACATTGTGAACTCCTGAAAATCCTTCGGGCAATTCCAACTTGTAAGCAACTTCTCCCATACGTTCCAAAACTCTGTATGGTCCCACAAAACGTGGTGCTAACTTTCCCTTAACTCCAAAGCGCTTTACTCCTCGAAGTGGCGGTACTCGAAGATACACTCTGTCTCCAACTTCGTAAACTGTCTCCTTGCGTTTTGAATCCGCATAGCTCTTCTGCCTAGACTGGGCTACCTTGAATCTATTGCGAATTAGTTTAACCTTCTTTTCAGACTCTTTAATCAAATCTGGTCGAAACAACTGACGATCTCCAACTTCATCCCACAACAACGGTGTCCTGCACCTCCTTCCGTACAGTGCTTCGAAAGGGGCCATCTTCAAACTGGCTTGATAACTGTTGTTGTAAGAGAACTCTGCATACGACAAATTGTCGTCCCAACTAGATTCGTAATCTAGTGCACAAGCTCTCAACATTTCCTCCAGAATCTGATTTACTCTCTCAGTCTGTCCATCTGTCTGCGGGTGAAAAGTTGTACCGAACTCTGGCCTGGTTCCCAAAGTTTCATGCAACTGATTCCAAAACTTTGAAGTAAACTGGGTTCCTCTATCTGATACAATGGTCCTCGGAACTCCATGCAGACATACGATCCTGGTCATGTATATCTTTGCCAACTTAGCACTGGTGTAAGTGGTCTTCACTGGGATGAAATAAGCTACTTTCATCAAACGATCGACTACAACCCATATCGAGTCATAGCCTGAACGCATCCTGGGCAATCCCGTGATAAATCCATGCCTAGCTTATCCCATTTCCATTCGGGTATCGGCAATGGTTGTAGTAATCCCGCGGGCTTCTGATGCTCGGCTTTCACTCTCTGACATACATCACAAACTGCTACATACTCTTCAATATCCTTTTTCATTCCGGTCCACCAGAAACTATCCTTCAAATCCAGATACATCTTGGTATTTCCTGGGTGAATCGAATATGGCGAATCATGGGCCTCTTGCAGAATCAACTTCCTGATCTCCTGATCATTTGGCACATATACGCGGTCCTCAAACCATAAGGTATCGTGCTCATCCTCACGAAATCCTTTAGCCTTTCCTTTGTTCATCTTTTCCTTTATCTCGGCAATCTCCTTGTCCGTCTTCTGATCTTATCCATTAAAGTAGATTGAATCTCCAAACTGCTACATATCCTCTCGGAACTATCTCCAAACATAGCTCGCGAAGGTCCTCTGGTTACTCCTTGGGTAACTCTCCGGTCATGAGGGTATTTACATGACTCCTGCGGCTCAACGCATCGGCTACTACGTTAGCCTTTCCTGGATGATACTGCAATCTCATATCATAATCCTTAATGAGCTCTAACCATCTCCTCTGCCTAAGATTCAACTCCTTCTGCGTGAAGATATACTTTAAACTCTTGTGATCCGTGTATACTTCACAATGGTTTCCGATGAGAAAATGTCTCCATGTCTTCAACGCATCTACTACGGCTGCTAACTCCAAATCATGCGTAGCATAGTTTAACTCATGGGGTTTAAGCTGTCGTGAGGCATATGAAACAACTCTTCCCTCCTGCATAAGTACGGCTCCAAGCCCTCTACGAGAAGCATCGCAATACACTTCATAATCCTTGCATTGATCTGGCAGAATCAACACTGGTGATGTAACCAAGCGTCGCTTCAACTCCTAAAAACTGGCCTCACATTCCTCAGTCCATTTGAATTTGGTGTCCTTCTTCAACAACTCCGTCATGGGCTTCACAATCTTTGAGAAATTCTCAATGAACCTCCGGTAGTATCCTGCGAGTCCAAGAAAACTCCGGATCTCTCCAACAGACGTGGGTGACTCCCAATTCATCACAGTGAGAACCTTGGTGGGGTCTACCCCTATTCCTTCTCCGGATATAACATATCCAAGGAATCCAACTTCCTTCAACCGAAACTCACACTTGCTGAACTTGGCGTATAACTGATGTTCTCTGAGCTTCCCAAGTACCAAACGCAAGTGCTCTTTATGTTCTTCTTCATTCTTCGAGTAGACCAGAATGTCATCAATGAACACCACGACGAACTTATCCAAAAACTCCATAAACACCTTGTTCATCATGTTCATAAAATAGGCAGGTGCGTTAGTCAGGCCAAATGACATAACTGTATACTCATATAGCCCATTCCTCGTGGTAAAAGCTGTCTTGGGTATATCCTGCTCTCGAATCTTCAGTTGGTGGTACCCTAATTGCAGATCGATCTTGGAAAACACTTTAGCTCCTTGCAGTTGATCAAACAAATCATTGATCATCGGCAGTGGGTACTTGTTCTTGATCGTCACCTCATTCAATTCTAGATAATCAAAAACCATCCTTAACGATCCATCCTTCTTCTCCACTAGAAGCACTGGTGATCCCCAAGGTGATGAACTTGGGCGAATATAGCCTTTATCCAGTAACTCCTTAATTTGCTTCTTAATTTCCTCCAAATCCTTTGCGGGCATTCTGTACGGTCTCTTAGATATTGGCCCTGTGCCTCGCAAAAGCTCAATTTAAAACTCAATGTCTCTATCTGGTGGCATGCCTGGCAATTCTTTTGGAAATACATCCGGGAAATCCTTCACCACTGGTACTTCCTCCTGTACAACTCCTGATAAGGAATTTACATGCGTCCTATTCGAAACATGCTGGGATACATACTTGATCCTTCTTCCTTCTGGGGTGGTAAGCAAAATCGTCTTACTGGCGCAATCAATGTTTCCTCCATACAGCGATAGCCAATCCATACCCAGAATCACATCCAAACCTTGCGACTCCAAAATTATCAGATCTGAGGGGAAAACATGCCTACCTATGGTCAATGGCATCTGAAAACATCCATGGCTTGCATATACTCTGCTCCAGGTGAGGTTACTAGCATGGGTGTCTTAAGAACTCTAGTGGGCAACTTATACTTATCCACAAATCCTCTTGATATGTATGAATGCGATGCACCAGTATCAAAAAGAACGACTGCAGTAAATGACTTAACAAAAAACTTACCTATTACTGCATCTGGCTGAGCTTCAACCTCCTCCACGTTAACGTGGTTCACTTGTCCCCTGTTGAAAGGGTTGGGCTTCTTCCCAGAGCTTCCATTGGCATTCCCATTCTTAGCTTCAGGACATTCATTGGCATAATGTCCGGTCTTCTGGCACTTGTAGCAAGTAACGTGGCTTAGATCTTTCTTGGCGGGTGTTGCTGGGTTGGAACGGTTCTGTCCGCTACTCCCTCCATTACCATTACCGTTCTTGGGGACACTATGGTTGTGCGATCCTCCTCCATTATGATTGTGGCCTCCATGGTTATGAACAAGTCCTCCCGGGTTCGGGGTAAAACGGGGTCTCTAATGGACTCCAGAATTATACTTCCCTTGTCCATACTTCCTCTTGCGGCTGTCAATCTGCTGCTGCTTCCCTTCAAGCATGAGAGCTCGATCTACCAACTCCAGGTAGTTATTGAAATTTGCCACCATCAATCGCATGCTCAGCTCATCATTCAGTCCTTCCGAAACTTCTCCTTCTTAGCTGCATCAGAAGCGACGCTATCCGGGGCATAACGTGCTAGCTTACTAAATTCATCCACATATCGCCAACAAGCGCCTCCTTGGCGTAATTTGTGAAACTCGCGCTTCTTCATGGCCATAGCTCCTGCTGAAACATGGGCAGTGCGAAAAGCCTCCTGGAACTGGTCCCATGTCACAGTGTCAATAGGGTAAGTGACTATGAAATTCTCCCACCATGATGCTGCAGGTCCATCAAGCTGATGTGCGGCAAAATGCACTCTCTCTGCATCTGTGCATCCTGAAGTAGTCAACTCCCTTTATATTTTGCGGAGCCAATCATCTGCAACTATCGGCTCGGTGCTACTGGAGAATAGCGGATTCAGCCTAAGAAAACGGGCTAAGTGATCAACTGGTGGTGGTGGGTTGTTGTTGTTGTTGTTCCCCTGGTTCTGATTCTGGACTAGTATCTGCATCAATGCATTCTGCTGCTGGATCAACTGAGTGAGCTCCCGTGGGAAAGCGCGTCTCGGAGGCATCCGCTGGGTTTAGAAAAGATGAGAAAACAGAATAGAATGAGATCTAGGGAGAAAACACTACCCATATGCACATGAGACAAACACAAACATATCACTCAATCAATCAAACAAGGGCATACAATCGGTCTAGAACTATCGTTACAAAAGTGCTTGGACTATACTATATACATGGTGGAATACTACTACTGATATGGTGGCCGACTAGAAAAATTGATCGGTCGAAGACTCTATGATATCTGCTCCAGCTTCATCAACATAGTCATCATCGTTATTCTCAGGATCAGAGTCGATGTCGTCGATGATGATGTAGTTCTTCGGGCAAGTGGAATCGTCATCTTCTCCTCCTGGTGCGGGAACTCCCATGAAAACACCTAGCTTCCTTGTCAGGTTGTCATTCTTCTCCACTAGTACGGCAATTTCCTCCTCATAATCTTCGCGTGTAGCCTTGAGTTCTTCCTCTAGCTCAATGATCCTTGGCATCGCCTTCTTCAAATCTGTCATGCATGCGCACATCTGGTTCTCCTGGCGTCGAATGTGCTGGTTTACCTCCTGGATGAAAGCGGCAATCGATCTATCCTTCCTGGTGCTGATCATCTCCCATTGCTTATCTCAGCGCCCGCAAATCTGGTTGATGGTGTCCTTGAGATCATTGCGGTAAACTTATCCAATGCGCCCCATGGTGATGTGAGATGCCATACTCTTTCCTAGACTACAGGTTGGTGCATCAAAAGAAAACTCTATGGGTTCAGTGACAGGCGTGAATGTCCTTCCTGGAACTTGAACTTGAATCATCTAACGCTCCTCTTCTGGTAAAGTGGCGTTGTATGTCCCGGTGAAGCTTGGTATTCCAATGTTCAGGTACCTAGTGACTTCCTTCAAGTGGCCTCCAAAAGGGGTGTCTTCATCCGGTTGTATGAACTTGATCCTTGAATCCGCCATCCTAAAGAGTAGAAAAAAGGGGTAGAGTCAGAAATGAGAAGAGAGTAGTGATCTAGGGCTTTAGCTTAGTGGTCGTGTCCTATAGTCGGCGTGTGCTCTGATACCATCTTTGTAGCGACCAAACCTCAAACAGTCTGATCTCTATGCATAAGTGTCATCCCTGGATCGGTAATGCTGACACACACAGTACTTGAAGGATTTATAACAGAGTAGCAATCACACACTTATTACATCGAATGTCTCAAAAGAGAACTTATTACAGTAAATATGGCTTAAGGCCATCTAATACGATAACAACGGAAGGCTTGGAAGATAAAGTGAGTCCATCAACTCCAACGGCATCACTGAGTGAAAGACCACGACCTAAGGCTCCTTACTCGTCGTCTGAAATGTCTGCAACATGATACGTTGCAGCCCCAAAACGGGTCAGCACATGGAATATGCTGGCAATGTAACACAAAAGAGTAATGAATAGAATAATGCTATCACTACATGCATATTTGGCTGGTGGAGGCTGTATGGTTAATATGTTTTGCGAAAAGCCAATTTTTTCCTACAACAAAGGAATAAATTTTATTTAACTATCATGGTGGTTGTTAAACATTGAGAATGGTAAACCCCATCTCAATCCCAATTAAACAGTAATAAATAACCCAATCAATTTTTTTATAATTAAGAGTGATGAGATCCACATGATAATCCAAGAACTAGATACTCAAGATGTCCATAACCGGGGACACGGCTAACCATGATTGGTTTGTACACTCTGCAGAGGTTTGTGCACTTTTCGCCACAAGACTTGATCTCCTCCGTTGAATTTCTCGCACTGCATGATGTTTGAGAAACGGATGACCGAGACACAATCTTTCCGAAGAGGTCCCCTTAGCCGATAGATAGGCCGGTACACCTACAATCCCCTACATCTGCTAGCCCATCATGGAAAGGTTTCCCACAACTTACTCAACTATGCCAGAGCCCATAATGGCATGTGGCTACACACGGAAGTTTCTAGCATGAATAATCTTATGATCCGTTTGAGCCTGGGTGGCGGTCCATAGGAGAATCACACGGTACCCCCAGGATTTCCAAAAATACAGGCAATCACTGGATACCCCAGGTGCCTCAATCCACCCAGATGTGTATTTAAGTTGCCACCTTAAGTAGAACAATTAATTAACAATCTCACATCTGTCATGGATACACTCAACCCAATCCACGTCTACAAGCATAGCATAGCAATATAAGCAACATAGAAGTAACTCCCAAGGTTTGATAATAAACAGGTGAATAGGTACTACCTCATCTACTTCCCAAAACCACCAATTTAATCAGATCCTAACCATGCAATTGTTTGAGGATCGATCTAATGCAATAAAACTAGGTAGTAAGAGGTATGATCAAAGTGTTACTTGCCTTGCTGATGATCCGCGAAACCTAGAGACTCGTAGTAGCACGCTTCACAATCCGGGTACTCTATCGCAAACAAACAAGCATACAATAAGCAATCAAGCAAGGGCATGGGTAAAACTCAAATAAAAGATCTAACCAGAAAGTTCAACTTAAGAACTCCGGTTTGCAAAAAGAATCAAATCAAATGAAGCAACACAAATCAAACGGTGAAAGAAACAAGGTTCGTTTACTAATCTGGACTAAACTCAAATTTTACAGTAGCAAAATCTTGTTTAAGTTGGTTAAACAGAAAGAGGGTTTTGAGACGAAACTCTAGGCGCTTGAATCGCCTGATCAGGGCAGAAATCGTGATCGAAAATAATCGTGGAGAAACCCTGAAAAAAGAAAAACTGACGAACAGGCTAACGAACGAATGTTCACTGTCTGCGGCTAACGAGTGAACACCGTTCATTAAAACGAACGAACGGATGAATGTCCGCTAAATAAATAAACCGAAAAAAAAAAACTAAAACCAAACTAATCTAATAAAAACGAAAACTAGGGTCTAAATAAAAACCGATCGGTTTTTACCTAAACAAAAAAAAACCGGCGGCGAAAAGGATCGGATCGGAACGGCGGCTCCGGCGACGAGGTGGCGGCTCCGGCGGGGCGAGATGGGGCTGCGGGGTGGCGGTGACGGCGGGGTGGTGTGGCGCGGTGGCGGCGCAAGGCGGGGCGGCTCGGCGACGGCGGCTGCTGCAGGCGATCTTGCTGCTATGCGCCTGGTGGCAATGTGGGGCGGCGACGGTGGGTATTTAAGAGGGGGAGGGGGAGGGGGAGGGGGCGGGGTCAGCTTGGGGGAGGGGCAACCCGAGGCGGCGGCGGTCTCCTGACTCAATGAGTCTCATGGCACGGGCGCGCGAGGGAGGCGGTGGCGCGGGGTTGGGCCGGCCGGCTCGGCTGGGCTTCGGCCTAGTTGGGCGCTGACTTTAAAAAAAAATGTTCCACCAAAAATAAATCCTAGAAAAATAGATAAAAATCTAAAAATGCCAAAACAAATTTTCACTGTCTAAATAAAATTTTAGAACAAGATGAACATTTTCTTGGCCCTAAAATGCAATTTTGAAAACGTGCAATTTTTCTAGTGCAAATAAAATTGCAATAAAATCCAAATAAAACATTTATTTGATTTTAATATTTTTCCTCTAATATTTCATCTATTTTTTAGAAGTCATTTTATCTCCTCTCATATATTTTTATTTTAGAAATATTAGGAAAGAAAAATAATCAAAACCAAATGATCCTCTTTTCAAAATTTGAGAATACTCAAATATGAAATTAACGAAATCCCCAACTCTCTCCGCGGGTCCTTGAGTTGCGTAGAATTTCTAGGATCAAGCCAAAACTGCAATAAAATATGATAAGCAATGATGATCTAATGTATAACATTCCAAATTGAAAATTTGGGATGTTACAACGGGCCTTGAGGGACTTGTGTGCGCCTAGCCCAATAAGGCCAAGGCACCTCCCCTCAGCCCATGCTGATCCTTGGGACGTGGTGGAACCCTTGGTGGACTTCCGGACTCCTCTGGAAGTTTTTGGAACATTCTAGAAGCTTCCTGGTACAGTACTGAAAAAACTGAAACTTTTTCTGGAACCCTAGAAACGACTTTCTATATACAAATCTTTACCTCCCGACCATTCCGAGACTCCTCGTGACATCTGGGATCTCATCCGGGACTCTGAACAACATTCGGTTACCACTCATCAAATATCCCAATACTAATCTAGCGTCAACGAACGTTAAGCGGGCGACCCTGCGGGTTCGGGAATCATGTAGTCATGACCGAGACACCTCTCCGGTCAATAACCAATAGCGGGACCTGGATGCCTATATTGGTTCCTACATATTCCACGAAGATCTTTATCGGTCGAACCTCTATGAAAAAATATGTAGTTCCCTTTATCCGTCGATATGTTACTTGCCCAAGATTAGATCGTCGGTATCTCGATACCTAGTTCAATCTCGTTATCGGCAAGTCTCTTTACTCGTTCCGTAATACATCATCTTGCAACTAACTCCTTAGTCACTTTGCTTGCAAGCTTCTTGTGATGTTGTATTACCAAGAGGGCCTAGAGATACCTCTCCATCATACGGAGTGACAAATCCCAATCTCGATTCATGTCGTGGTTTTGTCACGCCAGATGTCCTCGTGTGAGGACTTAGTCGTGAGGCCAACGCATCTATGTGGTAGCTTGAGAGGGGTTGAGCGGGACGAGAGACACGAGGTTTTTACCCAGGTTCGGCCCCTCACTGTGGAGGTAAAAGCCTACATCCTGCTTCATTGATATTGATCATGGTGATGCTCACGATTACAAGGGTGTTATCTCACTACCTCTATCTCGAGAGCTATTGATTTGTCTGTCTCAACTTGTCAAAACTTGTCCCTCTTGGGGTGCCCTTCCCCTCCTTATATATGTTGAAGGGGCGGGTTACATGACTAGTCCTAGTAGGATTAGGATTACTCTATTATAAGTGGAGTCCTAGTCTTGCTTCCTTTGTCAGGGAATATTGCTTATGCCTTTCCTATGAAGCCGACCTACCATAACATGAGCCGGCCTTCCATGAGTCGCCATCTGGGCCACCAGGTCTTGTCGCTCCTCTGATCCGCCTGCCGGGTCACCAATGAGTCACCAGGCCCGGCCAGTGTTGGGGAACACAGTAATTTCAAAATTTTCCTACGCACACGCAAGATCCATCTAGGTGATGCATAGCAACGAGCGGGATAGTGTGTCCACGTACCCTCATAGATCGAAAGCGGAAGCGTTTAGTAACGCGGTTGATGTAGTCGAACGTCTTCGCGATCCAACTAATCCAAGTACCGAACACACGACACCTCCGCGATCTGCACACGTTCATCTCAGTGACGTCCCTCGTACTCTTGATCCAGCTGAGGCCGAGGGAGAGTTTCGTCAGCACGACGGCGTGGTGACGGTGATGAAGAAGTTACCGATGCAGGGCTTCGCCTAAGCACTACAATGATATGACCTAGGTGGAAATCAGTGGAGGGGGCATCACACACGGCTAAGAGAACTGTCAACTTGTGTGTTCTAGGGTGCCCCCCCTGCCCCCGTATATAAAGGAGCAAGGGGGAGGCCGACCGGCCCCCATGGGGCGCGCCCCAAGTAGGATTCCTACTAGGAATCCTATTCCTAGTAGGTTTCCAACAAGGGAAGAGAGGGGGAAGGAAGGAGAGGGAGAGAGGGAGAAGGAAAGGGCCCCCCCTTCCCTTGTCCTATTCGGACTCCAGGGGGGGCTGGCCTTCCCTGGCTGCCCTCCTCTCTCTCCACTAAGGCCCATGGTGGCCCATTAATTCCCCCGGGGGGTTCCGGTAACCCTTCCGGCTCTCCGGTTTTACCTGAAACTACCCGGAATACTTCCGGTGTCTGAATAACATGGTCCAATATATAATTCTTTATGTCTCGACCATTTCGAGACTCCTCGTCATGTCCATGATCACATCTGGGACTCCGAACTTCCTTCGGTACATCAAAACACATAAACTCATAATACCGATCATCATCGAACGTTAAGCGTGTGGACCCTACGGGTTCGAGAACTATGTAGACATGACCGAGACTCACTTTCGGTCAATAATCAATAGCGGAACCTGGATGCTCATATTGGTTCCTAGATATTCTACGAAGATCTTTATCGGTCAAACTGCATAACAACATAAGTTGTTCCCTTTGTCATCGGTATGTTACTTGCCCGAGATTCGATCGTCGGTATCATTATACCTAGTTCAATCTCGTTACCGGCAAGTCTCTTTACTCATTCCGTAATGCATCATCCCGCAACTAACTCATTAGTCACATTGCTTGCAAGGCTTATAGTGATGTGCATTACCGAGAGGGTCCAGAGATACCTCTCCGACAATCGGAGTGACAAATCCTAATCTCGATCTATGCCAACTCAACAAACACCATCGGAGACACCTGTAGAGCATCTTTATAATCACCCAGTTACGTTGTGACGTTTGATAGCACACTAAGTGTTCCTCCGGTATTCGCGAGTTTCATAATCTCAGTCATAGGAACATGTATAAGTCATGAAGAAACAATAGCAATAAACTAAACGATCATTATGCTAAGCTAACGGATGGGTCTTGTCCATCACATCATTCTCTAATGATTTGATCCCGTTCATCAAATGACAACACATGTCTATGGCTAGGAAACTTAACCATCTTTGATTAACGAGCTAGTCTAGTAGAGGCATACTAGGGACACTCTGTTTGTCTATGTATTCACACATGTACTAAGTTTCCGGTTAATACAATTCTAGCATGAATAATAAACATTTATCATGATATAAGGAAATATAAATAACAACTTTATTATTGCCTCTAGGGCTTATTTCCTTCTGTCTCCCACTTGCACTAGAGTCAATAATCTAGTTCACATCGCCATGTGATTTAACACCAATAGTTCACATCACCATGTGATTAGTTCACATCGCCATGTGACTAATACCCAAATAATCTAGTTCACATCGCTATGTGATTAACATCCAAAAATTACTAAGGTGTGATCATGTTTTTCTTGTGAGAGAAGCTTAGTCAATGGGTATGTCACATTTACAGCCGTATGTATTTTGCAAATTTTCTATGTCTACAATTCTCTGCATGGAGCTACTCTAGCTAATTGCTCCCACTTTCAATATGTATCCAGATTGAGACTCAGAGTCACCCGGACCGGTGTAGAAGCTTGCATCGACGTAAATCTTTACAACGAACTCTTTATCACCTCCATAACCAAGAAATATCTCCTTAGTCTTCTAAGGATAATTTTGACCGCTGTCAAGTAATCCACTCCTGGATCAATATCGTACCCCCTTGACAAACTCATGGCAAGGTACACAATAGGTTTGGTACACAACATATCATACTTTATAGAACCTATGGATGAGGCATAGGGAATGACTTTCATCCCCTTTCTAGTTTCTGCCGTCAACCCAGTATCGGTCGGCTCCTGCGCCGTCCTCCCTCCCAGTCTCTCGCTGGTGCAAGCGCTTCGGTTGGTCGAGGCTTCAGCGGTGGGTGAGGCACGCAGTGGCCTGCCAGTCGGCCACCCCCCAAGTCGTGGCAATCGAGCCCGACGAATCTATCTACGGCCTGTTCGATCTGTCGACTAGCTTCGCAGAGACTGCATCCGAGTGCGACAGCAGTGATCCGGCGGCGGAGGTTCTGATGGTCGACGGACCACGTAGTCCTCCTGGTTTCCCCCGCGCCGATGGAGGCGCTGGCGGAGGTGATCCGACGCAGGTTCACGAAGAGTATCAACCCGAGCCCCTCACTTCGCTGCAGAGGGAGGAGCTTCGCCGCCGGAACATGGATGCGCTTCACACTCCTATCGTTGGAGAAACCCCCGAGGCTCGTGCCTTAGAAGACGCGCGGTTGGCCAACTTGGCTGAGCGCACTCGACTGGAAAATCTCCAGCGAGTGCTCGATGAACGAGCGCAACAACGGGCCCCGTCGTCCAGTCGACGTCAACTCTTTCCACAACCGACTCGGTATACCAACTCCAATTCAGAATCTAGCAGTAGAGCTCAGATAGCGAGTCCATTCAGCCTTCCCAAATCGAGGTGGCAGAGGCTTGCTACGCACCGAGATTTCCTCCGGGCAGCAGGAGATCAAAATTCAGCTGTATCGCAATCGCGGAATAGGATTCACATCAGATCCTTCGCTGCGAATACAGTCCAATCGGCTCATAGCCCGAGATCGCCCCCGAGGCATGAGGGACGTGGAGGCCGGCGTGATCAGTATGAGGATCGATTCGATCGTGACGATCGACGTCGAGTGCCCACTCCTCCCCCAAGGGGTGGGTCCTACGCGCCTCGACAGCAGGATGACAGACGCCATCACAGTGTTGGGCGAAGGATTCCGGTCGACCCCAGGGAACCAGGCTTTGATGCAAGATCCATTATCGTTCAAGGTTTGGTCGACAGGAACAGAACTCACCGAGAAGGCCATGACAGAGATGTGCCCACCAGCAGCAGAGTACACATCTTAGGACCAGAGTGTTTTAGCAGAGCCATCGGGTCATGTGATTCCTCCCAACTTCAAAGTTGGCAATCTGAGTCGAGAAGTTCATCGGTGAGTCCAAGCCGGATACTTGGCTTGAGGACTATGCAGTGGCTGTTCAGATTGGCGGCGGCAACGATTAAGTGGCCATGAAACACCTGCCTCTTATGTTGGAGGGCTCAGCCAGAGCATGGTTGAATCAGTTAGCACCCAACAACATTTACACTTGGGAAGATCTTGCCCGAGTGTTTGTCAGGACATTTGAAGGAACTTGCAAGCGACCAGCAGGGTTGACAGAGTTGCAGTCGTGTGTGCAGAAGTCGAATGAAACTCTGAGGGATTACATCCAGAGATGGATCACATTGCATCACACGGTAGAGAATGTATCTGATCATCAGGCAGTCTGTGCCTTCAAGGAAGGCGTTAAGAATAGAGAGTTAAGTCTGAAATTCGGTCGGACCGGAGACATGACCATGAGTCGAATGATGGAGATTTCCACCAAGTACGCTAATGGTGAAGAGGAGGATCAGCTCCGGAGTTGCAAGTACAAGGCAGCCGCTAATGAAACCGGGGGAGGGAACTCCAGTCAGAAGCAGAAGCGGAAAGCCGAGCCAGCTGCTCCTGGAGAAGCCTTGGCCGTGACTCCAGGAAAGTTCAAGGGAAAATCCAAGGGGCCTTGGAACCCCAAGAAGGTGAAAGACCAAGATGGAAATGATGTATTGGACTTGCCATGTCACATTCACACGAAGAAAGATGAAGAGGGTAAACTCATTTACCCAAAGCATACCACTCGACAAAGTGTCGGCTTTGATTCAAATTGCTCCACGGAAGCAGCCCAAGGATAAGGAGAAGGAGTCGGACAAAGTTGAGGACAAGGAAGATAGTGACGGTGGATACCCCCTGGTCAATTCCACCCTGATGATTTTTGATGACGTTGAAAGCAAAAGTCGATTGAAAGTTATCAACCGAGAAGTGAATATGGTCACTCCGGCGACACCCAGTTATCTGAAATGGTCACAGACCACCATCACGTTCGACCTGTCAGATCACCCGACACACATAGCCACCCCTGGGAGGCAAGCGTTGGTGGTCGACCCTGTCGTCGAAGGCACTCGACTAACTAAAGTTTTGATGGATGGTGGCACTGGGCTGAACATACTGTATGCAGAGACGTTGAAAGGGATGGGCATTTCGATGTCCAGACTCAGCACCAGCAACATGAGCTTCCATGGAGTCATTCCTGGAAAGAAGGCTGAATCACTCGGCCAAATTGCTCTCTATGTGGTTTTTGGTGATTCCAAGAATTTTCGTAAAGAAAAGTTGACCTTTGAGGTCGTGGATTTCCAGAGCGCTTATCACGCTATTCTGGGGAGGCCGGCATATGCATGTTTCATGGCTCGACCATGTTACGTATACCTCAAAATGAAGATGCTAGGCCCCAAAGGTGTGATCACTGTCACTGGCAATCGGAAGAAAGCAAAAGAGTGTTTTCAGAAAGGCTCTAAGATCGATGATGCTCAGATGGCAGTGGTAGAGCTGCAAGAATACCAGAAAATTGCAGACCCGAGTGATTTGTTGTGAGCCAAGAAGCCCGCCACGGAGTCAGCATTTCAGTCGTCCGGTGAGACGAAACCGATTCACATTCACCCGACCGATCCCAATGCTGCTCCGACTCATATCTCAACAACACTCGACTCCAAATAGGAAGAAGCGCTCATCCAGTTCCTCTGTGAGAACTGGGACATCTTCGCATGGAAGTGTGCTGACACGCTGGGCGTTCCTAGGGGGCGGGCTGAGCATCGTCTATGAGTCGACTCAAAAGTTAAACCTGTCAAAGAACATCTTCGACGGTCCGCCGTCCAGAAGAGAAAGGCCATTGGCGAGGAGGTAGCTCGGCTCTTAGCAACAGAGTTTATCTGAGAGATTTACCACTCCGAGTGGCTCGCCAATGTTTTCATGGTCCCTAAGAAGGACAAATCACTTCGCATGTGCATCGACTTCAAACATATCAATCGGGCCTGCCCGAAAGATCATTTTCCTCTCCCCCGCATCGACCAAATAGTCGACTCGACTGCGGGATGTGAGCGGTTTTCTTTTTTAGACACCTATTCCGTTACCATCAGATCCGTCAGTATGGACCCGATGAGATCAAAACAGCTTTCATCACTCCATTCGGTGCTTCATTATGTCACCATGCCATTCGCCTCAAGAATTCGGAGCCACGCTCATGAGGATGATTCGAAGTGTTTTCTCACTCAAATCAGTCGGAATGTGGAAGCATACATGGATGATATTGTGGTCAAGTCACGAAAGGTTCCGACCTGTTGACCGACCTTGCTGAAACATTTGCCAATCTCGGAGGTATGATATCGCTTAATCCATCAAAGTGCACATTCGGAGTTCCTGGCGTAAAGTTACTCGGTTTTCGCTTCGAGCGAGGAATCGATGCCAACCCAGAAAAAGTTGGCACTATACTCCAAATGAAACGCCATGTGCGTGTGCACGATGTCCAGAAGCTTACTGGATGCTTGGCCGCTTTAAGTCGATTCATCTCTCATCTCGGTGAAAAGGCATTGCCTCTTTACCAACTGATGAAGAAGTCAGATAAGTTTGAGTGGACTCCCAAAGCTGATGCAGCGTTCGCAGAGCTAAAAGCTCTGCTCTCCACCCAGCCAGTGCTTGCTGCCCGAATCAGCAAAGAGCCTTTGCTGCTTTACATTGCAGCCACAGGACAAGTCGTCAGTACAGTACTTACGGTCGAGCGGGAAGAAGAAGGAAAAGCCTTCAAAGTTCAGCGCCCAGTATATTCTCTTTCTGAAGTATTGACCCCATCAAAGCAAAGATACCCTCATTATCAGAAGCTTGTTTATGGGATTTATATGACCACGAAGAAGGTTGCTCATTACTTCTTTGACCATTCCATTACAATCGTCAGCGACGCCCCGTTGTCAGAGATTCTGCATAACAGAGATGCAACTGGTCGAGTGGCCAAATGGGCGATTGAACTCCTTCCCCTTGATATCAAGTTTGATGCAAAGAAAGTCATCAAGTCCCAAGCAGTAGCAGATTTCATCGCCGAGTGGATTGAACAGCAACTGCCGACTCAAGTTCACTCGGAGCACTGGACCATGTTCTTTGATGGTTCCAAGATGCTGAATGGTTCCGTGTCAGGGGTATTGTTGGTTTCCCCCCGAGGAGATAAGCTCAGATATGTGCTCCAGATTCACTTTGATTCTTCCAACAATGAAGTAGAATATGAAGCACTCGCTGTATGGGTTATGATGGCCATTCCACTCGGCGTTAAATCAGCCTCATGGTTTATGGTGACTCAGATCTAGTGGTTAATCAGGTGATGAAGGAGTGGGATGTCAGAAGTCCAGCCATGACTGGTTATTGCAATGCGGTGAGGAAGCTAGAGAAGAAGTTCGAGGGGTTAGAGCTTCATCATGTACCCCGACTGAAAAATCAAGCTGTTGATGATTTGGCGAAAATAGGGTCCAATAGGGAAGCCATTCCCAGTGATGTGTTTTTGGAGCACATCCACACACCGTCAATTCAAGAGGATCCTTTCACCGAAGAAGCCCCGCAGCCAAAAAGTGCCACTGATCCGACTTAAGTTGAGGTCCCAGCAGTGGTCGACCTGATCATGGAAGTCGTAGTCATCACTCCCGACTGGACAGTGCCGTACGTCGTGTATATCCTAAGGAAAGAGCTCCCGGAGAATGAAGAAGAGGCTCGACAGATCGTCCGCCAATCCAAGGCCTTTACTGTGATCAAGGGACAGTTGTACAGAGAAAGCGCGACTGGAGTCGGCCAGAAATGCATAACACCAGAAGAAGGTCAGATAATTCTTGATGATATCCACTCGGGGACCTGTGGTCATCATGCGATCTCTCGGACCATTGTGGCTAAAGCATACCGAGCGGGATTTTACTGGCCAAAAGCAAATGAAATGGCAAAGGAAATAGTCGACAAGTGTGAAGGATATCAGTTCTATTCCAATATGTCACACAAACCCGCCTCAGCCTTGAAGACCATTCGACTCGTCTGGCCCTTCGCTGTTTGGGGATTGGATATGATTGGACCACTGAGAACTGGCAGAAGCGGCTTCACTCACTTGCTAGTGGCAGTCGACAAGTTTACTAAGTGGATCGAAGCTAAGCCTATCAAGAATCTCGATCGCGCAATCGCTATCGCTTCATCGAGAGTTGATATTCAGATATGGAGTTCCGCATAGCATCATCACTGACAATGGGTCAAACCTCGATTGCGACAAATTCAAAGGCTTTTGCGCCTCTCAAGCTACGCGAGTCGACTATGCTTCAGTTGCTCACCTCCAGTCGAATGGACAAGTAGAACGAGCAAACGGTCTAATTCTCAAAGGACTGAAACCCCGGCTGATGCGTGATCTCAAGCATGCAGCAGGAGCGTGGGTCGACGAACTTCCATCAGTTCTTTGGGGATTGAGGACCACTCCTAATCGGTCGACTCGGAGAACTCCATTGTTTCTGGTGTATGGAGCTGAAGCAGTTCTGCCGAGTGACTTGCTTCACAATGCCCCTGGAGTCGAACTCTACTCTGAAGTTGAAGCGGAGCAAGCCCGGCAAGATGCAGTCGACATCCTAGAAGAGGAGAGAGAGATGGCCCTGATCCGCTCGACCATCTATTAGCAGGACTTGCATCGATTCCATGCTAGAAATGTGAAGAGCCGAACCTTCCAAGAAGGAGACTTAGTCCTCCGAGTGGATCAACAGAAACCACACAAGCTCGCTCCCACTTGGGAAGGTCCCTTCATCGTCACCAGAGTTCTCCACAATGGAGCATACCATCTTTACAACGTCGATCGCCAGATTGATGAGCCTCGAGCTTGGAATGCGGAGCTGCTCCGCCCCTTTTATACTTAAGTTCTCACTCGGATGAGATGTAATAAAAGTACCTCTATAGTTTGTTTATCGAAGACAAGAATGTTATACTTTTCCCAGTGATTGTTATTGCTTTTTTGTTTACATAAGAAAATTTCCCCCTAGTGGGTGGCTTAGCTGCTAACCCGATTCGCCTAAGTTTGTAAAAAAAATCCCCGCCGAGTGGAGAGCCAGCCTCCCACTCGGGGGCTTAGCTGTGAATCCGTTTCGCCTAAGTGTTTAAAATCCTACCGAGTGGTGAGCCAGCCTCCCACTTGGGGGCTTAGCTGCAGTCCAAGTACTCGCCTAAGTGTTTAAAATCCTACCGAGTGGTGAGCCAGCCTCCCACTCGGGGGCTTAGCTGCAGTCCAAGTACTCGCCTAAGTGTTTAAAATCCTACCGAGTGGTGAGCCAGCCTCCCACTCGGAGGCTTAGCTGCAGTCCAAGTACTCGCCTAAGTGTTTGAAATCGTACCGAGTGGTGAGCCAGCCTCCCACTCGGGGGCTTAGCTGCAGTCCAAGTACTCGCCTAAGTGTTTAAAATCCTACCGAGTGGTGAGCCAGCCTCCCACTCGGGGGCTTAGCTGCAGTCCAAGTACTCGCCTGAGTATTTAATACAATGTGCGCTTTGCAAGGACGACGAGGTGCAGGTCGACTGTCGCCTTCCCCTTCAGAGCTACGACACAAAAAATCCTCCCACTCGGAGGCTTAGCTGCAGTCCAGTACTCGCCTAAGTATCTGAAAAATCCTACCGAGTGGAGAGCAAACCTCCCACTCGGGGGCTTACCTGCAGTCCAGTACTCGCCTAAGTATTTTAAATCCTACCGAGTGGAGAGCAAACCTAGCACTCGGGGGCTTAGCTGCAGTCCAGTACTCGCCTAAGTATTTGAAATCCTACCGAGTGGAGAGCAAACCTCCCACCGGGGGCTTAGCTGCAGTCCAGTACTCGCCTAAGTATCTTAAAATCCTACCGAGTGGAGAGAAATCCTCCCACTCGGGGGCTTAGCTGCACTCCAGTACTCCCCTAAGTATCTGAAAATCCTACCGAGTGGAGAGCAATCCTCCCACTCGGAGGCTTAGCTGCAGTTGAGTACTCGCCTAAGTATGAAATCCATTCTGATCCGCAAGGACGACGAGGTGCAGGTCGACTGCTACCTTCTCCTTCGGAGCTGCGCCACAAGTACAACGTGTACTCCATTCCGATCCGGAAAGACGACGAGGTGCAGGTCGACTGCTGCCTTCTCCTTCGGAGCTGCGCCTCAAGTACAACAAGCATTCCATTCAGATCCGCAACGACGCAGGTCGACTGCAATCTGTGCTCCATCCCTACCTGCAAGAACGATGAAGTGCAGGTCGACTGAAATATATTCCGAGTGAAAAACAAAGTTTGCTCAAAGGCAAATGAAAGCATATTCGATGATAGGCCAAGTTCGGGTGGAGGACTGGAAGGCGCGACAAACTGGTCCAGGTCGATCCCGTCAGCGATCCGGGTGGCAGCAGTGATGAAAGTCTCCATGAAAGATTGGAAGTCGTACTTCTTGGTATTGGCAACTTTGATGGACGCCAGCTTTTCCTCTCGCGCCTCCTTGCAGTGAACATGGACAAGGGACAGAGCAACATCGGCACCACATTTGGCAGAAGACTTCTTCCATTCCTGCACTCGACTTGGAACGTCATTCAGTCGAGTCATTAAAGACTCGAGGTCATTTTGAAGCGTCTCGCCTGGCCAGAGTGTCGAGTCGATCCGCGACACCGCAACCTTTAGTCGAGCGAGGTAGTCCACCACACCAGCAACGCGAGACTCCAGTCGGAGCACGTTCATAGCGGCTTCGTCCTTCATAGGGGAGTTAATGGGGTCCAGGCTTGTCTCCACTCGACTAGTCTCCTCCTTGAAGTTCTGACAGAATTCTGTAAATGCAACTCGAGTTCAAGCTAATGGTTCTATGATGAGTCGGTGATAACAAGTCAGTCGGATAAGAGGAATTACCTTCAAGCATGAGGAATAACTTCTTGGCGAGCCCTCCCAGATAAGCTTCCAGATCGTTCCTCTTCCCCGCCAGTTCGCTAGCCTTGTCACTCAGAGCTATCTTGTCGTTCTTCAGTTGGCGAACTTCCTTGTTGGCCGCGTCGAGAGCAGCTTTCAGATTGGCGTTCTCTCCTTCAAGTTTATCGACTGAAGACAGCTTTTCTTCCGCGAGCTTGGTTTTGTCCAAAGCTGCTTTCTGCGCCTCGGCAAGGTCATGGTCCTTTTTCTTCAGAGCCTCCTCCATTTTGTCTGCAAAATGACAGTGAGATCAGAATTAGGAAGGGGCAGAAAGACAAAGACAGTCGTCAAGTTCTCACTAGCCATACCTTTTGCTTCGTCTCTCGCCTTCTGCAAGTTCTCCTGAGCAAGCTTCAAGTCAAGGTTGAGCTGGATCTGTTTGTTTTCCAATTCAGTATAGCGAGCCACAAGCTCGCAGGATTTCTGCGAAGAGTCAATCGACAGACATCAAAGATAGGTTACTTCAGAGTGACTAAGAACAATCTTTGCATTTCTAAGACTACAACCGAATCAAAATATTCGACAGTAGTCTCGGGGACTACACCCAGTGGGTGCACTCAGCGTGCCCCCACTGGTTTTACCGACTCGGTTCGATCAGTCGACCGAAAGAGACAAAAAGGTTATGATCCTAAACAATAGCTAACTGTCAGCAGTCAGCCTTGGTATCATAAAAAAAAGAGTTCTTCAGACTACGGTCGACTGCCAGCAGTCCACCATAGTCTCGGGGACTACACCCAGTGGGTGCACTCAGAGTGCCCCCACCGGTTTCAAGATTCCATTCGACATGGTCCGACCAGACCGAGTGAAGAAGTTAGCAAAGAAATTCAAAGTATAAAGACTATGGTCGATGCCGCCAGATCCACCATAGTCTCGGGACTACACCCAAAGGGTGCACTCAGCGTGCCCCACCAATCCAAAAATTCAATCGACACACCCAAAGTGGGTGTCAGACACGAAGATCTTCGAAAGAAGAGTTTTCAGTAGCATATCCTAATGTAACAAGTGGTGACCAACTAACTCGGACGTTGCTCAAGAGCTGAGCTGGCATCATAGGCCGCCGGCTGGCCTCCCCGACCACCTTCACTTGCTCCATCATGATCCCGGCCTGGCGTATAGCTTCCTTAGCAGCACCCACTTGGTCCTCTGGGACGTGGTGTGTGGCAAAAAGGGAGGGCGGATCAGCAGTCGACGATGAAGGCCGGATGCTCGTCAGCGGCACAGCGAAAGACACAGAAGTCCGAGTGATGTTGCCACCCTCATGAACCAGCGTCTCAGGCACTGATACAACTTGAGCAGTCTAGCCAGCAGGCGCCTTTTTATTCCTCTGCGCCTCAGTGGCGCCTCATCGTCGTCATCAAGGAGATCAATGACATGAGGAGGAACTACAGGAAAGATTCAAAGTTAAAAACGGAAATCCAATCGACCAAAAGTGAAACTACAGCGATCATACCAAGGTTAGAGGTAGCAGCATCTTCCATTTCCTGGTCTTCGTTCCTGGCTAAGGTCTCAGAGGTAGCAGCGCTGTAGATTTCAGAAATCAGTTGATCAGTCAACAAGTCGACTAAAAGTATGCCCATGCTAAACAAGAAATACAAGTTCTGCTGTACCCGGAAATGGTGGGAATGGCCATCTTCATCTTGGGCAAAGCCTTCGTCAGCTTTGATGGCGCCGCCTGGGTTGCTTCGACGCTTTTTCACCGGCGCGGAGAGGTCGTCCGAGGCGCTTGCCGATCGCCCGACAGCGCGATAGTTTTGCCACGCCGATCGCGGGTCATGCGTGAGCTTGATCGCTTTTCCATGCGAGGAGGGTCGACTTCTTCCTCCTCTTCCTCCTCCTCCTCTTCGCGGAGCTGTCGCCGCCTTCGCCTCCTCACCATCAGATTGCCATTCCTCCTGGCTTTCACCTCCGCTCCCTTCCTCCTCCTCGACTGGTTCTTGCGCCCCGTTGGGCATCGAGTACATCTTAGTGATGGCCTGGGAGACGACAAACAAGACAAAAGTCAATCGACCGATTTTAAGCAAACAAGATGGAGAAAGCGGGATCATAGTAAAAGATGCAGGAATGGACCTTGTCTACTTCGTATGACTGGTCGAGTGGAGGGATCCTCCTGGCTCCTCGAGGGTTGTCCTTGTTTCCTGTGATGCCCGCAAGACACCTTTCCAGCATGGCATCCTCGATCTCCTCCGGGTGGATCCGAGTGGTGTCCTCAGTGCCAGAGTACAACCACATCGGATGGTCTCGGGCTTGAAGCGGCTGGATGCGTCGTCGAAGGAAGACCTCCAAGAGATCCATGCCATTCACCCCGTCTCGGATGAGCTGGACAACTCGTTCGACCAACACCTTCACCTGCGCCTTCTCTTACGGGATCACCTTCAAAGAAGATGGCTTGCTCACTCGGTCCATGGAAAAACAAGGGAGTCCAATGACCGCTCAAGCGTTATTGGTCCTTGCAGAGAACCAAGTCGATCGCCATCCACGGACTGACTCGGGTAAGATCATGGCCGGAAAAGAACTTTTTCCTCTCATTTGAACCCCAAGGCCCCCACACATCTGAATCACTTGAGTTCTCTCATCACTCGGATTGGCCTTTTTCACCGTCTAGGAGCGACAAGTGAAAATGTGCTTGAAAACACCCCAATGAGGCCGGCAACCCAAGAAATTCTCACACAAAGACACGAAAGCAGCGAGGTACACGATGGAGTTGGGAGTGAAGTGGTGAAGTTGTGCCCCAAAGAAGTTCAGAAATCCCCGAAAGAAAGGGTGAGGCAGCAGAGAAAACCCGCGGTCGACATGGGTGGCCAAGAGAACACGCTCACCCTCTAGAGGTTGTGGTTCCGACTCCTTCCCCGGGAGCCGCGCTGATCCATGGGGGATCCGTCCCTCATTGGCCATGTCGTCGAGATCCTTCTGACTGATCGTCGAGCGGATCCAGTCGCCCTGGATCCAGCCCTGCGGCAAGCCGGCCCTCGACAAAGATCCGCCCCGACTGGTCGCTCTTCCCTTCGCCTTCGCCGTCGCCTTCTTCGCCCGCTCCAAAGACGCCGTCTTCCCCTTCACCATTGTCACCGGCAAAATGCGCACAGAGCAGCAGCGCTGAGGTGGAATCGCACGCGGCGGATGAATCTGGGGAAGGGAGGAGGAAAGGGGAACACACTGTTCAAAAAAACCCCCGTCCAGGGCCTTATATGAGGTTGCTTCCGAGTGACTGACTGGTAGGCCCGGGCGATCCTGTCAAATCCCGCAACAGTCGCCCGCGTGATACGTGGCGAAAAAGGTGGCGAGGAGATTGAGGCATCCCTGCCTTATCCCGTCCGATTACTGCGGCCTCCTTCGCCCCGCTCACTTCCCGAAATTCGAATCCCGCCAAATCCGCGCGCCAGAGAGCAAATCATCAGACAGAAGATTTCCTCCGTCCTGTCATTCAGAGTTCTCCAAGCATGAAAAATACACTCGACGGATACAAAGAATGGATCAAGGTGACTGAAAAAGAAGTTGAAGCCGTCACCTAAGCTCATTGATCCAGAACAAGACGTGCTCATCGCACGAAAAGTGGGTCGGAAAAGGTCTTAACTCTTTCCCCACTCAAACCTCGATCCGTTCGGGGGCTACTGATGAAGCCATATACCTAGGGTAGGGTCATGGACCTGTCCAAGGTACCCTCCCCAAGAATATCTCTTGAAGAAACCACCTTTCAGTCGACCTGGAAGGATTCCACTCGACGGACCTGAAGACACTCGACCGTGAAGCCAACCACTCGACCGCCGGGAGATCTACAGTCAGTCTGCACGCAAACGGTCGGTCATTAAGTGGCTTTATGGTCATCATAGCACTTTATGTAGGACGTTACCAGATCTCCCTATCTTAATGTACCTTAATCCTGCATAATCGAGGGTTGGAGGGTCCGCGAACTCTATATAAGCCACCCCCTCCTCAGTGTAAAGGGTTCGCACCCATGTAACTCATACGCACATAATACAGTTGACCACCTCCGGGCTCCGAGACGTAGGGCTGTTACTTCCTCCGAGAAGGGCCTGAACTCGTAAAACATCTTGCGTATACAACTACTCCATAGCTAGGATCTTGCCTCTCCATTCCTACCCCCATTCTACTGTCAGACTTAGAACCACGACACCTGGCGCAGTCGTAAGTATCTGGATACCATAATAATTCTTGATATATTTTATCACACTGCTTCTCATCATGCCAAACATGATTATGCAGTCCGTCCCGAGCCCATATCGACGTATCTTCGTCGGATGGTTCTTTGGACCCGTCGGATATGAATAGTGATTCACTTCCGACCGCCTCCACCCCTCGCCCTACGGGCGACGCTGAGGTTTTGTCCCAAAGGGCACCGAGCTAGGGGGAGGTAGTCCTGGAGGCGCCTCAAGGCAACGCTCCGGACCCTGGGCGCAAAGGGAGCTAGACTCCCATGGGCTCCGAGTTCGGCCTCCAGTCGAACACCGCGCCAGACCCTCCAGTGGTTCCGGACTCTGTCAGGCGACCCCCTGTGAAGAGGGGCAAGCTGCCCGTGCGGGTGACCTCTGTCCATCCACAGGCACCGGACAACTTGCTGGAAGCGCTCCAAGGCGCTTCCATCGACGAAGAACACCGCACTATCATGAGTGCGGTGATGGAGAAGGTTCAGTTCGCCAAAAGCGGACTAACTGAAGCTTGCACCAGCCTCCTAACAGGCTTTGAGGTAAGTAACTGAATTATAGGGAAATATCACCGCATAGACAGTAGCCCCTGATGCTCTGTTTGGCGTTCAAGAAGAAAAGCCGAATAGAGGATCGAATAATAATCGCAGGAGTCTAACTATAGTATGTCTATGTGAATCTGCAGGCTTCCCTACTGGCCGTCGCTGCACGTACTGCAGAGGTCGCCGCACTACAACAGGACCTTGAGTGATCCAAGGAAGAGCTGGGCCTTGCCAAGAGGCAGCTCGAGGAGAACAAAGGTAAGCGATACCTTGTCAATATGAAAAAAGAAAGAGTAGGTTGCAGAATAATAGGATCATCATGAATTTTGCCAGGGGCCACGACCGAAGTGGCGAGCCTCAAGAAGGCGCTGTCCGAGGCCGAAGACAAAGCGGCCAAGGAGCGCACTGAGCGAGAAAGTCACGAAGCCCGGGTAGGTGAGGTGCAACAAGAGCTCCAGGTGCTCGTCAAGAAGCATGAGTCCCTGGAGCTTGATTCGAGGACGCGAGAGTCCGAGCTTGCCCAGGCCCTCGAAAGTGCAAAACATGCCAAGGCCGAAGCCCAAAAGGCCCTCCAGGAAGTTGAGGCGGTGAAAAAGATAGCGGCGGGTAAGGCATTCATTATGAAAGTAGGCATGCGAAAGAAATTTTCCTTTTACTTACCCGAGTTCGGAGCTCTCTAGGAGCGTTCGCATATCTGCCCCGTAGTGTGTCTGATGCCGCGGAGTTCTACCGGGTCGAGGAGGGAAGCTCGACGGAGAAGTTGTTCTGGTCTCAGTATACTGGGACAGAACACCCGATGCCCGTGAGCGACCAGCTGAAGCAACTGGCGAGCTCCACAAGGCGACCGAACAGGCCATGAGGGGCCTTATAGTCCGGATGTGGCCTGGCGATTCCCTTCCCAACAGCTACTTCGGCTTAGTGAGGCGGCTTGTAGATGCCTTCCCATGGCTGGAAGTCATCAAGCGGCCCGTCTGCATCGAAGGTGCACGCAGGGCTCTTGCCCGTGCAAAGGTGCACTGGGCGAAGATGGACGCCGAAAAGCTGGTGAAGGAGGGGCCGCCGCAGGGCAAGGAGCATCGCCACCCCAAAATGTATTATGAAAGTGTCCTGAAGGATGCCCGTCTAGTGGCAGACGAATGTACCAAAGATATAATCTTTGAGTGAACTTGCTTATGTGATCCTTGTGTTTGTGAAAACTAGTTCATGTTCGTTATGCAGCGCTTTTGTATTTAAAATATTACCTTCTGTGCGGCCGTTAATAAATTCTGAGAGTTGCTAGTCGTCGGCTTCTGCCCCCATGCAACTAGTGCTGGGGTGTTCGGGATAAATCTGAGCACTCTTTTTCCCATTCTTGGGTCCTTCGAGGGAGGTGATGTCTACTACGCAACCTTCTTCTTGTAGACGTTGTTGGGCCTCCAAGTGCAAAGGTTTGTAGGACAGTAGCAAATCTCCCTCAAGTGGATGACCTAAGGTTTATCAATCCGTGGGAGGCATAGGTTGAAGATGGTCTCTCTCAAACAACCCTGCAACCAAATAACAAAGAGTCTCTTGTGTCCCCAACACACCCAATACAATGGTAAATTGTATAGGTGCACTAGTTCAGCGAAGAGATGGTGATACAAGTGCAATATGGATGGTAGATAAAGGTATTGGTAAACTGAAAACATAAAAACAGCAAGGTAACTAATGATAAAAGTGAGCGTAAACGGTATTGCAATGATAGGAAACAAGGCCTAGGGTTCATGCTTTCACTAGTGCAAGTTCTCTCAACAATAATAACATAGATAGATCATATAACAAGCCCTCAACATGCAACAAAGAGTCACTCCAAAGCCACTAATAGCGGAGAACAAATGTAGAGATTATGGTAGGGTACGAAACCACCTCAAAGCTATTCTTTCGGATCGATCTATAAAAGAGTTTGTACTAGAATAACACCTTAAGACACAAATCAATCAAAACCCTAATGTCACCTAGATACTCCAATGTCACCTCA
Organism: Aegilops longissima; assembly: GCA_021605205.1. Classification (NCBI taxonomy): domain Eukaryota; kingdom Viridiplantae; phylum Streptophyta; class Magnoliopsida; order Poales; family Poaceae; genus Aegilops; species Aegilops longissima. Next base: position 205,399,454 of record CM038680.1, on the reverse strand, counting down.
AGTATCCGTGGGTATGATTATATGATATGCATCACACAATCTCAATTCATCTACTCAAACCAACACGTAGAACCTCAAAGAGTGCCCCAAAGTTTCTACCGGAGAATCACGACGAAAACGTGTGCCAACCCCTATGCATAGGTTCCAAATGTCACGAAACCCGCAAGTTGATCACCAAAACATACATCAAGTGGATCAATAGAATAACCCATTGTCACCACGGTTATCCCACGCAAGACATACATCAAGTGTTCTCAAGTCTTTAAAGACTCAATCCGATAAGATAACTTCAAAGGGAAAACTCAATCCATTACAAGAGAGAAGAGGGGGAGAAGAAACATAAGATCCAACTATAATAGCAAAGCTCGCGATACATCAAGATCGTGCCAAATCAAGAACACGAGAGAGAGAGATCAAACACATAGCTACTGGTACATACCCTCAGCCCCGAGGGTGAACTACTCCCTCCTCGTCATGGAGAGCGCCGTGATGATGAAGATGGCCACCGGTGAGGGTTCCTCCGGCGTGGTGCCTAACAGGGCCCGATTGGTTTTGGTGGCTCTGGAGGTTTTGCGGCGGCGGAACTCCCGATCTAATCTCTGTTCTGGAAGTTTTAGGGTACGTAGGTATATATGGGTGAAAGGAGTACGTTGGTGGAGCTACGGGGGCCCCACGAGGCAGGGGGCGCGCCCTAGAGGGTGGGCGTGCCCCCACCCTCGTGAGCACCTCCCGTATCTTATGACGTGGGGTCCAAGTCCATCCGGTGGGTTTCTTTCCAAAAATAACTTCTCCAGTTGATTTCGTTCCGTTTCGACTCCGTTTGATATTCCTTTTCCTCGAAACACTGAAATAGGCATAAAACAACAAATCTGGGCTGGGCCTCCGGTTAGTAGGTTAGTCCCAAAAATAATATAGAAGTGGATAATAAAGCCCAATATTTCCCAAAACAGTAGATAATATAGCATGGAGCAATCAAAAATTATAGATACGTTGGAGACATATCAAGCATCCCCAAGCTTAATTCCTGCTCGTCCTCGAGTAGGTAAATGATAAAAAGATAATTTTTGATGTGGAATGCTAGTTGGCATAATTTCAATGTAATTCTTCTTACATGTGATATGAATATTCAGATTCGAAAGATTCAAGACAAAAGTTCATATTGACATAAAAGTAATAATACTTCAAGCATACTAACTAAGCAATTATGTCATCTCAAAATAACATGGCCAAAGAAAGTTCATCCCTACAAAATCATATAGTTTAGTCATGCTCCATTTTTGTCACACAAGAATGCTCTCATCATGCACAACCCCGATGACAAGCGAAGAAATTGTTTCATACTTTAGTAATCTCAAACTTATAAACCTTCACGCAATACATGAGCGTGAGCCATGGATATAGAACTATGGGTGGAATAGAATATGATGATGGGGGTTATGTGGAGAAGACAAAAAGGGAGAAAGTCTCACATCAACGAGGCTAATCAATGAGCTATGCAGATGCCCATCGATTGATGTTAATGCGAGGGGTAGGGATTGCCATGCAACGGATGCACTAGAGCTATAAATGTATGAAAGCTCAACAAAAGAAACTAAGTGGGTGTGCATCCAACTTGCTTGCTCACGAAGACCTAGGGCACTTGAGGAGGCCCATTGTTGGAATATACAAGCCAAGTTCTATAATGAAAGATTCCCACTAGTATATGAAAATGACAAAACAAGAGACTCTCTATATGAAAAACAGGGTGCTACTTTGAAGCACAATATATGAGACTCGCTATATGAAGAGCATGGTGCTACTTTGAAGCACAAGTGTGGAAAAAAGGATAGTAGCATTGCCCCTTTTTTTTCTTTTTTTGGCCTTCCGTTTTTTTGCCTTTATTTTTTTGGGCAATGCTCTATTGAATGATGATCATCACACTTCTATTTATTTACAACTCAATGATTACAACTCGATACTAGAACAAAGTATGACCCTATATGAATGCCTCCGGCGGTGTACCGGGATATGCAATGAATCAAGAGTGACATGTATGAAATAATTATGAATGGTGGCTTTGCCACAAATACGATGTCAACTACATGATCATGCTAAGCAATATGACAATGATGAATGTGTCATGATAAACTGGATGGTGGAAAGTTGCATGGCAATATATCTCGGAATGGCTATGGAAATGCCATAATAGGTAGGTATGGTGGCTGTTTTGAGGAAGATATAAGGAGGTTTATGTGTGAAAGAGCGTATCATATCACGGGGTTTGGATGCACCGGCGAAGTTTTCAATAACTCTCAATGTGAGAAAGGGCAATGCACGGTACCAAAGAGGCTAGCAATGATGGAAGGGTGAGAGGTGCGTATAATCCATGGACTCAGCATTAATCATAAAGAACTCATATACTTATTGCAAAAATCTACAAGCCATCAAAAACCAAAGCACTACGCGCATGCTCCTAGGGGGATAGATTGGTAGGAAAAGACCATCGCTCGTCCCCGACCGCCACTCATAAGGAGGACAATCAAAGAACACCTCATGTTTCAAATTTGTCACATAACGTTTACTGTACGTGCATGCTACGGGACTTGCAAACTTCAACACAAGAATTTCTCAAATTCACAGCTACTCAACTAGCACAAACATATATCACTACCTCCATATCTCAAAACAATCATCAAGCATCAAACTTCTCTTAGTATTCAACACACTCATAAGAATTCTTACAAATCTTGTATGCTTAGCATATTAAGATTATTTAAGAGAATTACCATGCTATTTAATACTCTAGAAATGATCTAAGTGAAGCATGAGAGTTCATCTATTTCTTCAAAATAAAACCACTATTGTGCTCTAAAAGATATAAGTGAAGTACTAGAGCAATAACAAAACTACTCTGAAAGATATAAGTGAAGATCAATGAGTAGTTGGATAATTATGCAACTATGTGAAGACTCTCACATTTAAGGATTTCAGATCTTAGTATTTTATTCAAACAGCAATCAAAGCTAAAGAAAATAAAATGACGCTCCAAGCAAAACACATATCATGTGGCGAATAAAAATATAGCTCCAAGAAAGTTACCGATGAACGAAGACGAAAGAGGGGATGCCTTCCGGGGCATCCCCAAGCTTAGGCTCTTGGTTATCCTTGAATATTACCTTGGGGTGCCTTGGGCATCCCCATGCTTAGGCTCTTTCCACTCCTTATTCCATAGTCTATCGAATCTTTACCCAAAACTTGAAAACTTCACAACACAAAACTTAACAGAAAACTCGTAAGTTCCGTTAGCGAAAGAAAATAAAACACCACTTAAAGGTACTGTAATGAACTCATTCTTTATTTATATTGGTGTTAAACCTACTGTATTACAACTTCTCTATGGTTTATAAACTATTTTACTAGCCATAGATTCATCAAAATAAGCAAACAACACAATGAAAACAGAATCTGTCAAAAACAGAACAGTCTGTAGTAATCTGTAACTAACGAAAACTTATGGAACTCCAAAACGTCCAAAATAAATTGGTGGACCTGAGGAATTTACCTAGTAATCATCTGCAAAAAGAATCAACTAAATATCACTCTCCAGTAAAAAGTTGAAGCTAATCTCGTGAGCGCTAAAGTTTCTGTTTTTTACAGCATGATCATAAAGACTTCACCCAAGTCTTCCCAAAGGTTCTACTTGGCACAAACACTAACTAAAACATAAAACCACATCTAAACAGAAGCTAGATGGATTATTTATTACTAAACAGAACCAAAAAGCAAGAAACTAAAATAAAATTGGGCTGCCTCCCAATAAGCGCTATCGTTTAACGCCCCTAGCTAGGCATGATGATTTCAATGATGCTCACATAAAAGATAAGAGTTGAAACATAAAGAGAGAATCATAAAGAATATGACTAGCACATTTAAGTCTAACCCACTTGTTATGCATAGGGATTTTGTGAGCAAACAACTTATGGTAACAATAATCAACTAGCATAGGAAGGCAAAACAAGCATAACTTCAAAACTTTAAGCACATAGAGAGGAAACTTGATATTATTGCAATTCCTACAAGCATATATTCCTCCCTCATAATAATTTTAAGTAGCATCATGAATGAATTCAACAATATAACCAGCACCTAAAGCATTCTTTTCATGATCTACAAGCATAGAAAATTTACTACTCTTCACATAAGCAAAATTATTCTCATTCGGAATAGTGGGAGCAAACTCAACAAAATAACTATCGTGTGATTGAAAACGTTCTTCTTGTAGAACCCAGAAAAGAGCTTGATGTCTACTACGCAACCTTCTTCTTGTAGACGTTGTTGGGCCTCCAATTGCAGAGGTTTGTAGGACAGTAGCAAATTTCCCTCAAGTGGATGACCTAAGGTTTATCAATCCGTGGGAGGCGTAGGTTGAAGATGGTCTCTCTCAAACAACCCTGCAACCAAATAACAAAGTGTCTCTTGTGTCCCCAACACACCCAATACAATGGTAAATTGTATAGGTGCACTAGTTCGGCGAAGAGATGGTGATACAAGTGCAATATGGATGGTAGATAAAGGTATTTGTAAACTGAATATATAAAAACAGCAAGGTAACTAATGATAAAAGTGAGCGTAAACGGTATTGCAATGATAGGAAACAAGGCCTAGGGTTCATAATTTCACTAGTGCAAGTTCGCTCAACAATAATAACATAGATAGATCATATAAAAAGCCCTCAACATGCAACAAAGAGTCACTCCAAAGCCACTAATAGCGGAGAACAAACGTAGAGATTATGGTAGGGTAAGAAACCACCTCAAAGCTATTCTTTCGGATTGATCTATAAAAGAGTTTGTACTGGAATAACACCTTAAGACACAAATCAATCAAAACCCTAATGTCACCTAGATACTCCAATGTCACCTCAAGTATCCATGGGTATGATTATACGATATGCATCACACAATCTCAATTCATCTACTCAAACCAACACATAGAACCTCAAAGAGTGCCCCAAAGTTTCTACCGGAGAATCACGATGAAAACGTGTGCCAACCCCTATGCATAGGTTCCCAATGTCACGAAACCCGCAAGTTGATCACCAAAACATACTTCAAGTGGATCAATAGAATAACCCATTGTCACCACGGTTATCCCACGCAAGACACACATCAAGTGTTCTCAAGTCTTTAAAGAATCAATCCGATAAGATAACTTCAAAGGGAAAACTCAATCCATTACAAGAGAGAAGAGGGGGAGAAGAAACATAAGATCCAACTATAATAGCAAAGCTCGTGATACATCAAGATCGTGCCAAATCAAGAACACGAGAGAGAGAGAGAGAGAGAGAGAGAGAGAGAGAGAGAGAGAGAGAGAGAGAGAGAGAGAGAGAGAGAGATCAAACACATAGCTACTGGTACATACCCTCAGCCCCGAGGGTGAACTACTCCTCCTCGTCATGGAGAGCGCCGGATGATGAAGATGGCCACGGTGAGGGTTACCCCCTCCGCGGTCTTGCCTAACAGGTCCCGATTGGTTTTGGTGGCTCTGAGGTTTTATGCAGCGGAACTCCCGATCTAATCTCTGTTCTGGAAGTTTTAGGGTACGTAGGTATATATGGGTGAAAGGAGTACGTCAGCTACGAGGGCCCCATGAGGCAGGGGCGCGCCCCCACCCTCGTGAGCACCTCCCGTATCTTCTGACATGGGGTCCAAGTCCATCAGGTTGGTTTCCTTCCAAAAATTACTTCTCCAGTTGATTTCGTTCCGTTTCGACTCCGTTTGATATTCCTTTTCCTCGAAACACTGAAATAGGCATAAAACAGCAAATCTGGGCTGGGCCTCCGGTTAGTAGGTTAGTCCCAAAAATAATATAAAAGTGGATAATAAAGCCCAATATTGCCCAAAACAGTAGATAATATAACATGGAGCAATCAAAAATTATAGATACGTTGGAGACGTATCAGGAGGTGTTCAGCACAACGAACCAGGCAATCGGACTATAATGCTTTATCACTCTCACTTAGCGATAGAAGTCTACAATTTTAAATTTTGGCGAAGCCCCTAGTCTTCGGAAAGCCGAATTTGGGGCGCTATGCACGCCTAAGCCGGACAAGGCCGGCTCCTCGCCCGAAGCGGAAAAAGCCTTTAGGGACTTGAGACCTCTCGGACAGCGACCAGCTCTCGCCTCATCATGACAGTCAATTTTAGCTTTCTCTACTGAGGTGCTCGGCCGGAAGAACCGGGGCACAATCGCAGTAGTTCTCCCAGTGCTACCTTAGCCGATATAGCGGAACGTAAGGTACCAAAACATGGGAGCCGGGCAAACCCAACTATTGACCCAAGACATGATTCAAAGCTGATGCATATAATGCTATAAGTTCGGGGTGCCGCATTGTCAAAAGTGTTCGGACTTCTCACGCCGAATTATGGGGTATACGGAAGCCCCTGGCGTATTGGTCGTACCACAGTGTACGGGTGCTGATTGTCATTGATAAGCATATATATAGAAGAGTATAGGATGCAATAATAGACTAGTACTATGCATTGTTTATTTAAGAAATGCGTTAAAGCATAATGATACAAGTGGTGCGGTAAGCAAACAAAAGTACTATTTGACATGTCCCATCCAAGGGCAGGATGCGGACCGGTATCTTAAAACAGGTATTTAGCTCGTTATCAGAGACCACCTGGGGATTCCATTGTACGACGTAGCTTCCTGCCTCCTTGGGTGTTGTATCATGTGTCCGGCTACCGTATTGCCGGACAAGGCTTCTAGAGAGTATGGTCCTGAAAGAGAGAGAGAGAGAGAGTGATGAAGGTATTAAGCCCCTAGTGCGGTTAAACCGCACTGTGGGATGCGCCGTGATCATGCCCCCGCCTATACCCATGGTATTTTCAATGCGTAATTATGCAGGCGTGGAATGGACTTACCCGTTGTACTAAGACTAGGGCGGGGGCCGATTGCTAGGCGAGCTCTGAGCGTGCAAAGCGATCTGTTGCGAGTTATTCGGACGCGCTGACGGTGTCCCGGCTTCATCGCTGAATCGTGGATTGCCCGAAAAGGCTGCTTTATGCTTCGCCGCGAGGGCCGCAGCAGTGCTCCTCCGTATGGAGCGGCGTTCTATGTTTCCATTGACTGTGATGACCCCCGGGTCTGGCATCTTGAGCTTGAGGTATGCGTAATGCGGTACCGCATTGAATCTTGCAAATGCGGTGCGCCCGAGCAGTGCATGATTGCCACTGCGGAACGGGACGATATCGAAGATTAACTCCTTGCTTCGGAAGTTGTCCGGGGATCCGAAGACCACTTCCAGTGTGATTGAGCCCATACAATGGGCCTCTACACCTGGAATAACGCCTTTAAAGGTCGTTTTGGTGGGTTTGATCCTCGAGGGGTCTATACCCATTTTGTGCACTGTATCCTGGTAAAGCAGGTTCAGGTCCATAAGGACTCGAGTGAGGTGATATCCGTCAATGATTGGGTCTAGGACCAATGCGGCAAATCCGCCATGACGGATACTCGTGGGGTGATCCCTACGATCAAATGTGATCGGACAAGAGGACCATGGGTTGAACTTTGGGGCGACGGTATCCATCGCGTATACGTCCCTTAGTGCATGCTTCCGTTCCCTTTTGGGGATGTGGGTTGCGTATATCATGTTTACTGTCCTCACTTGTGGGGGGAACCTCTTCTGTCCTCCCGTGTTCGGTGGCCATGGCTCCTCCTCGTCATCGCTGTGCAGCCCCTTATCCTTGTCTTCGGTATTTAACTTGCCGGCCTGCTTGAACACCCAGCATTCTCTGTTGGTGTGATTGGCTGGCTTGTCGGGGGTGCCATGTATTTGACATGAGCGATCGAGTATGCGGTCCAAACTGGACGGGCCCAGAGTACTTCTTTTGAATGGCTTTTCCCGCTGACCGGATTTAGAGCCTCTGAATCCGGCATTGACTGCTGTGCCCTCGGTGTTATCACCGTTGCTGCGGTGCTTGTGTTTGCTGTGACGTTACCTGCCGTTGCTGTCCTTGGTATCCGAAGTGCCAAGGTTCCTTGATATGTTATTGCTACGAGCCAGCCAACTATCCTCTCCCGCGCAAAAGCGGGTCATGAGTGTCGTGAGGGCTGCCATTGATTTCAGCTTTTCCTGGCCGAGGTGTCGGGTGAGGGAGTCCTGGACTAGGGGGTGTCCGGATAGCCGAACTATCATCTTTGGCCGGACTCCAAGACTATGAAGATACAAGATTGAAGACTTCGTCCCGTGTCCGGATGGGACTTTCCTTGGCGTGGAAGGCAAGCTTGGAGATACGGATATGTAGATCTCCTACCATTGTAACGGACTCTGTGTAACCCTAACCTATCTGGTGTCTATATAAACCGAAGGGTTTTAGTCCGTAGGACGAACAACAATCATACCATAGGCTAGCTTCTAGGGTTTAGCCTCTCTGATCTCGTGGTAGATCTACTCTTGTACTACCCATATCATCAATATTAATCAAGCAGGAGTAGGGTATTACCTCCATCGAGAGGGCCCTAACCTGGGTAAAAACATTGTGTCCCTTATCTCGTGTTACCATCCGCCTAGACGCACAGTTCGGGACCCCCTACCCGAGATCCGCCGGTTTTGACACCGACATTGGTGCTTTCATTGAGAGTTCCTCTGTGTCGTCACCTATACGCCCGATCTCTCCTTCAATCATCAGCAACGACGCAGTCCAGGGTGAGACTTTTCTCCCCGGACAGATCTTCATATTCGGCGGCTTTGCACTGCGGGCCAATTCGCTAGGCCATCTGGAGCAGATCGAAAGCTACGCCCCTGGCCATCAGGTCAAATTTGGAAGTTTAAACTACACGGCCGACATCCCTAGAGACTTGTTCTTCGACGGATTCGAGCCGCAGCCAAGCGCGCCGCACTATCTCGATGGGCATGATCTAACTGTGCCGCCGAACAGTGTCCTGGAGGCCGCACTGGTGTCCGCTCCGAACATTGATTCGGAGCCGATCTCGCCGATCGAGGACTGTTGGTTGGACACCACATCGGGGCTGAAATCTCTGGCGATTGAGCCAACACAATCCTGTCCTTTGCGAAGACCGTGACTCCAAGGTGCGGACTCCTCTCCGACTCAACCCTCCAGCTCCTACCAATCGAATCCGATTGGGCCGTCACCGCCATGACATATTTCAGCACTCACCCTTTGGCGACATCTTGAATTCACTAAAGTCTCTCTCTTTATCCGGAGAGCCCTGGCTGGACTACGGTCAGGAAGGTTGGGATGCGGACGACGAAGAAATTCAACACCCACCCACCACCCACTTTGTAGCCACTCGATGATTTAACCGACATGCTCGACTTCGACCAAGACATCGACGGTATGGACGAAGATGCTGGAGATTTACCAAGAACCAGCACCTACAGGCATCGGAAGGCCACCTCGTCATCGACATATACATGGTGGACATCCCAAAAGATGGGAACGGTGATGGAACAACGGAGGATGACCCTCCAAGAAGCAACCGGCGCCGACGTCGGGCGCCGCTCTAAATCCCGCCACAGCAAAAGCGGTGATTCCGCACGGAGATAATAACACCTGACAAGTCTTGAAGACAACCTCCTCCAAAGAGGACTCAACACAGGAGGAGGGAGAAGCAGAATCCGCACGACAAGGCGGCGAAAGAGAGGTAGAGGACGATAATTATGCGCCCTCTCAAGATGAGGCAAGCCTCAACGATGACGAATTGTCGTGCTCGAGGATCCCGCCGAACAGGAGCTGTTCAAACGCAGGCTTATAGCCACGGCAAGCAGCCTCAAGAAAAAGCAGCAACAGCTTAGAGCTGACCAAGACCTGCTAGCTGACAGATGGACTGAAGTCCTTGTAGCCGAAGAGTATGAACTCGAACGCACCTCCAAGAGATACCCCAAACGCAGGCTGCTACCCCAATTAGAGGAAGCAGCACCCAAACCTACATCACCAGCGGATGAAGCGGCCGACTGGCCACCCCGTGGTCGCAGAGAGGCCTCTAGACCCTCCATTCAAGCCGTACTCCGGCGTCGCTCGGAAAGTACCAAGGCATGGGGAAACGCGCCAGACCTGCGAGACACATTGGAGGACAAGGCAAAACATACAAGATCGATCTACGGATCGCGTGGGCGCCCAACGACACGTGATGATAACCGTCACGCCGGATACATCAACTCCGGCCGGGACGAACACAGTAGACAAAGCTCATATGAGCTACGTCGTGATATAGCCCAATACAGAGGCGCCGCACACCCACTATGCTTCACAGATGAAGTAATGGATCATCAAATCCCCGAGGGTTTCAAACCTGTAAACATCGAATCATACGATGGCACAACAGATCCTGTGGTTTGGATCGAGGACTACCTCCTCCATATCCACATGGCCCGCGGTGATGATCTACACGCCATCAAATACCTCCCACTCAAGCTTAAAGGACCAGCTCGGCATTGGCTTAACAGCACTGCCGCCAGAATCAATTGGTTGTTGGGAGGACCTGGAAGCCGCATTCCTTGATAACTTCAGGGCACATATGTGCGACCACCGACGCGGGATGACCTCACCACATAATCCAGCAGCCGTAAGAATCGCCGGACAATTCGGACACGGTTCCTAACCAAGAAAAATCAAATCGTCGACCGTCCGGATGCAGAGGCCCTTGCAACCTTCAAACATAACATCCGCGACGAGTGGCTAGCCCGGCACCTAGGACAGGAAAAGCCGAAATCCATGGCAGCCCTCACCACACTCATGACCCGCTTTTGCGCGGGAGAAGACAACTGGCTAGCTCGAAGCAACAACTTGGCCAAACACCCCGGTAGTTCGGATACCAGGGACAGCAACGGCAGGTCGCGTCGCAACAAGAACAAGCGCCGCATTAACGGCGATAATGCTAAAGATACAACAGTCAATGCCGGATTCAGAGGCTCTAAACCCAGTCAGCGGAAGAAGCCACTCAAAAGAAATACCGAGGGCCCGTCCAACTTGGACCGAATACTCGATCGCTTGTGCCAGATACATGGCACCCCCGAAAAACCAGCCAACCACTCCAATAGGGATTGTTGGGTGTTCAAGCAAGCAAGCAAGTTAAGTGCCGAACTCAATGACAAGGGGCTGCATAGCGATGACGAGGAAGAGCCCCGGCCGCCGAACAATAGAGGACAGAAGGGCTTTCCCCCACAAGTGCAGACGGTGAACATGATATATGCAACCCACATACCCAAAAGGGAGCGGAAGCGTGCACTAAGGGACGTATATGCGATGGAGCTAGTCGCCCCAAAGTTCAACCCATGGTCTTCCTGCCCGATCGCCTTCGATTGAAGGGACCACCCCACTAGCATTCGTCATGGCAGTTTCGCCGCATCGGTTCTTGACCCAATTATTGACGGATTTCACCTCACCAGAGTCCTGATGGACGGCGGTAACAGCCTGAACCTGCTTTATCAGGATATAGTGCGCAAAATGGGCATAGACCCCTCAAGGATTAAACCTACAAAGATGACCTTCAAAGGCATCATACTGGGTGTAGAGGCCAATTGTACATAACTACGCTCTGGAGATACCATGGGCATAAGGGGAGGGGCACGACCACGGCACTCCCAGAATGCGGCTCAACCGCACCAGGGGCTCCCAATTGTGTCATTCTTTTCTTTCTTCTTTTTATTACTTTCGGACTCCGTTTTCCGTAAGTCCTGCCCGCACTAGAATCGCCGAACTCACGATGCAACAGCAAAGGGAAGCGTAGTTACGCCGAGTGTTGTGTGGTCTCTATTACAAGCATTATACCTGTTTTACATACCATCCCACAGACTTACCCTGGAGGGGACATGTTAAATAGTCCCATCCCTTGCTTATCGCACTATTTGTATCATTCGCTTTCATTACAAAGATACCTTTTGAATAAACAATACATAGCTTTTGCCTATTATTGCACTCCTTTCTTTATATATATATATATATATATATATATATATATATATATATATATATATATATATATATATATGTTCATTTCATGACATGTTGCACCCATTACACTTTGGTATGGCCAATACACGAGGGCTTAAGTACCCCAAAAGTATGGTGTGATAAGTCCGAACACTTTCACAAGTCGGCACCCGAACTTATAGCATTATATGCATCGGCTCCGAATCATGTCTTGGGTCAATAGTTGGGTTTGCCCGACTCCTATGTTTTGGTACCTTACGTTCCGTTATATCGGCTATGGTAGCACTAGGAGAACCACTGCGATTGTGCCCCGGTTGAGCTGGGTTGAGCACCTCAGTGGAGAAAGCTAAAACTGACCGTCATGATAGGGCGAGAGCCGGTCGCTGTTCGAGAGGTTTTTTCGGGTCCCTAAAGACTTATGCCGCTAAGAGCGAGGAACCAGCATTGTCCGGCCAAGGCGTGGATAGCGCCCCGAACTCGGTCTTCCGAATACTAGGGGCTTCGCCGAAATTTAAAATTATAGAATTCTATGGCTAAGTGAGAGTGTTCAAGCACTATAAGTCCGGTTGCCTGGTTACGTTGCGTTGGCGCCTCCTCGATGGACCCAAGAATGGGAACAAGAGCGCTCAAGTTCATCCCGAACACCCGGCACTTTCGTGGCATGGGGGCTGAAGCCAACGACTTGCCATCTCTCAAATTTGATAAGCGGCCGCCTGAAGGTAATATTTTAAATTAACAAGCGTTGCTTAGCGCATATGAACAAGTTTTCAGCGTCAGGGATAACAAATGCAGTCTATTCAAAATTACATCTTTGGAGCACTCATCCGCTATACGGCGGGCACCCTTCAGGAGGCCCTCATAGTACATTTCGGGCGTGCGATGCTCCTTGCCCTTCGGTGGCCCGTCCGTCACAAGCTTCTCCGCCTCCAGCTTGCCCCAGTGCACTTCAGCACGGGCAAGAGCCCGACGGGCAGCTTCAATGCAGATGGAGTGCTTGATGACTTCAATCCGTGGACAGGCGTCCACCAGCCGCCGCACTAGCCCAAAGTAGCTCCCAGGCATGGCTTCCAATGGCCACAGCCGAACTATGAAGCCCCTCATGGCCTGTTCGGCGACCTTGTGGAGCTCGACCAGCTGCTTCAGCTGGTCGCTTAGGGGCACCGAATGTCCGGCCTCAGCATACTGAGACCAGAACACCTTCTCCGTCGAGCTCCCCTCCTTGGCGCGGTAGAATGCGGCAGCATCAGACACACTACGGGGCAGATCTGTGAATGCTCCTGGAGAGCTCCGAATCCGGGTAAGTAATAGGTAATTCACTTTCACATTCTCGCTCTGCATAAATAATGCCTTACCTGCCGCGATCTTATTTATTGCCTAAATCTCCTGGAGGGCATTTTGGCCTCGGCCTTAGCAGCTTTGGCACTCTCAAGAGCCGAAGCAAGCTCGGACTCTCGGGTCTTCGAGTCACGCTCCAAACCCTCGTGTTTTTCCACGAGAGCCTGGAGCTCTTGCCACACCTCCGCCAGCTGCGCCTCCCCCTTCTCTCGCTCGGTGCGCTCCACAGCCGCTTTGTTTTCGGCCGCGGACTCTGCTTCCTTCAGGGTCGCCACCTCGTTCGTGGCCCCTACAATACCCACGTTATTCCTGTTATTTTTTGCAACCAAATCCTTTCTATAAGGTATTACTTTAATAAGGTATTACTTACCTTCCTTGTCCTCGAGCTGCTTCTTGGCAAGGCCGAGCTCGTTCTCGGACCGCTCGAGGCTCTGCTTTAATGCATTGACCTCCATGAGCAAGGCGGCAGAGGTCAGCAGCGCAGCCTGCATTCCCATATTGGCATACTTATGTTAGACTCCTGCGTATATCTTTTTAGATCCTTAGTCCGGCTTTTCTTTCCGAACACCGAACTAAGCATCGAGAACTCTTGTCTATGCGGTAATATTTTACATATTCTAAAACTTACCTCAAAGCCTGTTAGAAGGCTGGTGCAGAACAGTCAGCCCGCTCTTGGCGGATGAACTTCAGATCACCACACTCATAATAAGTCGGTACTCCTCCTCGATGGGCGCTATTAAGCGCCTCCAAGTAGGCTATCCGGTGCCTCCGGTTGGGCGGAGGACACCGCGCCTTACCTTCCTACGAAGGGCCGCTTGCCGAACTTGAACCGCTGAAGGTTCGGTATGGAATCCGGACGAGGTCGGCTTAGAGCCCTGGGGTCTCGCCCCCGCGCTGAGTCCGGGAGGTTGCCTTGCGGCGCCTCCTGCGCCACCTACTCTTGACCAGGCCCCCCTTGGGGCCCCACCTCGGCATTGTCCAAAGTGTGAGGTGAGGAGGCGGTCGGAAGTGAAGTACTCTCCATTTCCGAGGAACTCAGGGACCCGCTCGACAAAGCGGTGAACTCGTCCTTGGGCGGGGTGCATGATTGTTCGGCATTAGAGAACACTATGCAATGAAAAAAAACCATGGGTATCCGGACACTTACGATCTCGCCAGGGGCTTGGCCCTTGTTGGCAACTCCTCCTCGTCGTTGTCGACTTTGGTAGAGAAGTCCGGAGGAAGGGTCCTCCCCTTCTTGGACCCTCCGGCCTCCCCAGTTGGGGCAGCCTTCCTTTTCTTCCCTCCCCCCGCTGTGGGAGAGGTTTCTTTTTCCTCCTCCTCTTCCTCAGAGGAGGATTCCGCCTCAGAGTTTTCGGGCGGTGAGTTCGACAGCACCTGGCGTCGGGAGCTCCTTCGAGTTCCCGTGGCCTCCTTCTTGGCCTTCTTCTTCGGCACCACATGAGGTACCGGAGCCAGCAGCCCGTCAATCCAAGGCGTCACTGGGTCTTCGGCGAAGGGCAGACAGTTAACCTGTCCGGACGTCTTCACCGATCTGTCAAAGGTTAGGGAGTTTTAGATCCCACATAGAGTCAATCTATGAAAACAAGAGTCCCATAAAGGTAAAATAACTTACCTCACGGGCTTGACGCTGCGAGCTAAATCCGCGATCTTTGGTAGCGGATGTAGAACCTCGGCGTATGAACAGCACCTTCCGGGCATCTTCGTGCGTAGTGTCAAGAGCCTTTTCAGAGTTGGGTGATGTGCGGATCGAACTCCACAATTTGAAGGCCCGTTGTTGGCATGGGAGAATCCGGCGGATGAGCATCACACGGATTACGTTGACAAGCCTGAGATTCTTGTCCACCAGGTTTGGACGCATGTTTGGAGTCCGGATAGCTCGTCCGAATTCCCCATGTCGGGCCGTCTCTTTCCATGATGAGAGCCGTGTGGGAAGCCAGATCTGAATTCGGGGCCGCCGCCCATTTGGGGTCACGCGGCTCGGTGATATAGAACCACCCCGATTGCCACCCCTTTACTGTCTCCACGAAGGAGCCCTCGAGCCATAGAACATTGGGCATCCTGCCCGCCATGGCGCCTCCGCCAGACGCTGACGGCCGCCCACTATCTTGACGACACTAAAGATCTTCAGCCATAAGTCGGGTGGGGCTGGATGCAAAGGAAGGCCTCGCACCACGATGAACGCCGATATGTTGAGGATGAAATTCGGGGCCAGATCGTGGAAGTCCAGGCCGTAGTAGAACATGAGCCCCCGGACAAATGGGTGAAGTGGAAAACCTAGTCCGCGGAGGAAGTGCGGGAGAAACACCACCCTCTCATGGGGCCTGGGGGTTGGAATGAGCTGCCCCTCGTCGGGTAGCCGACACGCGATGTCGCCGGACAAGTATCCAGCCTCCCGCAGCTTTGTGGTATGCCCCTCCGTGACGGAGGAGGCCATCCACCTGCCTCCCGCTCCGGACATAGTTGGAGAAGGTTGAGGTGGGGTGTGCGGACTTGGGAGCTGGAGCTCGAGTGCGCGGAAATGGATGAGCAAAGGAGGAAGAAGGCGTGGGCGAAAAGGTGGATCCTTATCCCCTTATATGGACGGACGAAGCTGTGCGTCCCCGCCACTAGTAAAACTTCGCTTATCTCCCGAGCGCCAGTAATCAAGGGCGCGATGGGTTACCCACGTCCGTATTGATGAGGATCCCGGAATAAGGGGCACGATCTATGCTTTGATAAGGCGTGCCGAGTAAACCGCCTCGCTAAACGCTACTGAGGTGGAACAAGAAAAAACGATTCATATAAAGGCTTGGCCGTGGTGTGATGACACGCCGCGGAATACGTCAGCAGATCTGTGCAAAAGTTATTCCCTCTACGGTGGTATGTGGAACTTGTTTTGCAGAGCCGGACACTATCCTGGTGTTCAAAACCTTCTATGAAGTATTCGGAAGAGGAACCCGCCTTGCAATGCCGAAGACAATATGCGCGCCGGACTCGTCGTCATTGAAGCCTGGTGTCGATGTTAAAACCGGCGGATCTCGGGTAGGGGGTCCCGAACTGTGCGTCTAGGCGGATGGTAACAGGAGACAAGGGACACGATGTTTTTACCCAGGTTCGGGCCCTCTCGATGGAGGTAATACCCTAGTCCTGCTTGATTAATATTGATGATATGGGTAGTACAAGAGTAGATCTACCACGAGATCAAGGAGGCTAAACCCTAGAAGCTAGCCTATGGTATGATTGTTGTTCGTCCTACGGACTAAAACCCTCCGTTTATATAGACACCGGATAGGTTAGGGTTACACAGAGTCGGTTACAATGGTAGGAGATCTACATATCCGTATCGCCAAGCTTGCCTTCCACGCCAAGGAAAGTCCCATCCGGACACGGGACGAAGTCTTCAATCTTGTATCTTCATAGTTAGGGAGTCCGGCCGTGACGATAGTCCGCTATCCGGACACCCCTAGTCCGGACTCCTCAAGAGCCCCTCGAACCAGGCTTCAATGACGATGAGTCCGCGCGTTGATTGTCTTCGCATTGCGAGGCGGGTTCCTCCTCCGAATACTTCATAGAAGGTTTTGAACACAAGGATAGTGTCCGGCTCTACAAAAGAAGTTCCACATAACACCATAGAGAGAATAATTTTTGCATAGATCTGCTGACGTATTTCGTGGCGTGACATCACACCACGGCCAGGCCTTTATGTGAATCGTTTTTTACTGTTTCCACCTCAGCGTGTTTAGCGAGGCGGTTTCCTTGGCACGTCTTATCAAAGCATAGATCGTGCCCCTTATTCCGGGATTCTCATCAATACGGACGTAGGTAACCCATCCGCGCCATTGATTACGGGCGCTTGGGAAATAAGTGAGTTTTACCAGTTGGTGGGGACGATAGCTTCCTGCCTATATAAGGGATAAGGATCCACCTTTTCACCCACGCCTTCCTCCTCCTTTGCTTATCCATTTCACAAGACTCGAGCTCCAGCGCCTAAGTCCGCACATCCCACCTCAACCTTTCTCCAATCATGTCAGGAGCGGGAGGCAGGTGGATGGCCTCCTCCGTCACGGAGGGGCACATCGCAAGAATGCGGGAGGCCGGATACTTGTCCGGCAACATCGCGCACAGGCTTCCCGACGAGGGCAGCTCATTCCGACCCCTGGGCCCCATGAGAGGGTGGCGTTTCTCCCCCACTTCCTCCGCGGACTAGGTTTTCCTCTTCACCCCTTTTTCCGGGGGCTTATGTTCTACTACGGCCTGGACTTCCACGACCTGGCCCTGAATTTCATCCTCAACATCTCGGCGCTTATCGGTCAGGCGAGGCCTTCCTCTCAGATTCAGCCCCACTTCGCTTATGGCTGAAGATCTTCAACGCCTGGCCAAGGTAGTGGGCGGCCTCAAGCGGAGTGCGGAGGCGCCATGGTTGGCAAGATGGCCAAAGTCCCATGGCTCGAAGGCGCCTTCGTGGAGACAATAAAGGGGTGGCAATCGGGGTGGTTCTACATCACCGAGCCCCGCAACACCAAATGGGTGGTGGCCCCCGAATTCAGATCTGGCTTCCTCACACGGCTCTCGTCATGGAAGGAGACGGGCCTGACGTGGGGGAATTCGGACGAGACATCCGGACTTCAAACATGCGCCCGAAACCTGGTGGCCAAGAATCTTAGGCTTGTCGACGTAACCCAGGTGATGCTCATCCGCCGGATTCTCCCATGCCAACAACGGGCCTTTAACTTGTGGGAGTTCGATCCGCACAACACCAAACCTTGAGCCGGCTCTTTGACACTACGCATTTAAGACGCCTGGAAGGTGTTGTTCAAGGGCGCCGAAGCCCCAGCGTCCGCTACCAAAGATCGCGGATACAGCTCGCAGCGTCAAGCCGGCGAGGTAAGTCATTTTACCCTTTATGGGATTCTTTTTTCATAGATTGACTCTACGTGGGATCTAAAACTCCCTAATCTTTGACATGACTGGCTGAAGACGTCCGGACAGATTAACTGTCCGGCTCCTTTGCCGGAAGACCCGGAGGACACCCGATTAACGGGGCTGCTGGCTCCGGCGCCCCATGTGGTGCCGGAGAAGAATGCCAAGAAGGAGGTCACGGGAACTCGAAGGAGCTCCCGACGGCAGGTGCTGTCAGATTCCAAAGCGGAATCTTCTCCTGAAGACGAGGAGGAAGAAGAAGAAGCTCCTCCCCCAGCGGGGGAGGAGAAGAAAAGGAAGGCCGCCCCGACGGTGGAGGCCGGAGGGTCCAAGAAGGGAAGAACCCTTCCTCCGGACTTCTCCACCAACGTCGATGACGACGAGGAGGATTGGCCTACAAGGGCCAAGCCCCTGGCGAGCTCGTAAGTGTCTGGATACCCATGGCTTTTTATTATTGTATAGTGTTCTCTAATGTGGAACAACCGTGCAGCCCTCCCAAGGGCGAGTTCGCCGATTCATCGAGCGGGTCCCTGGGCTTGTCGGAAATGGAGAGTACTTCGCTTCCGACCGCCTCCTCGCCTCACGCTGCAGACGGCGCCGCGATGGGGCCCCAAGGGGGGCTTGGTCAAGAGGAGGTAGCGCAGGAGGTGCCACAAGACGACCTCCCGGTCTCAAGGCGCGCGGGGGGCAAGAACCCCAGGGGCTCTAAGCCCGACCCTCGTCCGGACTCCATGCCGGAACCATTAGTGGTTCCGAAGTCCGGACAACGGATCCTTCGCAAGAAGGGTAAGACGCCGGTGTCCTCCGTCCAACCGGAGGCACCGGATAGCTTACAGGAGGCGCTTAACAACGCTTCCATCGAGGAGGAACACTGCACTGTTATGAGTGCGGTGATCCGGACAGTTCAGTCCGCCAAGAGCGGATTGACCGAAGCCTGTAGCAGCCTTCTAACAGGCTTTAAGGTAAGTTTTAGAATATGTAAAAATATAACCGCATAGACAGTAGCCCCTAATGCTTAGTTCGGTGTTCGGAAAGAAAAGCCGGACTAAGGATCTAAAAAGATATACGCAGGAGTCTAACATAAG
The DNA here is from genome assembly GCA_021605205.1 of Aegilops longissima. NCBI lineage: Eukaryota > Viridiplantae > Streptophyta > Magnoliopsida > Poales > Poaceae > Aegilops > Aegilops longissima. The sequence continues at coordinate 205,380,193 of CM038680.1, read as the reverse complement.
TATGTCAATATGGGAATGCAAAGCTGCGCTGCTGACTTCTCACCAGACCGATCGCTGGAGGTCAATGTATTAAAGCAGAACCTCGAGCGGTCCGAGAACGAAGCTCGGACAAGCCAAGAAGCAGTTCGAGGACAAGGAAGGTAAGTAATACCTATTAAAGAAATACCTTATAGAAAAGGCTTTGGTTGCAAAAAATAACAGGAATAACTTGGGTACTGCGAGGGCCACGAACGAGGTGGCGACCCTCAAGGACGCGTGTCCGTGGGTCGAAAACAAAGCGGCTGGCGAACGCACCGAGCGAGAGAAGGGGAGGCGAGCTGGCGGAGGTGCGGCAAGAGCTCCAGCATTCTCGTGAAAAACACGAGGGTTTGGAGCGTGACTCGAAGACCCGAGAGTCCGAGCTTGCCTCGGCTCTTGAGAGTGCCAACGCAGCTAAGGCCGAGGCCCAAAAAAGCCCTCCAATAAATTGAAGCACTAAAGAAGATAGCGGCGGGTAAGGTATTCTTTATGCAAAGCAAGAATGTAAAAGTCAATTACCTGTTACTTACCCGGATTCGGAGCTCTCCAGAGCATTCGCAGATTTGCCCGTCAGTGTGTTTGATGTTGCCGCATTCTACCGCCCCTGGAGGGAGCTCCACGGAGAAGGTGTTCTGTCTCAAGATGTCGAGGCCGACCATCCGGTGTTCTTTGAGCGACCAGCTGAAGCAGCTGGTCGAGCTCCATAAGGTCGCCGAACAGGCCATGAAGGGCCTTATAGCGCGGTTGTGGCCATTGGAGGCCATGCCCGGAGCTACTTCGCTTGGTGCAGCGGTGGTGGATGCCTGTCCAGCTGCTTGAAGTCATCAAGCGCTCCGTCTGCATTGAAGGTGTCTGTCGGCCCTTGCCCGCGCTAAAGTGCACCGGGCAACTCGGATGCGGAGAGGCTTGTGACGGACGGCCACCGAAGTGCCATGAGCATCGTGACGCCCAAATGTACTATGAGGGCCTCCTCAAGGGTGCCCGCCGAATAGCGGATGAGTTCTCCAAAGACGTAATTTTGAATAAACTCACATTTGTTATCCCAGACGCTGAAAACTTGTTCATATGCGCTAAGCAACGCTTAATAATTTAAAATATTACCTTCCCAGGCGGCCGCTTATCAAATTTGAGAGATGGCAAGTCATTGGCTTCAGCCCCCATGCCATGAGTGCTTGGGTGTTCGGGATAAACTTGAGCACTCTTGTTCCCATTCTGGGTCCATCTAGGAGGCGCCAACACAACGTAACAAGGCAACCGGACTTATAATGCTTGAACACTCTCACTTAGCCATAGAATTCTATAATTTTAAATTTCGCCAAGCCCCTAGTATTCGAAGACGGAGTTCGGGCGCTATCCACGCCTTTGGCCGGACAATTCCAGTTCTCGCCTAACCGCATAAGTCTTTAGGGACCGAAAAACCTCTCGAACAGCGATCGCTCGCCCTATCATGACGGTCAGTTTTAGATTTCTCCATCGAGGTGCTCGACCCAAAGATAATCGGGGCATAATCGCAGTGGTTCTCCGTGCTACCTTAGCCGATATAGCGGAACATAAGGCACCAAAACACGGGAGCCGGGCAAACCCAACTATTGACCCAAGACATGATTCGGAGACAATTCATATAATGCTATAAGTTTGGGGTGCCGCACTTGTGAAAGTGTTCGGACTTATCATATCATAATTTTGGGATACTTAAGCCCCTGGTGTATTGGCCGTACCAAAGTGTACGGTTGCAACATGTCGTGAAATGAACATATGTATATACAAAGGAAGTAGAGCAATAATAAGCAAAAGCTATGTATTGTTTATTCAAAAAGGTACTGCAATGGAAGCAGAACGATACAAATAGTGCGATAAGCAAGGGATGGGACTATCTAACATGTCCCCCTCCAGGGGTAAGCTGCTTGATGATATGTAAAACAGGTATAATGCTCGCAATAGAGACCACCTGAACACTCGACGTGGCTTCCCGCTTCCCTGGCTGTTGCATCGTGAGTTCGGCGATTCAGGTGCCGGACAGGACTTCTCAAAGACGGAGTCCTGAAAGTAAAAAAAAGAAAAAAAGGAAAAATAAAAAAGAAATGACACAAACGGGAGCCCCTGGTGCGGTCGAGCCGCATTCTTGGCGTGCCGTTGTCTTGCCCCTCCCATATGCCCATGGTATCTCCAGAGCGTAATACTAGTTTCGCAATTTCGCGAGGGCTGGGGTTGGGGCCGGATTACTACTCGTGCTTGAATCGTGCCAGGTGGTCTTGTCGCAGGTTACTCCGGGCGCGCTTGGCGTGTCCGGACGCTTAGCGGCCGGACTCGAGAATTGCCGTGAGAGGCTGCTTTGCACCTCCGCCGCGGGCGCCAGATGCCCTCCGCTCGGAGAGAGCGCTCGGTGTTTCCATTGACCGTGATTACTCCTCGAGGGCCTGACATCTTGAGCTTGAGGTATGCGTGAGTGCGGCACCGCATTGAACTTTGCAATGCGGTTCGTCTGGCAAAGGCATGATAGCCGCCGCGAATGGGACGATGTCGAGATTAACTCTTCGCTCGAAGTTATCCGAGATCCAAGACCACTTCGAGTGTGACTGAGCTCGCATAATTGGCCTCTACACCCGTATGATGCCTTTAAAGGTCGCTTTTGTAGGTTTAATCTTTGAGGGTCTATGCCCATTTTGCGCACAATATCCTCGATAAAGCAGGTTCAGGCTTGCTACCGCCGCCCATCGTGACTCGGTGAGGTGTAATCCGTCAATAATTGGGTCAAGAACCAATGCGCGGCCGCCGTGACGGATGCTAGTGGGTGGTCCTTCGATCGAAGGTGATCGGGCAGAAGACCATGGGTTGAACTTTGGGGCGACTGCTCCATCGCATATACGCCCCGTAGTGCACGCTTCCACCCCTTTTATGTATGTGGGTTGCGATATCATGTTCACCGTCCACACTTGTGTGGGAAAACCTTCTGTCCTCTATTGTTCGGGCGGTCGGGCTCTTCCTCGCCATCTCTATGCAGCCCCTTGTCATTGAGTTCGCACTTAACTTGCCTGCTTGCTTGAACACCCAACAATCCTCTGTTGGTGTGATTGGCTGGTTTTTCGGGTGCCATGTATTTGGCACAAGCGATCGAGTATGCGGTCCGTTGACGGCCGTGGGTATTTCTTTTGAATGGCTTCTTCCACGACCGGGTTTATAGCCTCGAATCCGCATTAACGGCCGATCTTCAAAGATATCGCTGTTAATCGGCGCTTGTTCTTGTTGCGACGCGACTGCCATTGCTGTCCTTGGTATCCAGACTATCGTGATGTTTGGCCAAGTTGTTGCTTCGAGCTAGCTAGCTGTCCTCTCCCGCACAAAAGCGAAGTCATGAGGGTTGTGAGGGCTGCCATAGATTTCGCTTTTCCTGTCCTAGGTGCCGGGCAAGCCACTCGTCATGGATGTTATGTTTGAAGGCTGCAAGGGCCTCTCGTGACAGATACCAACAATTTGATTTTTCTTTGTTAGGAACCGAGTCCGTAATTGTCCGGCCGATTCTTCCGCTGCTGAATTATGTGGCTGAGGTCATCGGCGTTCGTGGTCGCATATATGTGCCCCGAAGTTATCAAGGAATGCGGCTTCCGTGTCCTCCCGACTACCAACTGATTCTCGCTAGCAAGCTATTGAGCCAATGTCGAGCTGGTCCTTTAAGCTTGAGTGGAGGTATTTGATGGCATGTAGATCATCACCGGGGCCATGTGGATATGGAGGAGATAGTCCTCGATCCGCACCGCAGGATCCGTGGTACTATCGCTTGATTCGATGTTTACGGGCTTGAAGCCCTCGGGATTTGATGATCCATTACTTCATCCGTGAAGCATAGTGGGTGTGCGGCCTCAGACAATATATCACGAGGTAGCTCATATGAGCTTTGTTCATCGTGTTCGCCCGCCGGTTTTTGTCAGATCCGCGCCGACGGTGGTCATCCCGCATTGCTGGGCACCCACGCGATCCGCAGATCGATCTTGTATGTTTTGCCTTATCCTCCAATATATCTCGTCAGACTGGCGCGTTTTCCCGTGCCTTGGTACTTTTTGGGCGGCGTCGGGGTGTGGCTTGAGCAGAGGTTAGAGAGGCTTCTCTGTCGCGGCCACGGGGTGGCCGGTCTACCATGTCATGCGCTAGTGACTTGGGTGCTTCCTCCTCTAGTCGAGGCAATGGCCTGCGTTTGGGGTAGCTTTTGGAGGGGCGTTCGAGTTCATACTCTTCGGCTGCAAGGACTTCAGTCCTTCTGCCAGCTAGCAGGTCTCGATCAGCTCTAAGTCAAGGTCGCTTTTTCTTGAGGCTGCTTGCGTGGCTATAAGCCCGCGCTTGAAACGCCTCTGTTCGGGCGGATCCTCAGTACGCATAAACTCGTCGCCGCCGAGGCTTGCCTCATCTTCGGAGGGAGGCGATAATTATCGCCCTCAACCTCTTTTCTCTGCCAGACCGTCAGGCGGACTTGCTTCTCCCTCCTCCCGCGCCGAGTCCTGCTGAGGGGGTTCTCTTCGCACTGTCCGGTGTTATTATCTCCGTGCGGAATCACCGCTTTTATTGTGGCGGATTTAGAGCGCGCCACGACGCCGGTGCTCGGGCTGTTTCTTGAGGGGTCATCCTCCGCTGTTCCATCGCCGCTCCCATATTTTGGGATGTCCACCATATATATGTCATATGACGAGGTGGCCTTCCAGCGCCTTTGTAGGCGCTGGTCTTGGTCGCTCTCCGCATCGCCGCCCATAACGCCGATGTCTTCGAGTCGTAGTCTAGCATGTCGCTTAAATCATCGACAAGGGCTACCAAGTGGTGGTGGTGGGCTGAATTTCTTCGCCGTCTGCGATCTCAACCTTCCCGTCCGTAGTCCGCCAGGGCTCTCCGGATAAAGAGAGAGACTTTAGTGAATTCAGGATGTCGCCAAAGGGCGAGTGCTGAAAGATGTCTGCGGCCGTGAACTCCATAACGGGCGCCCAATCGGATTCGATTGGCAAGGGCGCCGGAGCGCTCGGAGTCCGGAGAGGAGTCCGACACCGGAGTCGAGGTCTTCGCGCGACAGGATGGAGTTCAGCTCGACGCCAGAGATTGTAGCCCCGAGGCGTGTCCAACCACTCGCCCTGATCGGGAACCACCGGATTAAGGGTCGGAGCGGATATCGGTGCGGCCCCTGTGGCATCGCTCGCTCGCAGAGCTAGATCATGTCCATCGAGACAAAGGCGGCACGCTATTGCGCTCAAACCGTCAAGATCAAGTCTCCGCGGATATTGGCCGGTAGTTTAAACTTCCAAATCTGTCCTGATGGCTGGGCGAGCTTTCGATCTGCTCCAGATGGCCAAGCTTAATTGGCCCGCAGTAAAGCCGCCAACACGAAGATCTGTCCGGGAGAAAAGTCTCACCTCGACCGCGCCATTGTTGATGATCGAGGGAGCCATCGGGCCTGTCGGGTGACGCATACGCAGGAACTCTCAATGAAAGCACCAATGTCGGTGTCAAACCGGGCGGATCTCGGTAGGGGGTCCTCAACTGTCCATCTAGGCGTATGGTAACAGGAGACCAGGGACACGATGTTTTTACCCGTGTTCGGCCCTCTCGATGGAGGTAATACCCTACCCCGCTTGATTAATATAGATGATATGGGTAGTACAAGAGTAGATCTACCACGAGATCAAGGAGGCTAAACCATAGAAGCTAGCCTATGGTATGATTGTTGTTCGCCCCACGGACTAAAACCTCCGGTTTATATAGACACCGGATAGGTTAGGGTTACATGTAGTCGGTTACAATGGTAGGAGATCTACATATCCGTGACGCATGCTTGCCTTCCACGCCAAGGAAAGTCCCATCCGACACGTGACTAAGTCTTCAATCTTGTATCTTCATAGTTAGGAGTCCGCCTCGACGATAGTCCGGCTATCCGACACCCCTAGTCCGGGACTCCCTCACCGGGTTCAGTGGCCACCGAGGAGTCCTCGACTAGGGGTGTCCGGACAGCCGAACTATCATCTTTGGCGGACTCCAAGACCGCCACGCTGTCCAATCAACCGCCACGCTGGCGCCTAAGGTCAGCAGGCTGTTAGGGGCTCATGACGCCAGACTTGCCCTTTCGCCTCGCCGCCAAGTTTGGGCGCCAGGTCTGGGCTACTGCTGGCATGCCTGGAACGGGGTCCTCGGACTTGCTCACAGGCGGCCTGCGGCGTGGCTCCAAGGAGGCCCAGCACGCCCATCTTCATCAACGCAAGCTCAAGACCTCGCGAGGGGCCAGATTGCTGGGCGAACGACAAGGAGCTTCTCGTGCACGGCCTCGCTGGCTGGCTCATGAGGAGGCGGAGAGTTCAAGGCAGGGTACTCGCGAGGTGCCCATGACGCAAGCCATGACGCACCAAGGGCGCCTGGGCACCAGCACCAACACAGAGTGTCCTCCTTTCCCTTTGGTGCAAAGGGAGCAAGCGCAGCGTAGAGCATCAAGCAAAGGCATCCGCTTCGTGCAACAAGACCAAGACCAGCCCAACGGCTGGAAGGAGTCATCGGAGCCCAAGCAAAGGCCATCACCAGAGCCTTTGGCAAAGCGAGGACCAACTTTAGTCGATAAGTGTAGCTGCTGTTCCTTTCAAATGGCCAATTGTTGGCGCCTCTTCCCGCTCAATATTTGGGAAGAGGCCCATGGCCTTCGCCTATAAAGAGGACTAGCCACCCACCGGTAGAGGGCGAGATCCGAATCCTCATCAAGAAACCAGAGCTAGAGCGATCGAACACCACCTAGCAGTTCATCGCACCCGCCAAGAAATGCACCTCCCGAGGCTGTTCTTCCTTGTATTGTTCCTCATCAGCCCAAGAGGCAATCCACCACACCACACACCGGAGTAGGGTATTACACCACAATGGTGGCCCAACCAATATAAATCTCGTGTCTCTTGTGCTGTTCCGCTTAGTAGTTTAGGTCCCAGCGATTCGGGCGAGGTGCGAGACGGTGGAGGGTTGATCTCCGCGCACACCCCCAAGTGTTCGAACCTCAAGGGTCTGCCGAACCCGAACCGACATTTGGCGCGCTGTAGGGTGCGCTGAATCTACCTTTTCGCCGCTTCGTTTTTCCCCGACACGCAAATTCATGTTCCGACGCCTGCCGGGCTGCTGGCTGAAGCGCCAGACCGCTTTTGCTCTCCTATGTCGCCTGCATAACTCCCGCCGGGCGGCACCTCGCCGTTCTCGCCACCGCCGGGCTAACGCCGCCATCGCCCGGTGGGGAACGAGCAGCAAGCATCGCCCCAAGACTCGCCCATGAGGCGGGACGGCCGCACCGCCACGCCTTTCGCCACCCTCGCTGGTTTTTGTCACGCGCTACCTGCTGGCCATGGAGGCTCGAGCTGCACTCATCGCGCAAACGAGCTCCTGCGCTACCGCCTGGCCGACGACGCCCACGAAGAATGGCTCGACCGAAGTCGCCGAGCTCGTCTCAAGGCTGCAGGAGGCGCCTCAGACCGTCTGCCTCACCAGACTGCACTCCTGCCGGCGGCGATGAAGCTCCTGGGCGCCAACCGCCTCCTCAAGAAGGCGCCTGCCCCGAGGCACGCGCCTCGGGCGAAACCCGCCCGCCAGCGCCGCACGGCAAGAGCAGAGTTGTCAAGAAGTTCGCCCACGAGAAGCTGCCCGAGCGCCCCGCCCCAAAGATGTCAGACCTCGCTGCCCCACCAAGGCGCAGGAGGTCCGCAAGACCAAGCTCTCCGCCGTCCCGAGGCCCTCGCAGCCACGGGCGGGCTCTTGACCTTCACCTCCGAAGCTGCGAGCGCCGCGGGCCCGCCAAGTTCAAGCCAGACCTGCCTGCCTCGCCACGACGGCACAACCGACCATACGGAGTTCCTCCAGCTTCACGAGCTGGGCATCGAGGCTGCCAACGGGATGAAAAGGTCACAATAACTGGTTTCCCATGGCGCGCAAGGACGGAGCCCGCACTTGGCTCCTGAATCTGGCCCCAGGCACGATCTCTTCCTGGGCCGAGATGCGCACCCGCTTCATCGCCAACTTCCAGGGTACTCGCGACCGGCCACCCGCCGTGAGCAACATGCGCCAAATCAAGCAGCAGCCAGGGAAACCCCAAAAGTACATCCAGCTCAAGAACCCACGCCAAGATCCCTGTGGTAACGGAGGAGGCCATCATCTCTCCTTCTCCGACGGGCGCGCGACGTCAAGATGAAGGAGGAGCTCATGATGCATGAAGATCTGTGCACCTCCTGAGCTGTTGCACTTGGCGACCAAGCGCGCCAGGCTGAGGAGGGGCGCCTCCTCGAGCTGCCCGCCGCGATCCCAAGAAAAGAAGTCCAAGGCCAAGGACGTGAAGCGCAAGGGGCTGCCGCACTGTGGTCAACTAGACACCAAGCGAGGCGAGATCAGCCCGAGTCCTCCAAGGGCAGCCAAGACGCGGTACCACGACCTCCACACCCACAACACCAATGAATGCCAAGAGCTCCGGCCAGACGTGAAGGAAGGGTCGGCAGACGCCTGAGTGCAGCGACCGAGGCTACGGCCGAGGAGGAGGAAGAAATGCAGACGCTGAAGACAGCGCTCCGCCAAGGGTGGCTCGACCAACCTCGCGAGGACTGCTAAGACCTGGCCATGAGGGAGGCCGAGGGATCAGCCTCATGAGGATCACCCGCAGGGAACGCAGGCTCCCTCCACGCCGCCGCAGCTAAGGAGAAATGAGGAACGCCATCGATGAGGGGCTGGGGCTTCAGAACCGCGGGCGATCGCTCAGATCCCGGCGGAGCTCAAGCCCCACCTCTCAAAGACATCTTCGCTAGTCGCCGCCAAGTGAATGCAGTCCTCCCAAGCTCGAAGCCAAGCCTCTCAGTGGTCGGCGCGCGCCATCACGCTCAGCTCAGCCGGATCAACTCAAGCGCGCAGCCACACCAAGTTCTCCGATGCTTTGTTCCCCAATCATCGCGAACGCAGGTCACCAAGACCCTCATCGACGGGCGGGCAGGACTCAACGCCCCGTCCATGGAAACATTCAACAATCTTCGCGCCTTACAGCCAGCTTCAGCCAACCAAGCCTTTCTCCGAGTCAACGACAGCTCCACGGTCCCGATCGGGCAGGTCCGCTTCCGCCACCTTCGGGCCCGCGATAACTACCGCGACCGAAGCTCATCGACTTCGACGCCGCCCACATTCGCCGCCAGATAACGCCATCCCTGTACCCGGCGCTGGTCAAGTTCATGGTCAGAACTCCACCATGGCTACAACGCCCTCAAGATGCCAGAAGCGGTGGGTCATCACGGTGCCCGTGAAGAGAGAGACGCAGCAGGCTCCTCGAGCGAGCCTTTCAGCCGTGACGCTAGATGACCTGCACCACAGCAGCAGGAGGCCTCCCAAGGCCGCACCCAAGAAGAAGAAGACATCGACCGACCTGCCTCAAGAGGCAGGCCCTCAGGCCCGCGCCTCGCCAGGGGAGCCTCCTTCCATCGCATAGGAAAGCGCCCTCCGCGCCTCCTCAGCCGGGCTCGGGCTCTCCCTCGAGGGCCGACCTCGCCAAGGTCACGAGGGAGGCACTTGGGCACCACGTGAGGCGCAGCTTCAAGCACGCTTCCGCAAGGTGAACAAGGCAAGGAGAGCCAACCTCGTGGAGTTCATTAGCAAGGCCATTCAGAGCCACAGGAGTCAAGGGTCATGAGGGGCAGCCGCCACTCACTGTGGCCCCCCATCCAGCGAGGATGGTGGGCTGCGCCTCAGACGACATACCAGTGGCTCAACCGAGCCGCCCTCAAGAGTGCCTGCCCTCGCGAGTGGGACGCTATGCAGGGCCCGCCCACAGCCATGTGTGCATGCCTCACGGATGCCAAACGCAGCTTGTCAGCGCACCAAAGATCTCATGAGGGCCATCCTAGCGGCTCGAGAGGTCGACACGCCGCAGCCCCCGGGCGGAGATGGAGATGGCCCCCGAGGAGCCGCCAGCCTCCCGGATCCTCCCGAGGCCCCGGCCTGGGGCTCGCCAGATCGGCTCCCCGCAGCCCACCGAGTCTGCTACACCAACACCCCTTCGTCCTCAACATCACCAGTGACATCTTTAAGTTTTGTTTCCTACTGGAGCGCCTTCAGGTCAGATTATTCCCAGGCCGTGGGTCCGTCCCTCATGCATGTATCCCTTTTATTTCATGTCATTATCCTATCCTGCTGGGTGCCTCGGCTGCATCATCCCTGTTACTCGGCATGTCCCAAATGCGCATGTATCCTTCTTACGCTTTCCTTAGAATTATGCTCTCGCCCACCATTCATGTTATTTGGTGCCTTTTCCGGGTGACGGAATCTTGCACGCTAAAGGGGGGCGCCGAGCATCGCGACCAGTGGCTCCTACCAGCCTCCGCCCTCACCCTCGGGTCTTGTCCATGGCATCGCGACCGCTTGCTTGCCGACGGCCGAGACCGCCCGAGAGCCGGACCCGAGGACGAGAGTTTCATCTAACCCAGCTTTTGCGCGCTAAAGGGGGGTGCATGAGCATCGCGACTGTGGCTCCTACCGCTCTCCGCCCTCACCTCCGGTCTTGTCCATGGCATCGCGACTGGCTTGCCAAAGAACGGCCGAGACCAGCCCGAGAGCCGGACCCGAGGACGAGTTGCTGATCCGACCCAAATTTATGTGTTAGGGGGGTACCGAGCATCGCGACCAGTGGCTCCTACCGCTCTCCGCCCTCACCTCTGGTCTTGTCCATGGCATCGCGACCGGCTTGCCAATGACGGCCGAGACCAGCCCGAGAGCCGACCCGAGGACGAGAGTTGCAGATCCGACCCACCTTGCGGTTAAAGGGGGGGCACCGAGCATCGCGACTCAGGGCTCCTACCGCCTCCGCCCTCACCCTCCGGTCTTGTCCATGGCATCGCGACCTGGCTTGCCAATGACGGCCGAGACCAGCCCGAGAGCCGGACCCGAGGACGAGAGTTTCTTCATCTAACTCAGCCTTGCTGCTAAAGGGGTTGCCTAAGCATCGCGACTCGTGGCTCCTATCCGCTCTCCGCCTCACCCTCCGGGTCTTGTCCATGGCATCGCGACCGGCTTGCCACGACGCCGAGACCAGCCCGAGAGCCGGACCTCAAGACGAGAGCACCGACATCCGCCAAATTTGCAGGAACACACTCAAGATAAGGCCCAGAGCCAGCGCAATCCTCCTTGAGGTAGGGCCCGTGAGTCCTGCTACTGGCTCATGGGTGCCTGAGACACACCTCGCCCAGCCCTACCGTACAGCCATGTGTCGTGGTGGATCAGATACGCCTGGCTCCTCCCGAGGGGAGCCCCTCCCACGCTCCAAAGGAAGCACCATGCCCGCGCTGGCCGACGACACCGCCGAGGAGCGGCTATGCCCAGACGCATGCGGAAGCGCTTATGTCTCCACTGGTGATAAATAACTGAGGTGGCCTCCGGTCGATCAACCTCAGTGGAGCCCAGAGCTCTGTCCGGCCTCATCGCAACGCCTCCCTGAGCGCCATGAGGGGTTGTGCACGGGCTGCGCCTGGTCACGCCCAGACACGACGCCACTCCAGCCAGCCCCCTGGCCTGGTTCGTCAGACGCCACTCCCCGAGCGGAGCCAAGGTACGAGTCCTGCTTGAGCTGCCAAGGGGACTCCCGAGCATCGCGACTCAGAGCCTAATGGTCATGTAGCCCTCACCCTTAGTTCAAAGGCTAACGGCGGTTGAGGTATGCGCTGGGCGGCTCAGATGTAGAACGGTAGATCCGTCTGCCTCACCTCCCTACTTGCTGCTCAGGCGCTAAGGGGACTCGAGCATCGCGACTCAGAGCCTAACTTGTCACGTAGCTCACTCCTTGGTCCCGCCCCGCTTCCGGTCGGGCTAACGGGCGGCCGAGAGAGGGCAATGGCTCGGCCACAGCGAGAACATAAGCAAGTAGGAAGCGCAATTTCAAGGAATTCAAAAGCAAATATTACAGTCCACACTGTTATCGCAATACCAAATGCAAGTTTAAGCACCTCCCCGAGGCATGATACATGTGCAGGAATTAAAAGCAGACAGAGCCACAACAGAAGTCACTTGTCGGCGGTGGAGCAGCTGGAGTGGGTTCGCCAGGAGCAGCAGGGCGGCAGCACTCGCCTCGCTTGGTGTCAAGGCCCGAACTTCCCAACAGAGCTCTCCATGGCGACCTTCACAGCCTGGCAGCGGCAGCTGCACGCCGCTTGCTGGCTCCAAAGAAGTTGTCCAGTCGACGCTGGATCGCAAGGTAGATGGGTGAGGACCCGCTGCTGCCGCAGAAGACAAGACAGCGCCTGGCCGCCGGGGGGCCAAGGCCAAGGGTGACATCTTCAAGAGCGAACCAGAAGCGGGCAGCTTTGCAGACCATCTCGCGCCGCCAGCGACTCTCCAGCCGTCAGAAAGCTGCCTTCAAGAAAGAGCGAGCCTTCACCTCCATATCCGTGAAGGCCACAAGGTCTTCTATAAGAACCCGCGCTTTGTCGTCCAGCTCGACCTTCTCGCCTCCAGCCTCCTGCTTCCAACAAGACCTAGGCGGTCGCGCGCTTGAGCCTAGCCTCCTGTCCTTGACGGCCATGAGCCTTCATGCTTCTCTCTCATGGAGGCGGCCTCCTCGGCAAGCTGGTTCTGCAGGCCCTTCACTCGCTTCTCCAAATGGCCTCACAATGACCTTGGATGCTAGCCGCCCCCTGTGGCAGCATCGCGGCAATCTTTGCCTCACGGACAGCCTGCTTCTCCTCGCCGCAGCCGCCGAGGCCTGACCAGCGCGCCGAATCGAAGCATCGGAGCTAATCCAGCCTGAAGTTACCCAAGCGCCCAGCCATCGACGGAGTCGGCGCCAGAAGATCCTCGCCAGAAGCGGTCCAATTCCGCAACGGCGTGATCCGTAATAGTATTCGGAGGAGCAGCGGTCGGTGCAGAGGAGGAGAAGACGGCCAGGTGACCATCGCTACCGAGGCGGAACCAATACGCCACGGGCGACAAAGGAGGCAGCGCCAAGCAAGGGCACCTCGAGTCGCTGGTCAAGGGGGCTGAGTCGCCTCAGCTGGCTCAGCCTGCCTCATGAGGACGCCCGGCAGGAGAGGCCTGTAAGGCCACGATCACCTTCTTTCTCGCAGAGGCACCACCACGGATGGGGCCTCAGGGGCCCTTCACTTCTTTCGCCACGGCACCAAATTGGGTCAAGGACATGGACATCAGATCTCGCCCATGGAGCAATAATCAAGACGGGAAGTGTGCACTTACAGTGTCGTCACCGGTGGACTCGAGCAGCCTCCGGCCGAACTTAAAGCCCGCAAGCCGGGCTGCAAGGGTCGGCTTCAAGGCCCGGAGCTGGAGGCGCTCTCATGATCGCCTCGGGCCGGGCGAACCCGCTGGGACCAGCCATGGCCCGTCCTTCTTCGATCGGGGCAGGCTTCCGCCCCGCTCATTCTCATCCTCGCTGCCGCCACTGGGAGGCGGAGAGGCGGACCTGCGCCAAGGGGAGGAGCCCTTGACCACCTCAAGCAACCCCTCTCCCGGCCTCTTCCTCCACCTCTCGTTGGAGTCGGCAGAGGACAGGTCCACCAGGTCCTCTTGAGCCTCCACGGGCACGGGCCCATCCCCATTGAAGACATGCATGGACCCCACTACCTGCTCCCAATCCTCGCGAAGGAACAAGGGCGCGGGGGCACCCTCCCGTCTCGCCACATCATCCCCAACCAAGGACTAGAGGACCGCCGCCAGATCCTCATCGGCCAAGACCACGGGGCTCGAGCGAGGCCTCAACATCGAAGCGTAGTAATCGCAAAGCGGAGCCAGCTTGATGCTCCCGAACTCCTCAAGAAGGACACACCGTCAGCTTCACCGCTGCCACGCCGGGCCGGCTTCAGATTCAAGGCCCATCTTCTCCAAAGACCAGCCACTGGGATCCGTGGCTCCACTCGGGACCAGGCCGTCGAGCTCAAGGGGTGCCTGTGGGCAGGATCAGCCGAGGGTGGATGCGCCCAAGATCCACCAAGACCCACTTGCTCCTCAAGCCCTCAATCCGCTCCCTGTGGTTTGAATGGCGATGGCTCCGCCAGATGCGCATTTAAGCTCACAAGACGCTGAGGCGGAACCACGGAGGTTCGGAGGGAGAAATAGTGGCGCAGCAAGGCCACCGAGGGCTTCACCACAACGTGGCCTCACAATAGTAGGCGAAGATTGCCAAGAAGGACGGAGTTGGGATGGAGGTGCAGAGCTTGAATGTTGTAGTGACGGCGACTGAGAAGAAGAACTCGTAAAAGGGAGGCACCTGCATCAGAATGATGGAGCTCACGAAGAACGGGTAGAAGGTACTCCCGACCTCAGGGGCGGAAGAGCCGGCCTTGAACGCCTCTGCCTGCTGACGCCTGCGCCCGCCATCCGGGCGCACCAGTATGCAGGCTCGCCGACACATTTGGCGGTCCAAGGCAGAGAGTACCAAGCTCCGCCGGGCTTGGCGAGGCGCCATGATCGCTAGGGCACGCAGCGGAGGGATCTCAAGATCTTGGAAGAAGAGAGGAGAGGTAAGAAAGGGGATCTGAGCAGCAATCGAGAAAGTAAAGGAGGCAAGGAAGATGCCGCTCATATCAACTCACGCTGTTGCAGAGGCGACGCGTCCAATCAACCGCCACGCTGGCGCCTAAGGCCGCAGGTCGTTAGGGCTCGCGACGCTCACACTTGCCCTTCGCCTCTTCAGCCTGTTCGGGCGCCTGCAGCCTGGGAAATCATGGTGTTCTGGGAACGGGGTCCCTGTGACTTGCTCGCCCGCTGCCTCGCGGCGTGGCTCAAGGAGGCCCAAAGACGAACCATCTTCATTAATGTAAGCTCAAGACCTCGCGGGGCCAGATTACAAGGGGCGGACGACAAGGAGTTTCTCGCACGGCCTCGCAGCTGGCTCATGAGGAGGCGGAGAGTTCAAGGCAGGGTTCTCGCGAGGTGCCCATGACGCAAGCCATGACGCACTAAGGGCGCCACCGGACGCCAGCCCAAGAAGTTGTCCTCCTTTCCCTTTGGTGCAAAGGGAGCAAGCGCAGCGAGAGCATCAGAAAATGCATCCGCTTCGTGCAACAAGACCAAGACCAGCCCAACGGCTAGAAGGAGTCATCGGGAGCCCAAGCATGCGCCATCACCAGAGCATTTGGCAAAGCGAGGACCAACTTTAGTCGATAAGTGTACCGCTGTTCCCCTTCAAATGGCTAATTGTTGGCGCCTCTTCCGCCAATATTTGGGAAGAGGCCCAGGCCTCGCTTATAAATAGGGACTAGCCACCCACCGGTAGAGTGGGCGAGATCCGAATCCTCATCAAGAAACCAGTAGCTAGAGCGACTGAACACCACCTAGCAGTTCATCGCACCCGCCAAGACCCTCCCGAGGCTGTTCTTCCTTGTATTTTTCCTCATCAGCCCAAGAGGCAATCCACCACACCACACACTGGAGTAGGGTATTACACCACAATGGTGGCCCAACCAAAGATAAATCTCTGGTCTCTTGTGCTGTTCCGCTTAGTAGTTTAGGTCCCAGCGATTCGGGCGAGGTGCGAGACGGTGGAGGTTGGATCTCCGCCCGCACCTCAGTGTTCGAACCTCAAGGGTCTGCCGGAACCCGAAATCCGACACGCGGGCCATGTGGATGTGGAGGAGGAAGTCCTCAATCCATACCGCGGGGTCTGTTGTACCATCATATGATTCGATATTTACAGGTTTAAACCTTCGGGAATTCATGCTCCATTACCTCACAGAAGCATAGGGGTGTGCCGCCTGGCCGGGCTATGCCGCGACGTAGCTCGGGATGAGTCCTCGCCTCGCTGTATTCGACCCGTCCGGGTTGATTTTATCAGATCCGCGAGGCGGTCATCGCCCCTTGTAGGGGCACGCCCCTGATGCATAGATCGATCTAGCGTGTTTTTCCCTGTCTTCCAATACGTCTCGCAGGTCTCGCGTGTTTCCCATTGCCTTGGTATGGCGGGCGGGTGCGGGCTGATTTTCAGGTCAGATTGCTTTTCTATCTCGCCACGGGTGGCCGATCAACCGTGATCGAACGAGGGGTGACCTCTCGAGGGGCGCTCGAGTTCAGACTTCTCACCGCAAGGACTTCAAATCCATCTATCTGCTAGCGATCCCGATCAGCCTCGGTTGTTGCTGCTTTTCTTCGTGCTGTTTGTCGTGGCAATAAGTCGGCGCTTAAAGCGCCCTTCTTCGACGGGATCCTTAGGCACGATAAATTCTTCGCCGCCGAGGCTCGCTTTGTCTTTGGAGGGAGGCATATAGTTGTCGCCCTCCGCTTTCTCCCTCCGCCGCCTCCCTTAGGGGGCTGGTTTGTTCATCCTCCGCCTTTGATCGCTCGAGGGGATTGTAATTATCTTCGCACCGTCCGAGTGCTGTTATCCTCGTGCCGGTATCACCGCTTTGCCGTGGCGAGATTTAGAGCGCGCTGCTGACGCCGGGCGCTGGGTTGCTTCTTGGAGGGTCGCCCTCGCTGTCTTGTCGCCATTGCCTTCTTTGGGTGTATCCACCATGTATATATCATATGATGAGGTGGCGGTCCAAAGGCCCGTGGGCAGTGGTTCCGTATGCCTCCTGCATCGGTGTCCATACCATTGATGTCTTCGTAGTCGGTCGGCATGTCGTTAAATCATCGGCGCGGCTAATAAGTGGGTGGTGGGTGGGGATTGAATTTCTTCGTCCGTGATCCCACTCTAGCCGGACATAGTTCGCCAAGGTTCTCCGCATGTGGAGAGTGATTTCAATGAGTTCAAGATGTCGCCAAGCGCCGAGTGCTTAAAGATATCTCGGGAGGTGAACTCCATGATCGGTGCCCAATCGGATTCGAGCAGGTATGGGCGGGTGGTACGGAGTCCGTGGACGAGGACGAGTCCAAGTTCGCCACACGGCTCGTGAAGGGTAAGGTCAGATTCGCCTCTATCGCCACCGAGGGTGCGGCTTCCGTGGCGGAGTCTATCCTCCGCCCTCGGATGGCGCGATCTCGCCCGGACTAGAGGCCGGAGTGGTTGCCGGCGTGATCTCCTTAACGCCGTCCGACGGCAGAGCTATATCGCGCTCAGGCGGCACATCAAGGGGGGCCTTAATCCGTCAAGATCAAGTCTCGCGATATCGGTAGTGTAATTCGTTTCAAACCTGACCTGATGGCCAGGGGCGCACTTCTCGATCTATCCAGCTGGCTGCTGAAGTTGGGTTCAGCGCGGTTACGCCGAACACGAAGATCTGTCCGGGAGGAAGACTCACCGACCGTGATCGTTGTCGATGATCAAGGGGCCATCGAATCCTGCAGCGATTTACATAGTGGTACTCTCAATGAAAGCACCAATGTCGTGTCAAACCGCGGATCTCGGTAGGGGGTCCCAACTGTGCGCCTAAGGTGGATGGTAACAGAGGCAAGGACACAATGTTTACCCAGGTTCGCCCTCTCTATGGAGGTAATACCCTACTTCCTCGCTTGATTGATCTTGATGAATATGAGTATTACAAGAGTTGATCTACCACGAGATCGCCGAGGCTAAACCCTAGAAGCTAGCCTATGGTATGATTGTTGTTGTCCCACGGCTAAACCCTCCGGTTTATATAGACACCGAGAGGGCTAGGGTTACATGTAGTCGGTTACAATGTAGGAGATCTACATATCCAGACGCCAAGCTTGCCTTCCATGCCAAGAGAGTCCCATCCGGACATGACACTAAGTCGCCAATCTTGTATCTTCATAGTCCAACAGTCCGCCAAAGGATATAGTCCGCTGTCCAGATACCCCTAATCAAGGACTCCTCATTGTCGGCGCTCGGGAACGGGGTCCCCAGACTTGCTCGCTCATGCTCCGGCGTGGCTCAAGGAGGCCCAACACGCCCATCTTCATCAACGCAAGTTCAAGACCTCGTGAGGGGCCAGACTGCGGGGCGGACGACAAGGAGCTTACTGTGCACGGCCTCGCCTGGCTCATGAGGAGGCGGAGAGTTCAAGGCAGGGTACTGCGAGGTGCCCATGACGCAAGCCATGATTTACCAAGGGCGCCAGCCGGGCGCCAGCCCGCGCAAAGGTCCTCCTTTCCTCTTTGGTGCAAAGGAGCAAGCGCAGCGAGAGCATCAAGCAAAGGCATCCGCTTGGGTGCAACAAGACCAAGACGAGCCCAACGACCGGAAGGGAGTCATTGGAGCCCAAGCAAAGGCCATCACCAGAGCCTTTGGCAAAGCGAGGACCAACTTTAGTCGATAAGTGTACCCGCTGTTCCCTTCAAATGGCTAATTGTTGGTGCCCTTCCCGCCAATATTTGGGAAGAGGCCCAGGCCTTCGCCATAAATAGGAGTAGCCACCCACAGGGTAGAGGCATCTAGGACCGAGGGAGAGAGATCCAATCCTCATCTAGAAACCAAGAGCTAGAGCGATCGAGCACCACCTAACAGCTTCATCGCACCCGCCAAGAAATGCACCCTCCCGAGGTTGTTCTTCCTTGTATTGTTCCTCATCAGCCCAAGAGGCAATACACCACACCACACACCGGAGTAGGGTATTACACCACAATGGTGGCCTCAACCAAGATAAATCCTGTGTCTCTTGTGCTGTTCGCTTAGTAGTTTAGGTCCCAGCGATTCGTGAAGTGCGAGACGGTGGAGGGTTTGATCTCCGCGGCGCACTCCAGTTGTTCAACCTCAAGGGTCTGCGGAACCCGAATCCGCCATTTGGCGCGCTGTAGGGGTGCGCTGAATCTGCTTTCGCCTCGTTTTTCTCCGACCACCGCAATTATGTTCGACGCCTGCCGGGTTTGCGCCGAAGCGCCGAGCCGCTTCGCCCCATGTCGCATGACAGCCTCCGGGCGGGCGCTTCGCCGCTCCTCGTCACCGCCAACAACGCCGCCACCGCCCGGCGGGAACGAAAGCAGCAAGCATCATCCCAAAGACTCGCCCATGAGGCGGGACGGCCGCACCGCCACGCCGCCACCCACGCTGGTTTTTCGCCACGCGCTTCAAGGTTATGGAGGCCCGAGCTGCACTCATCTCGCAACGAGCTCTCGCATCGCTTCTGCCGACGACGTTTATGAAGAATGGCTCGACCGAAGTCGCTGAAGCTCGTCTGCACGCTGCAGGAGGCGCCATCGCACCGTCTGGTCTTCGCACCGCACTTCGCCCCATGCGGGCGATGAAGCTCCCGGGCGCCTTAGACGCCTCCTCAAGAAGGCGCCTGCCCCAAGGCGCGACTTAGGGCGGAACCCGCCCGCCATGCGCCGCACGGCAAGAGCAGAGCTGTCAAGAAGTTCTCGCCCACAAGAAGCTGCCCGAGGCCACCGCCCGCACGCCAGACCTCGCGCTGCCCCCACCAAGGGCGCAGGAGGCCCGCAAGACCAAGCTCTTCGTTGCCCGAGGCCCCCTGTGGCCACGGCGGGCTGCCGCGCTTTCGCCCCGAAGCTGCGCAGCCGCGGCCGCCAAGTTCAAGCCAGACCTGCCTCCTTGCTACGACGGCACAAATGACCTTACGGAGTTCCTCCAGCTTTACGAGCTGGGCATCGAGGCTGCCAACGGGATGAAAAGGTCATGACGAACTGGTTTCCTATGGCGCTAAGGACGGAGCCCGCACTGCTCCTCGAATCCGCCCTAGGCACGATCTCTTCCGGGCCGAGATGCGCACCCGCTTCATCGCCAACTTCTGTGGTACTCGCGACCGCCACCGCCATGAGCGACATGCGCCGAATCAAGCAAAGAGCTGGGAAACCCTGCAAAGTACATCCAGCGCTTCAACAACGCACACCTCAAGATCCCTGTGGTAACGGAGGAGGCCATCATCTCTCTTTCTCCGACGGCGCGCGCGACGCCAAGATGAAGGAGGAGCTGGCGATGCATGAAGATCCCTGTGGCTGAGGAGGGCGCCTCCTCCTCGAGCTGCCGCCGAACTCAAGAAAAGAAGTCCAAGGCCAAGGACGTGAAGCGCAGGGGCCAGATCAGATTAGCGAGGAAGAGATCAGCCCGAGTCCTCCAAGGGCAGCCAGATCGCGGTACCACGACCTCCACACCCACAACAGAATGAATGCCAAGAGCTCCGGCCAGGCGAAGGAAGGGTCGGCAGACGCCCGAGCGCAGCCGACCGGGACTACGGCCGAGGAGGAGGAAGGAATGCAGACGCTGGGAAGACCGCGTCTGCACGAGGGGTGGCGCGACCAACCTCGCGATGACTGCTGGCAAGACCCGCCATGAGGGAGGCCGGAGGGATCAGCCTCGCGAGGATCGCCTGCAGGGGAACGCAGGCCTCCTCCACCGCCGCCGCAGCTAAGGAGAAATGGAGACCGCCATCGACGAGGGGCTGGGGCTTCCATGAACTGCGGCGATCGCCTCAGATCCTGGCGGAGCTCTGCCCCAGCCTCTCAACAAGATCTTCAAGCAGTTCGCCCGCTGGCGAATGCAGTTCTTCCCCAAGCTCGAGGCCACGCGCCTTCCAGTGGTCGGCGTGGCGCCATCACATTCAGCTCAGCGGATGAGCTCGCGCGCGCCACAGCCGGAGTTCTCCCGATGCTTTGTTCCCCAATCATCAAGAATGTGCTGGTCACCAAGACCCTCATAGACGGCGGGCAGACTCAACGCCCCGTCTGTGGCAACATTCAACAATCTTCGCGCCTTATACCACTTTCAGCCAAGCAAGCCTTTCTCCGAGTCACCGACGGCTCCACGGTCCCGATCGGGCAGGTCCGCTTTCCGCCACCTTCGGGCTCGCGATAACCATCAGACCGAGCTCATCGACTTCGACGTCGCCACATTCGCCGCCAGATAACGCCATCCTCGGTACCCGGCGCTAAGTTCATGGTCAGAACTCCACCATGGCTACAACGCCCTCAAGATGCCAGAAGCGGCGGGTCATCACGGTGCCCCGTGGAAGAGAGAGACGCAGCAGCCCCCGGAGCGAGCCTTTCAGCCGACGCTAGAAGACCTGCATAACAAGCAGAGGAGGCCTCCCGAGGCCGCACTCCAAGAAGAAGAAGACATCGACCGCCCGGCTCTCAAGAGGCAGGTTCCCACAGGCCCGCAGACCGCCAAGGGGAGCCTCCTTCCATCGCAGATAGGAAAGCGCGCCAAGGCCCTCCTCAGCCGGGCTCGGGCTCTCGAGGGCCGCCGATCTCGCCAAGGTCACGAGGGAGGCGCTGGGCACCACGTGAGGCGTGCTTGAAGCACGCTTCCCTGCAAGCAGAGCAAGGCAAGGTGGGCCGAGCCTCGGAGTTCGCAAGCAAGGCCATTCAGAGCTACATGAGTCAAGGGTCATGAGGGGCAGCCGCCACTCACTGTGGGCCCCCATCCAGCGAGGATGGTGGGCTGCCTGCCCGCACCGACATACCAGGCTCAACCGAGCCGCTGCCTCAAGAGCGCCTGCCTCGCGAGTGGGACGCTATGAGGGCCCGCCCACAGCTTATGTGCGCATGCCTCACGGCTCGCCAAACGCGGGTTGCCGCGCACCAGCACCTTATGAGGGCCATCCCGAGGCTCGAGAGGTCAGCACGCCTGCAGCCCTCGGGCGGAGATGGAGATGGCCCCGAGGAGCCGCCAGCCCGAGCCTCCCGAGGCCCCGGCCTGGGGCTCGTGGAGGATCGGCTGCCGCAACCCACCGAGTCTGCTACACCAACACCCCTTCATCCCCAACATCACCAGGTGACATCTTTAAGTTTTATTCCCGACTAGGAGCGCCTTCAGGGCCGCATTATTCCCAGGCCGCGTGGGTCCATCCCTGCAGCATGTATCCCTTTTTTTCATGTCATTAGCCTATCCTATTGGGGGCGCCTCAGCTGCATCATCCCAAGCCGCCGGCCTGTCCCAAATGCATGTATCCTTCTTACGCTTTCCTTAGGGTTATGCTCTCGCCCATCATGCTTGTTATTTGTGCCTTTTCCCGGGTGACGGAATCTTGCACGCTAAAGGGGGGTGCCTGAGCATCGCGACTGTGGCTCCTACCGCTCTCCGCCCTCACCTCCGGGTCTTGTCCATGGCATCGCGACCGGCTTGCCAGCGATGGCTGAGACCAGCCCGAGAGCCGGACCCGAGGACATAGAGTTTCATTATCCAACCCAGCTTGCGCTAAAGGGGGTGCCCGAGCATCGCGACTCGTGGCTCCTACCGCTCTCCGCCTCACCTCCGGTCTTGTCCATGGCATCGCGACCGGCTTGCCAACGACGGCCGAGACCAGCCCGAGAGCCGGACCCGAGGACGAGTTGTCTGATCTAACCCAGCTTGCTAAAGGGGGGTGCCCGAGCATCGCGACCAGTGGCTCCTACCAGCCTCTCCGCCCTCACCCTCTGGTCTTGTCCATGGCATCGCGACCTGGCTTGCCAGCCGACGGCCGAGACCAGCCCGAGAGCCGGACCAAGACGAGAGCACCGCATCCGCCAAATTTGCAGGAGCACACTCAAGATAAGGCCCAGAGCCAGCGCAACCCGCCTTGAGGTAGGGCCTCAGTGAGTCCAGCCACTGGCTCACGGGTGCCCCAACACACCCGCGAGGCCTCTCGCCTCCAAATCAACTAATTGCAGGACTAACGATCGCCACGGCAAGCTCTTGTTCCTTTTGTGGTGAACCTGCAGGGCCCCTCCAAGGAGCACGAAACAACCTCGCCACGCAATCTCTCGCGCCAAGGCACGGACCTAGCGCCGCACCAGAAGCATTGTCCTCGACCTCGAGATAAGTCACCCTCCGACACACTAGTTATCACAACACCATCCCCACACTCAATGCAACCCCGTGTTAGCAACGCCGCCTCCTTTCTCACCGGATGATGGCTGCTTGAGCGCTAGGGGACCCCCGAGCATCGCGATCAGGCTCTTATCGACCTCGCCGCCACCTCCTGGCCTTGACCACGACATCGCGACCAGATACCAACGACGGCCGAAGCCGCTTTGGGACTGGGACCTGTCACGCAGAGCATCAAGCCTCACGAGGTCCGGAAGGAAGAAACTAAGCTTAAGACGGAATAAGCATCTTGCACCGCTTTCACAATAAGGATCATATTGACAAACAAAGCTACAAACATCTTACAAGCCCCCTCGGGGTACATTCTTGGCTCGCAGAAAAAAGACGCGAACCCTAAGGAGTCCTACCCAGGGACCACCACGCGGACGCCATCATCAACAAGGCCGCCCGTCCGGCGCCAAACCATCCAGATCAGGGCGGCGACGCTCGACGAGCCCGCCTCGCTCCGAACGGCGCAGGCTCGGGGCTCAGAGTCGTCGCCGCCGCCTCCGCGCGCCAAGAGCTCGACGGAGTCGCTGATCCTCCGACGCCTGCCGCCGAGGAGCTGTCAAGGGAGTGGTCGGTCGGCTCGCCCCACAACTGCGGGACCTCACCACCTCTCCCGGGCAGCACTCCACCGACGACCTCCGCCAAGACCTTTCAAGGACACCACCAAGCACCATCGTGACTCCAGTGGATCGTGAGGGCCGCCTCGCAGACCCGGCGACTCGCCCCAGCCTCGAGTCATGAAGACTCGCCTGGGCAACTATCATGACCGCCCTTGGCCGCGATGATCGGGGTCCTTCACGGACGACGGAGGCGAAGAAAGAAGGAATACGAATCCAAGATTTAGGAGGCGCGGCGACGTGAAGCACGAACTCCCGCAAGAGCCCTCGCGGACCTGTGGGGAAGATGCACACCTTCGTGACCACCGGGCGCTGCCAAGTAGCCGCCAGGGCGCCGCGCGCCGCCTCCTTCGAGCCGCTAATGCGCTGCAGACAAGGGAAGAGGGAACCTTGTGGCGGCCGCCGCACCAGGCACGGGCGCCTCGGCGAAGCGCCTGCCCCGACACCAGAGGGCAAGCCGCTTTGGGGGAGCAGGTCAGATCCTCTTGAGGAGCCTTTCCTTCTCTTCCGTGGAGAACCGCGGATCGGGCCATGGCAACCATTTAAACGAGGAGGAGGAGAAGGTATGATAGATCGAAGGGCGCGCCGTTCTGCACTTATAGCCGGGCGAAGGCCAACCGCTGGCCTCCACGATCACCGTAATCATGACCGACTCGCATGCGTGGACTTGTCGAATCCAGGTTGTTACCGAGGCATCGGGGGAAGCAAAGGCCGCCCACGCCCAATCAACCGCCACGCTGGCGCCCAAGGCTGCAGGCTGTTAGGGCCTATGATGCTTCGACTTGCCCTTTCCCTCTCTCGCCGCTGTTCGGGCGCGCCAGGCCCGGGCTATCGCCATGCTTCGGGAACGGGGTCCTCAGACTTGCCTCGCTCATGGATCAAGGGCGTGGTTTCAAGGAGGCCCAAAGACGCCCATCTTCATCAATGCAAGCTCAAGACCTCGCGAGGGGCCAGATTGCTGGGCGGATTTACAAGGAGCTTCTCAGCACGGCCTCGCCAGCCGACTCATGAGGAGGCGGAGAGTTCAAGGCAGGTACTCGCGAGGTGCCCATGACGCAAGCCATGATTTACCAAGGGCGCCAGGGCCGCGCCAGCCCAAAAGTGTCCTCCTTTCCTCTTTGGTGCAAAGGGAGCAAGCGCAGCGAGAGCATCAAGCAAAGGCATCCGCTTCGTGCAACAAGACCAAGACCAGCCCAACGGCTGAACGGAGTCATTGTGGAGCCCAAGCAAAGGCCATCACCAGAGCCTTTTGCAAAAGCGAGGACCAACTTTAGTCAGATAAGTGTACCCGCTGTTCCCCTTCAAATGGCTAATTGTTGGCGCCTTCCCGCCAATATTTGGGAAGAGGCCTAGGCCTTCGGCTGAATAGGAGTAGCCACCACTGTGGTAGAGGCAGCTAGGACCGAGGGGAGAGATCCAACTCTCATCTAGTAACCAGTAGCTAGAGCGACTGAGCACCACCTAGCAGTTCATCGCACCTGCCAAGAACAGACCCTCCCTAGGCTGTTCTTCCTTGTATTGTTCCTCATCAACCCAAGAGGCAATCCACCACACCACACACTTGAGTAGGGTATTACACCACAATGGTGGCCTGAACCAGTATAAATCCTGTGTCTCTTGTGCTGTTCTGTTTAGTAGTTTAGGTCCCAGCGATTCGGCGAAGTGCGAGACGGTGGAGGGTTGGATCTCCGCGCGCACCCCAGTGTTTGAACCTCAAGGGTCTGCTGAACCCGAAATCCGACACTCATGGAGACTATGATCCCCCCATAAGTTGGGATGAGATTCCGGACGAAAAAGAAAAAAAGAAAAGAAAAGAGGCCATAAAAAAGAAAAAGAGAAAAGGCCCTAATATAAAAAATGAGAGAAAAAGAGAGAAGGGACAATGTTACTATCCTTTTACCATACTTGTGCTTCAAAGTAGCACCATGATCTTCATAATAGAGAGTCTCTCGTTTTGTCACTTTCATATACTAGTGGGAATTTTTCATTATAGAACTTGGCTTCTATATTCCAATGATGGGCTTCCTCAAATTGCCCTAGGTCTTCGTGAGCTAGCAAGTTGGATGCACACCCACTTAGTTTCTTTTGTTGAGCTTTCATATACTTATAGCTCTAGTGCATTCGCTGCATGGCAATCCCTACTCACTCACATTGATATCTATTGATGGGCATATCCATAGCCCGTTGATACGCCTAGTTGATGTGAGACTATCTTCCTCTTTTGTCTTCTCCACAACCACCATTCTATTCCACATATAATGCTATATCCATGGCTCACGCCATGTATTGCGTGAAGATTGAAAAAGTTTTGGGAATGTCAAAATTATGAAACAATTGCTTGGCTTGTCATCGGGTTGTGCATGATTTAAATACTTTGTGTGGTGAAGATAGAGCATTGCTGCACTATATGATTTTGTAGGGATAACTTTCTTTGGCCATGTTATTTTGAGAAGACATAATTGCTTTGTTAGTATGCTTGAAGTATTATTTATTTTATGTCAATATTAAGCCTTTGTCTTGAATCTTTGAATCTGAATATTCATACCACAATTAAGAAGAGTTACATTGAAATTATGCCAAGTAGCACTCCGCATCAAAAATTCTCTTTTTATCATTTACCTACTCGAGATGAGCAGGAATTAAGCTTGGGGATGCCTGATACGTCTCCAACGTATCTATAATTTCTGATTGCTCCATACTATATTATCTATTGTTTTGGACCATATTGGGCTTTATTTTCCACTTTTATATTACTTTTTGGACTAACCTGTTAACCGGAGGCCCAACCCAGAATTCATGTTTTTTGCCTATTTCAGTGTTTTGAAGAAACGGAATATCAAACGGAGTCCAAACGGAATGAAATCTTCGGGAACATGATTTTCTCATCAGATAAGATCCAGGAGACTTGGACCCTCGGTCAAGAAAGGAGGGAGGCGGCCACGAGGGTGGAGGGCGCACCCCCCTAGGGCGCACCCCCCTGCCTCATGGGCCCCCCGAAGCTCCACCAACATACTCCTTCCTCCTATATATACCTACGTACCCCCAACAGATCAGATACGGAGCCAAAAAGCTAATTCCACCGCCGCAACTTTCTTTATCCACGAGATCCCATCTTGGGGCCTGTTCCGAGTTCACCGAAGGGGAATCCACCATGGAGGGCTTCTACATCATCATCATAGCCTCCGATGAAGTGTGAGTAGTTTACTTCAGATCTTCGGTTCCATAGTTAGTAGCTAGATGGCTTCTTCTCTCTTTTGGATCTCAATACAATGTTCTCCCTCTCTCGTGGAGATCTATTCGATGAAATCTTCTTATTATGTGTGTTTGTTGAGACCGATGAATTGTGGGTTTATGATCAAGATTATCTATGAACGATATTTGAATCTTCTCTGAATTCTTTATGTATGATTGGTTATCTTTGCAAGTCTCTTCAATTATCCGCTCGGTTTGGCCAACTAGATTGGTAGTTCTTGCAATGGGAGAAGTGCTTAGCTTTGGGTTCAACCTCATGTGTCCTTTCCCAAAGGATGAGGGGCAGCAAGGCACGATTGTATTGTTGCCATCGAGGATAACAAGATGGGGTTTTTATCATATTGCATGAATTTATCCTCTACATCATGTCATCTTGCTTACATGCTACTCTGCTTTCATTAACTTAATACTCTAGAAAATGCTGGACAGCTGTCGATGACCGGAGTAATAGTAGTAGATGCGTGTAGGAGTCGGTCTACTTGTCTCTGACGTGATGCCTATATACATGATCATACCTAGATACTCTCATAACTATGCTCAATTCTCACAATTGCTCAACAAGAATTGCTCACCCACCGTAAAATACTTATGCTCTTGAGAGAAGCCACTAGTGAAAACTATGGCCCCGGTCTATTTTCATCATATTAATCTTCCTATGCTTTATTATTGCTTTTCTTTTTACTTTGCCTTTTATGTTACTTTGCATCTTTATACCAAAAATACCAAAATATTATCTATCATCTCTATCAGATCTCACTCTCGTAAGTGACCGTGAAGGGATTGACAACCCCTATTCGCGTTGGTTGCGAGGAGTTATTTGCTTTGTGTAGGTACGAGGGACTTGCGCGTGGCCTCCTACTGGATTGGTACCTTGGTTCTCAAAAACTGAGGGAAATACTTTCGCTACTCTACTGCATCATCCTCTCCTCTTAGGGGAAGACCAACGCAAACTCAAGATGTAGCACTTCACCGAGGTCTTTCTTTGAAAAACTCCTTTCAGATACTCCTTTATGCTTTCCAGAAAATTCTACATCATTCCTGATCAATAATATATCATTCACATAAACTTATCAGAAAGGTTGTAGTGCTTCCACTCACTTTTTTGTAAAAACAGGCTCCACCGCAAGTCTGTATAAAACTATATGCTTTGATCAACTCATCAAAGCGTATATTCCAACTCCGAGATGCTTGCACCAAATCCATAGATGGATCATCGAGCTTGTACACTTTGTTAGCACCTTTAGGATTGACAAAACTTTCTTGTTTTCTCATATACAACTCTTCTTTAGGAAATCCATTAAGGAATGCAGTTTTGACATCCATTTGCCAAATTTCATAAAATGTGGCAATTGCTAATATTATTCGGACAGCTTAAGCATCGCTATGAGTGAAAAATCTCATCGTAGTCAACACGCTGAACTTCTCGAAAAAATTTGCATAATTCGAGCTTTGTAGATAGTAACACTACTATCAACGTCCGCCTTCCTCTTGTCCATTTATTCTAATGGCTTACCGATCATCGGGAAAGTCAACCAAAGTCCACACTTTGTTCTCATACATGGATCCCATCTCAAATTTCATGGCCTCAAGCCATTTCGCTGAATCTGGCTCATCATCGCTCTCATAGTTCAGAGGTTCAACATGGTCACCTCCAACAGGATTACTGCACTCACTCTTGTGCGGACCTTACTCTGGCTGACCTACGAGGTTCGGTAGTAACTTGATCTGAAGTTTCATGATCATCATCATTAACTTCCTCACTAATTGGTGTAGGCATCACCAGAACAGATTTCTGTGATGAACTTCTTTCCAATTCGGGAGAAGGTACAATTACCTCATCAAGTTCTACTTTCCGCCCACTCACTTCTTTTTAGAGAAAATCCTTCTCTAGAAAGGATCCATTCTTAGCAACAAATATTTTTCCTTCAGATCTGTGAGAGAAGGTGTAACCAACAGTTTCTTTTGGGTATCCTATGAAGACACATTTCTCTGATTTGGGTTTGAGCTTATCAGGTTGAAGTTTTTTTTCACATAAGCATCGCAGCCCCAAACTTTATGAAACGAGAACTTGGGTTTCTTGCCAAACCACAGTTCATATGGTGTCGTCTCAACGGATTTAGATGATGCCCTATTTAACGTGAATGCAGCTGTCTTTGATGCATAACCCCCACAACGATAGTGATAAATCGGTAAGAGACATCATAGATCGCACCATATCTAATAAAGTACGGTTATGACGTTCGGACACACCATTACGCTGTGGTGTTCCAGGTGGCGTGAGTTGTGAAACTATTCCACGTTGATTCAAATGAAGACCAAACTCGTAAGTCAAATATTCGTCTCCGCGATCATATCGTAGAAACTTTATTTTCTTGTTACAATGATTTTCCACTTCAAAGATGAAATTCTTTGAATTGTTCAAATGTTTCGCACTTATGTTTCATCAAGTAGATATACCCATATCTGCTCAAATCATCTGTGAAGGTCAGAAAATAATGATACCCACCGCGAGCCTCAACACTCATCGGATCGCATACATCAGTATGTATTATTTCCAATAAGTCTGTTGCTTGCTTCATTGTTTCGGAGAACGGAGTCTTAGTCATCTTGCCCATGAGGCATGGTTCACAAGCATCAAGTGATTTATAATCAAGTGATTCCAAAAGCCCATCAGCATGGAGTTTCTTCATGCGCTTTATACCAATATGACCTAAACGGCAGTGCCACAAATAAGTTGCATTATCATTATTTACTTTGCATCTTTTGGCTTCAATATTATGAATATGTGTATCACTACAATCGAGATTCAATAAAACATTTACATTGGGTGTATGACCATAGAAGGTTTTATTCATGTAAACAGAATAACAATTATTCTTTGATTTAAATGAATAACCGTATCGCAATAAACATGATCCAATCATATTATGCTCAACGCAAACACCAAATAACATTTATTTTAGGTTCAACACTAATCCGGAAGGTAAAGGGAGTGTACGATGGTGATCTTATCAACCTTGGAATCACTTCCAAAACACATCGTTACCTTGCCCTCAACTAGCCTTTGTTCATTTTGTAACTCCTGTTTCGAGTTACTAATCATAGCAACTGAACCAGTATCAAATACCCAGGGGCTACTATGAACACTAGTAAAGTACACATCAATAACATGTATATCATATATACTTTTGTTCACTTTGCCATCCTTCTTACCCGCCAAGTATTTGGGGTAGTTCTGCTTCCAGTGACCATTTCCTTCGCAGTAGAAGCACTCAGTTTCAGGCTTGGGTCTAGCATTGGGCTTCTTAATTGGAGTGGCAACTTGCTTGCCATTCTTCTTGAAGTTCCCTTTCTTTCCCTTGACCTTTTACCTGAAACTAGTGGTCTTGTCAACCATCAACATTTGATGCTTTTCTTGATTTCTACCTTCGTCGATTTCAGCATTACAAAGAGCTCGGGAATTGTTTTTCGTCTTCCCTTGCATATTATAGTTCATCACGAAGTTCCAGTAACTTGGTGATAGTGACTAGAGAACTCTGTTAATCACTATTTTATCCGAAGATTAACTCCCACTTGATTCAAGCGATTGTAGTACTCTGCATAATCTGAGCACATGCTCACCGGTTGAGCTATTCTCTCCATCTTGTAGGCAAAGTACTTGTCAAGGGTCTCATACCTCTCGACTCGGCATGAGTCTGAAATAAAATTTCAACTCTTGGAACATCTTATATGTTCCGTATGCTCAAAACGCTTTTTGAAGTCCTGGTTCTAAGCCGAAGCATGGTGCACTGAACTATCAAGTAGTCATCATACCGAGCTTTGCCAAACGTTCATAACGTCTGCATATGCCCCTGCAATAGGTCCGTCACCTAGTGGTGTATCAAGGACATAATTCTTCTATGCAGCAATGAGGATAATCCTCAGATCACGGACCTAGTCCACATCATTTCTACTATCATCTTTCAACATATTTTTTCTCTAGGAACATATGAAAAAATAAACAGGGAGCTACATCGCGAGCTATTGATCTACAACATAGTTATGCAAATACTATCAGGACTAAGTTCATGATAAAATAAAGTTCAATTAATCATATTACTTAAGAAATCCCACTTAGATAGACATCCCTCTAATCATCTAAGGATCACGTGATCCATATCAACTAAACCATGTCTGATCATCACGTGAGATCGAGTAGTTTTCAATGGTGAACATCCCTATGTTGATCATATCTACTATATAATTCACACTCGACCTCTCGGTCTCAGTGTTCCGAGGCCATATCTGCATATGCTAGGATCGTCAAGTTTAACCTGAGTATTCTGCATGTGCAAAACTGGTTTGCACCCGTTGTATGTGAACGTAGAGCTTATCACACCCGATCATCACGTGGTGTCTCGGCACGAGGAACTGTAGCAATGGTGCATACTCAGGGAGAACACTTATAACTTGAAATTTAGTGAGAGTTCATCTTATAATGCTACCGCCGTACTAAGCAAAAAAAGATGCATAAAGGATAAACATCACATGCAATCAATATACGTGATATGATATGGCCATCATCATCTTGTGCCTTTTATCTCCATCTCCAAAGCACCATCATGATCACCATCGTCACCGGCTTGACACCTTGATCTCCATCGAAGCATCGTAGTCGTCTCGCCAACTATTGCTTCTACGACTGTCACTACCGCTTAGTGATAAAGTAAATCAATTACATGGAGATTGCATTTCATACAATAAAGCGACAATCATATGGCTCCTGCTAGTTGCCGATAACTGTGTTACAAAACATGATCATCTCATACAACAATTTATATAATCACGTCTTGACCATATCACATCACAACATGCCCTGCAAAAACAAGTTACACGTCCTCTACTTTGTTGTTGCAAGTTTTACGTGGCTGCTACGAGCTTAGCAAGAACCGTTCTTACCTACGCACCAAAACCACAACGATTTTTTGTCAAGTTTGCTGGTTTAACCTTCAACAAGGACCGGGCGTAGTCACACTCGATTCAACTAACGTTGGAGAAACAGACACCCACTAGCCACCTATGTGCGAAGCACATCGGTAGAACCAGTCTCGCGTAAGCGTACGCGTAATGTCGGTCTGAGCCGCTTCATCCAACAATACCGCCGAATCAAAGTATGACATGCTAGTAAGCAGTATGACTATTATCGCCCACAACTCTTTGTGTTCTACTCGTGCATATAACATCTACGCATAGACCTGGCTCGGATGCCACTGTTGGGGAACGCTGTAATTTCAAAATTTTCCTACGCACACGCAAGATCCATCTAGGTAATGCATAGCAACGAGCGGGAGAGTGTGTCACGTACCCTCGTAGACCGAAAGCGGAAGCATTTAGTAACGTGGTTGATGTAGTCGAACGTCTTCGCGATCCAACCGATCCAAGTTCCGAACGCACGGCACCTCCATGATCTGCACACGTTCAGCTCGGTGACGTCCCTCGTTCTCTTGATCCAGATGAGGCCGAGGGAGACTTTCATCAGCACGACGGCGTGGTGACGGTGATGATGAAGTTATCGGCGCAGGCTTCGCCTAAGCACTCGCAAATATGACCAAGGTGGAATTGTGGAGGGGGGCACCGCACACAGCTAAGACAATCGCCAACTTCTGTGTTCTAGGGTGCCCCTGCCCTGTGATATAAAGGAGCAAGGGGAGGCCGGCGGATCTCATGGGCGCGCTCAGGTAGGATTCCTACTAGAATCCTATTCCTAGTAGGTTTCCAACAAGGCAAGAGAGGGGAAGGAAGGAGAGGAGAGAGGGAGAAGGAAAGGGGGGCGCCGCCCCCCTTCCCTTGTCCTATTCAGACTCCAAGGGGGGGGGCCTGCCCTGGCTGCCCTCCTCTCTCTCCACTAAGGCCCATGGTGGCCCATTAATTCCCGGGGTTCCTAGAACCCTCCGTTTTACTCAAACTACCCGCAACACTTCCGGTGTCCAAATAACATGGTCAAATATATTAAACTTTATGTCTTGACCATTTCGAGACTCTCGTCATGTCCATGATCACATCCGAGACTCCAAAATACCTTCGGTACATCAAAACACATAAACTCATAATATCGATCGTCATCGAACGTTAATCATGCGCACTCTACATGTTTGAGAACTATGTAGACATGACCGAGACTCACTTCCGTCAATAACCAATAGCGGAACCTGGATGCTCATATTGGTTCCTACATATTCTATCGTCGGTGTAGGAACGACACCTATGGGATCACAAGAATCCCTTACTACGGTTATGGGGCTGGGGTCGGAGAAGAACGGATCAAACAGTAGCACAAGGTCTCTTTATCCAGGTTCGCCGCGAGGACGCCAGAAACCCTACTCCTGCTTGGGTGGTTTGTTTATCCGGTGTTCTTGAACTAGCACCGGGCGTGAGGAGCTCCAAAATCAATCCTCCTCCCGGTCGCCTGGGCCTCCTTTATAGGGAAAGGTTGCTACTTGTGGCACACAGGAGGTGGAAAGGGTACAGGATACGAGTCTATCCTTCAGATATATGACAAGGCGCCATTAATGCGCCTTTGCTTACGTGTCCTTGCTTTATCGGGACGGGAGAGCCCTGTCTCGCCCGTCAGCCTCCTCCTCGTGTTGACACGCCGCTCGCCAGCGGCTGCTCATGGTGCCATGTAGGCAGCAGGCAGCTGAGGTGGCGCAGCGGTGGGTCTCCACGAAGGTTGGTTGTCGCCACATAGGTGCCTCGCCCAACTGGTTGGGTCGGCAAATGCACGGTGAAGGCTTGATTGGCATGGGCCTCGATGGTGTCGCCCACAACTCTTTGTGTTCTACTCGTGCATATAACATCTACGCATAGACCTGGCTCGGATGCCTTTGTTGGGGAACGCTGTAATTTCAAAATTTTCCTCGCACGCAAGATCCATCTAGGTAATGCATAGCAACGGCGGGAGAGTGTGTCACGTACCCTCGTGAACCAAAGCGGAAGCATTTAATAACGTGGTTGATGTAGTCGAACGTCTTCGCGATCCAACCGATCCAAGTTCCGAGCGCGGGCACCTCCATGATCTGCACACGTTCAGCTCGGTGACGTCCCTCGTTCTCTTGATCCAGATGAGGCCGAGGGAGACTTTCATCAGCACGACGGCGTGGTGACGGTGATGATGAAGTTACCGATGCAGGGCTTCGCCTAAGCACTGCAAATATGACCAAGGTGGAAATCTGTGGAGGGGGGCACCGCACACAGCTAAGACAACTGCCAACTTCTGTGTTCTAGGGTGCCCCCCTGCCCCGTATATAAAGGAGCAAGGGGGAGGCCGGCCGGATCTCATGGGGCGCGCCCCAAGTAGGATTCCTACTAGGAATCCTATTCCTAGTAGGTTTCCAACAAGGCAAGAGAGGGGGAAGGAAGGAGAGGGAGAGAGGGAGAAGGAAGGGGCGCCCCTTCCCTTGTCTATTCAGGACTCAAGGGGGGGCCTGCCCTGGCTGCCCTCCTCTCTCTCCACTAAGGCCCATGGTGGCCCATTAATTCCCCCGGGGGGTTCCGGTAACCCCTCCGGTTTTACCTGAAACTACCCGCAACACTTCCGGTGTCCAAATAACATGGTCAAATATATTAAACTTTATGTCTTGACCATTTCGAGACTCTCGTCATGTCCATGATCACATCCGAGACTCCAAAATACCTTCGGTACATCAAAACACATAAACTCATAATATCGATCGTCATCGAACGTTAATCATGCAGACCCTACATGTTTGAGAACTATGTAGACATGACCGAGACTCACTTCCGGTCAATAACCAATAGCGGAACCTGGATGCTCATATTGGTTCCTACATATTCTACTGTCGGTGTAGGAACGACACCTATGGGATCACAAGAATCCCTACTACGGTTGCGGGGCGCGGGGGTCGTGAGAAGAACGGATCAAACAGGTAGCACAAGGTCTCTTTATCCAGGTTCGGGCCGCGAGGACGCGTAAAACCCTACTCCTGCTTGGGTGGTTTGTTTATCCGGTGTTCTTGAACTAGCACTGGGGCGTGAGGAGCTCCAAAAATCCGAATCCTCCTCCTGGTCGCCCTGGGCCTCCTTTTATAGGGAAAGGGGTTGCCACGGTGGCACACAGGAGGTGGAAAGGTGCAGTGATCTGAGTCTATCGCCGTATTACATGACAAGGCGCCGTGTCGTCTTGCTTACGTGTCCTTGCTTTATCGGGGGCGGGGAGAGCCTGTCTCGTCGTCGCCGCTCCCTCTCGTGTTGACCGCGCCTACAGGCCAGCGGTGCCCGCGGTGCCATGTAGGCAGGCAGGCAGCTGAGGTGGCGCAGCGGTGGGTCTCCACGAAGGTTCGGTTGCCGCCACATAGGTGCCTGCCCAACTGGTTGGGTCGGCAGCTGCACGGTGAAGGCTTGATTGGCATGGGCCTGATGGTGGCCCTGCGGGTGTCCTTGGCAAGGGCCTTGCCGCAGCCCCGGCAAGGGTCTTGCCGGGGCCCAGGCAAGGGTCTTGCCGCGGTGTCTGCCGTCATCCCGGCAAAGGCGCTTGCCGGGGCCTGCGATCCTCCTTGGTTGGGATCCGCCAAGGGTCGTCATCTTCCATGGTATGTATCTGATCTTGAATGTCTTCACAAAGATCTGCATGCCACCAGGGGATGTCTCCGAATCCTTGCCCGTGGGGCGGTGGACTCAAGGATGATTAGCTCCGTGGGTGTGGGGCGAGTGGCCACGGCAAGGGTCTTGCGGGTTTATGGCCGCCCCGGCAAGGATCTTCTGGGGAGTCCGCTTCGTCCCTCTTGCTCTTTGTGGTCTTGGTCTTGGCATCGTTCTGCTCCTCTCGAGCTTCGTCCTTACCTTGGCTCACCTCCTTGCCTTGCTCAATGTGGTGGTGCCGCATTTCAACTGCCGCACAGTTATAGGGGTACAAAGGCGTACCCTCTTTTTGTCACCGGCAGAGCCCCGGGCTGGGCCACACGTAAGCGCAATCGCGAAGTTGGGCTAGGCCCAAAAAGCAGTCTTGTGAGCAGGCAGGGTGGTTTTACCGCGGTAAGTCTCTTCGCACGCTGCGCTTCCCATGCTTCCCGCGCGTGGCTCGCCGTGGGGAGGCGTGCGTGACGTGGGCGGCATGAGTGGGGCTGAGCTCACGCGCATCGTCGCTTCGTAGTAAAGGGGCGGTTCGCGCCTTCCCCATAAGCGGAGGGCGTGGGCGCGACCCATTCTTGAGCAGGGCGGGCGTGTTCTTCAAGGCGTCCACTCCCCACGATCACGGGGGGAGGTGAGGTCGCCTCACCCGTCGCCTCGGTCCCGCATGCTCACTACGTGGCTCTCATGCGCTTGGGGTGGCAGACGGTGGAGGCGGGAAACCGGGCCGTCGCGGGCCGGGGCAACGGGTTGGTCCCAGTTCCCTGCGCCTTCTGCGTCTTGATTGGCTGAGCGGGGCGGCCGAGCCCTCACCCCGTTCCTTTATAAAGAGCGGGGGCGGCGTCTCGCACTCTTCCATTTTCTCTTTCCTTCAGCTTTCGCTCCCCCTCCCTCTATCTGCCATGGAGAGAGGGAATCCTGGCTCTTCAACGGTGGCGGCAAGGGTCGCCGCTCGACAACGCGTCCTTCCTTCTCCTTCACGTGCGGTGGCAGAGCCAGCCGCGAGGGGAAGGGGGAGGGGGCGAGGCCGCGGGCGAGGCCGTGGACAAGGCCGAGGTGCTCAGGGAAGAGGAGAACGGGGCGGTGCGCTGGTCCCGCCTCTGCCAGTGGTTCCTCCCCCCACGGAGGGCCATGTTGGGGATGACCCTTGCGAGTTCTTCGTCAGGCTGTGCCGGCCGCCTCGCCATCGCCTTCGTCTCCCGACTCCCTTCGCGAGCGAGATGGAGCGGGATCTGCCGGAGTCACTGCGGCTGCACATGAGGGGCTGTTGGATCAGCGGTACGCGAGTTCGCGTCGACTTTCCAGCCCCTCAAGTGATGTATCTTGGTCGAGGGTGGAAGATGTTCGCCCATATCCACCGCTTGACGGCGGGGCTCACTCTCCATTTCAAGCTGATGGAGGGCGGCCTTCTCTCCATCAAGGTCTTCGGGTGCTTTGGGACTCGGGCAAGGTGCTGCGTGGAAGCTCTTATGATAGCGAGCTCCTCCTCGGCAGGAGTGGCGAGGAGGACAGCGGCAGCGGCAGCGAGGTAGCGGCGGCGGGATGGCGGGTCCGACTAGGTGTCGGGCGTCGCTCCGTCTTGGCACCGGCGATCCCATCATCCGTGTCGCCGGCTTCTGAACTTCTGGGGTCATCTCCTTGGGCGGCTGGCGTTGGGAGGCTGCGGAAGAGGAAGAGGCGGGCGGCAAGGCCGTCAAATCGAGTATCAGGCGCCGACGCCTTCGACAGCGTCTGATGTCCTGCCGCCTCGTCTTGAGCTCTGCTTCGGCGCTGCCATCACCATCCAGCCTTGACGGCCACCGAGATGTTCTCTTGGTGCCTCCTGCCACCCGTGCTTCGCCTAAGCGTCCCTTTTGCCCTTTTAGCCTCCTTGACCTGCCTCCACGAGAAGAGGGACAAGAGAGGGATTCTGGCACCTTATCTCTTTTTAGTTTGTAAGCCTTCAGGCCTAGGCTGAACTTAAAACTTGTAATCCCATTATTCATGTTTTTCATTCTCTATGGACTATACCTGAGTGGAATGTTTTTCATGAAGAAGGATGCTTGCCGGGTCATTTGTTTGCGGGTAGAACCCACGACAAGGAAT
Source organism: Aegilops longissima (assembly GCA_021605205.1). Taxonomy (NCBI): domain Eukaryota; kingdom Viridiplantae; phylum Streptophyta; class Magnoliopsida; order Poales; family Poaceae; genus Aegilops; species Aegilops longissima. Next base: position 205,342,927 of record CM038680.1, on the reverse strand, counting down.
AAATCCTTGATATCTCTAAGATAAACATTTCCTTGCCCGGCAACAGGCCCTGCCGTCTTCCCACTTCACTCGACCTTCTCATGCTTTTGGCGGAGGCAGGGATGAGGCGGGTTCAGGCTCCTCGTTTCATCCTTTTGCTGCCGCGACTACGACCAAACCTGGCCCCAGGAACGAGCCCTAGAGCCTAGAGTTTTTAGGGGAGCACGGTAGCTTGGGAAACAACGAGGTTTCACATACCTCAGTCCATAAGGGAATGCATGATAAGGAATGAAGAACTTATCTGAAGCTGCAGCCCCCGGCAACTCTGGATTGCCGTGGGTGAATCTTAAATGCTTGCAGCCCCGTGCATCTTGGCTTGCGGGGTCTAGATGCCGATCCGTCCCTCTTTTCTTTTTTTGTCGTCAAGCGATCCGGCAAGGATATCTGTGAGTCCTGTGAACCAAAGGAGACAAAAGAACGGCAAAGAGACGCACATCCGACCTCTAAGCTAGGGGTTAGTCGCCGCAAAGCACTATCAACCCTAACCAAGGACGAGACTCGACCTAGCATGCATGCTATAACTTAGGGCGCCGCTTCATTTATTTATGCTCGAGGTCTGCGCGGCTTTGTACAAAGGTTACATGCATCATCGGGAATGCTTGTACAAAAGGTGGCTTGCCGGGGCCCGACAAGCCGCGCCTCGGTAAAACTTGCGAAGATGCTCAATGTTCGGGAGTTACTCCTTTGAACAGCATCTTCGGTCTCGGCCGGACTGCGCGGGCACAGTGACTCGTGTTACCCGGTAAGGGCCTTCCACTTTGGCGTCAACTTGTTGGAATTCTTGGCCGATTGAGCGCGCCGAAGGACAAGGTCGCCTTCCTCAAGGCTTTGGGCATGAACCTTGTGGCTATGGTAGCGGCGCAAGGCTTCTTTGGTAGCGTCTGCTGCTCTCACACCACCGAAGGCGATCTTCCTCAAGGAGCACAGCATCATCTTGCCGCAGATTGCTCTTGCTCAAGCTCGTCATAGCGAGCACTCGAGGTGACCCGTATATGAGTTCGATGGGAGAACTGCTTCGCCCCATATACCGTGGCAAAAGATGTCCGGCGGTGGCTCGGTTTGGCGTCATCTGATCGACCAAAGAACCGCCGCAACTCATCAATCTAGCGCCTTCCACTCTTGTGCAGCTGTCAAAGGTCTTGGTCCTTAAGCCTCGCGATGCTTCAGCATTTTCCCTCTGAGCTTGACCATTGCTCATGGGGTGAGCAATGAAGCGAAAGCAGACTTTCTTGCCGAGGTCTTGGGTATATTGCATGAAGGTGCGGCTTGTGAACTGTGTGCCGTTGTCGGTGATAACCCTTGGGCACGCCAAAGCGGCACACCAGTCCCTTAAAGAACTTGACGGCTGGTGAGCTGTGACCTTCCTCATCGCCTCCACTTACGGCCACTTTGTGAACTTGTCGATTGCAACGTACAAGTACTCAAAGCCCCCGACAACGCGGGGGAAAGGGCCAGTATGTCGATCCCCCAGACCGAGAAGGCCCAGGAGAGAGGAATGGTTTGAAGGGCTTGAGCGGGATGGTGAATCTTCTTTGAATGGGCCGACACGCTTCACACCGGTGACTAGTGTCGTCGCATCTGGAGGCGGTGGGCGAGAAGAAGCCTTGCGGAATGCCTTGCGGCAAGGGCCCTTGACCCAATGTGGGATCCACATATGCCTCCGTGTATCTCTGCCAACAGCTCCAGTCCTTCCTCTCGAGGATACACTTCAATTTCACACCGTTCGGCCTCTTTACATGCAGGGCGTCATCGGCGAACTGGTACATGGTAAAGCGACGGGCTACTTTCCGCTTCTTCCTGCTCCTCGGGAAGTTCCCTGTTGGAGGAATAAATGCGGTATCTTGTGCCACGCGGAGCCTGGGGCTCGGCGGCGAGGACTAAAAACATTTCCTCCGCTTCTGAGGCGGCTGTCTGGGCGGCAAGAGCTTGGCCTCTGCGGAGCCGATCGTCCGTGGCGGGCTCGATATCCCCGCAACATCCTTGCCGGCCCGCCCCGGGAGCTTCGGCGGGAAAGTACTTGCCGAGCCCTGATTTCCTCCTCTTATTCTACTCGCTGATGGATCAGCGGATGGCTGAGTTAGCTGAAGCACAAAGGTACTGGTTCCACAGGTAGCTTGAGGGCAGCGTGTTTTGACAGTGTCGGCGACATCGTTCTCCGCTCGGGAACGTGTTCAGCTCAGATACCATCGGCACGCTCTTCTAGCTTTCTCACTTCATCGGCGTAGGCCTTCATCAGCGGGCTCTGGTAATCCTTGTTGACTTTCTTGACGACAAGCTGCGAGTCTCCCCGACGGCGAGTTTCTTGATTCGAGGTCCGCGCGATCCTAAGACCGCAAGCAGCCCTCGTACTCTGTCGTATTGTTTGTTGACACCTCCACAGGGAAGTGCATCGGATCACGTGCTTGAGGTGCTCTCCGATTAGGCGCGACAAGCGATCGCCAGCCCCGCGCTACTGTAAGGAGAAAGCTCCATCAAAGTACATGATCCAATCACAACTTGCCTCTTTGCCGGGAGAGCAGTCTCTTGAACTTCTTCGTCGGTGTTGCGGTCCATTTGCAATGAACTCTGCTAGGACTCGGCTCAAATCGTCAAGTACTTTCAAACTTGAGGCCAAAGCTGGACAGCTCCAATGCCCTCCACAATTCTTCCCGTTGCATCCGGATTGTGCAATATCCGTTCGCGAGGGAAGCGAGTGATGACAAGTGATCTCGTGTGCACGGAAGTAGTGGCGCAGCTTCCTCGAGGCCATAAGGAGGCGAAGAGCAGTTTCTGCACACCAGAGTACCTTGATCTAGCCCCCTGCAGGAGGGAACTAACAACCGGGTGCTGCCTCATTTTCTTGTTCGGTGGCACTTCAACTGGCTATGTCGTCTCTGCATTGGTGGTGTCGAGCTCTGCCGCTGCCATCTCCTCGTCGTCAACCTCTCTCTGCGCCACCAGCGCGGCGCTGACCACCTGGTCCGTTGCCGCCAGGTATAGCAGCAACGGCTCCTGTGGCCTAGGCGCAACTAGTATTGGCGCGGAGGAGAGGTACTTCTTCAAACCTTGTAATGCCGCTTCGGCTTCTGGCGTCCACTCCATCGGGCCCGCCTTCTTCAGGATCTTGAAAAAGGGAAGGGCACGCTCGGCGGACTTGGAAATGAACCTACCCATGGCGGCGACGCAACCAGCAAGCCGACGCACATCCTTGATCCGCTTGGGTGCTTCAATCTGCTCTATAGCTTTGATTTTGTCCGGACTGGCCTCTATCCCACGCTGTGACACCAAGAACCCGAGGAGCTTGCCGGATGGGACGCCAAAGACGCACTTCTCAGGGTTCAGCTTGAGATTGATCTTGTGCAGGTTTGTAAATGTTTCTTGCAAATCCGGTATGAGGGTTGCCCTGTCCTTGGTTTTGACCACTATGTCATCCATATAAGCCTCCATATTTCTATGGAGCTGGGGTTCAAAACCAATCTGGACCGCCCTTGCAAACGTCGAACCAGCACTCTTCAACCCGAAAGGCATCCGCATGAAACAATATGTACCACATGGGGTGATGAATGCGGTCTTATCTTCGTCTTCTCTTGTCATGAAGATCTGGTGGTAGCCGGAGTAGGCATCGAGGAATGACAATAGATCACACCCAGCCGTGGAGTCAACAATCTGATCGATGCGCGACAGCGAGAAGGGATCTTTACGGCAAGCCTTATTGATATCTGTGTAATCAATACACAGCCTCCACTTCCTATTTGCCTTGCGCACCACGACCGGATTTGCCAACCACGTTGGATGGAGCACTCCTCTTACCAAACCCGCTGCTTCCAGTTTCCGGATCTCTTCTGTGATGAACTCTTGTCGTTCCAAAGCTTGCTTTCCGACCTTCTGCTTGACGGGCCGCACATGAGGGCAGACAGCAAGGTGGTGCTCAATCACCTCCCTGGGAACACCAGGGATGTCGGAAGCTTGCCATGCAAACACATCGACATTCGTCCGCAGGAAGGTGACGAGCGCGTCTTCCTATTTGTCGTCAAGGGTGGAGCTTATGGTAAAAGCTCCTCCCTTGCCGTCCTCATTGACCGAAACCTTCTTGGTTCCCGGAGGTATGGCCCTGGGCTTCTTGTTTCCGCCGGTGGAGCTCTCTGGCACGTCCTCGATGGCAGCGCTACACTCCGAAGAGGTGCGCTTGCCGGAGTGGGTGTCCGAGGTCTCACCGGTCTTCTTCTTCTTCTTCCCTCCCGGGGTCCCAGCGGCAGGAGCAAGTGCCCTAGCGGCGGCAAATCTGCTGCAACCGCTGTTGGTATAGTAGGTCAGCATGAGATCAGCGCATCTTTCTTGTCGGAGGAATGGTGATGATCGTCCCAGTCTGGCATCTTGAGGTGTTGTAGGCGTGGTGTGGCGCCGCCATGAACTTGGCTAGCGCTGGCGGCCAAGGATCCCCTTGTAGGGCAAGGGGATCTTGGCAACATCAAACACGATCCTCTCCGTCCTGAAGTTCAAGTCGCTCCCAAAAGTCACGGGCAGCGTGACCTTTCCCTTGGGTTGGCTTCTTCCCGGGTTGACCCCCTGGAACATGCCCATCTCTTCAAGGTCTCCATCAGGAATCTGCAGTTCTCGATCACGGCAAGCGAGATCAAGTTCAGACCGGCCCCGCCATCTACTAGCATCTTCGTCACCTTGAGGTTGCGTATTGTTGGTGAAACCAACAACGGCAAGCACCCGACCGCAGTGGTGCGATCAGGGTGATCCTCGTTGTCAAAGATGATAGGTGTCTTTGGACCACTTCAGTGACCTTTGGGCATCAATCGGCGGCTCTGCCGCTGTAATCTCTCACGCCCATTGTTTAAGCCGCGGTGAGAAAATGCTGTGGCGCCGCTGTCCACGCACATAGCCTCTGTAGCTTTTGAAACTCTTGGTCGCGGATTAAATGCGTCCTCTTCGTGATCATCGTCTTACGGCTTTACATCCTTTGCCCGGCGGGCCTCTCCTGTTGCTTATCCTTGCCGTGGCGGCCCGCTTGGCCGCCACGCTTCTTCCGGACCCCTCAAGCACCGTCTCGGCCCTTCTCCTTGTCCCGCCTCTCATATTCAGCCCTCTGCTTCTCAGCGAGGAGCTCAACCTGTCGGCAGTCCTGGAGAGCATGGCCTTTGGTGCGATGGATCTTGCAGTATCGCTTGTCGGAGTTTCCTGGCTTCTCGGCAGCCGCCAAGGCCCGGCAGGCGACACATCCGGCAACCTCCTTGCCGGGGTCGTCTGCCTTGGTTTTTTTGGTGGAGACAGTGTCATCAGATCCCTCGACGGCAAGTACGGCTTTTCCTTTGCACTTCCTATTGCGGCGCCGGCCTTTCTTCGCCGGGGCGGCAATATCCTCATCTGAAGAGTCGGTTTCCACGCCGGCATCTTCGCCGGGGTACTTCCTTCCCTCTTCAGCTCGGGCACATTTGTCAGCAAGAACATAGAGTTCTGCTACATCTCTCACCTTGTTCATTGCCAGCTCTTCACGCATCTTGCAGTTACGCACGTTCTGATGAAACGCGCTGATGATGGCGGCAGGGTGAACATTAGGGATATTGTACCGTACCCGGCTGAACCTCTGAATATACTTGCGGAGACTCTCGCCTCCCTTCTGGGGAATGACGTGCAGGTCGCTTGCTTGGCCATGGGCTTGGTGGCCTCCAGTAAAGGCGCCTACGAACACATGGCACAAATCCGACCAGGAGGAAATAGAGTCTACTGGCAAGTGCATCAACCACGACATGGTGTTGGGTTTGAGAGCCAACGAAAAGTAGTTCGCAAGCACCTTATCGTCGCGGGCTCCGGTAGCCTGCATCGCGATGGTGTAGATGCTAAGGAACTCGGACGGGTGGGTCTTGCCACTGTACTTTTCGCCCACGTCGGGTTTGAAGGTGCGGTGAGTGGGCCACTGGAACTGCCGCAGCTCACGGGTAAAAGCCGGACAACCTACCTCGTAAGGTAGGCCTCCAAGGCTCCCCAGTGTCGGGTGGCTCACAGCAGGCCCTGCTCGCCTGTCTGATTGGTGGTGCGCTCCGCGCCGGCGCTCGATAGAGGTTCGAGCGTCTTCATGTCCTCGTTCCCGAAGAACTTGGCGCTGGTCACAGTGGGCCAGCGGGTCGGACGATGCTACGGAGATCTCGTCGCCCGTAATGTTGCGACGGGCTGGCGTCCGCGGTACCGGGCGAGGAGGAGGCGAGTGCACCGTGGTTGCGGCGCCGTTGGCTCTCCTGCCACTGGTGCGTGGGACTCCATCGGAACGTCGACCCGGGGGCTCCACCGGACTCGGTTCGTCTTTGTTGGCCACCGCAACAAGGCTTCGGATGGTGGCTCTCCATTCTTTGAGTTTCCCTGTAGTGGGAGGAAAATCGAGGAGCAACTGCATGCGCACCAGGGCTTCTGCTGGCGTTGGTGGCAACGAAACCTGCACGGATCACGACGCGCTTCGACTTCTGAACATGTCAGAAGGAGCTCTATCACGACCCTGCGGTCGCATGCCATCTTCACCAGCGCCTCGGCAAGCGGGCAGGTCTTCTAAGTCCCGGGAGTGGCGCTCGGGGCTCTTTCCGCGGCGACGCTCGGGGTCCTCGGCGTGATTACACTGTTCGTCGCGCGTCGCTTGGGAAGAGCGCGCCGTCGGCGCCGACGTGGGAGTCTTGGAAGCCCTCGCGTCGCCTGCGAGTGGGGTGGCAGCGATCTTGGAAGGCCCCGCGCCACCCGCGGAGGCCCTAACTCCGTCTTTGGATTTGGCGGCGTGCGGCCCGTTACCAGGCGCACGAACATCACCGCCTCCCAAACTTCGGCTGCTGGGACGGTGTTGGTGTTCGCGAACAGCGCCCCGTGTCCTTTCTGCGACCGGTCCGCTGCTCGCCCGTGTCGGGACGGGATGTCCGGCTTCCGACGGGCCAACCGCCATCGTCGTCCTCTTCTTGGGCGCCATGACGATGAAGAAGCATCGAACTAACTGCTAGAGCTGATTCTCACAACTGCGCGCCCCCTACCTGGTGCGCCAAAGATGTCGGTGTAGGAACGACACCTATGGGATCACAAGAATCCCTACTACGGCTGCGGGGCGCAGGGTTCGTGAGAAGAGCGGATCAAACAGGTAGCACACGAACTCTTTATCCAGGTTCGGGCCGCGAGGACGCGTAAAACCGTACTCCTGCTTGGGTGGTTTGTTTATCTGGTGTTCTTGAACTAGCACTGGGGCGTGAGGAGCTCCAAAAAGCCGAATCCTCCTCCTGGTCGCCCTGGGCCTCCTTTTATAGGGAAAGGGGTTGCCACGGTGGCACACGGGAGGTGGAAAGGGTACAGTGATATGAGTCTATCCTTCGTATTACATGACAAGGCGCCATTAATGCATCTTGCTTAGGTGTCCTTGCTTTATCGGGGACGGGGGAGAGCCGTGTCTCGTCCGTCGCTGCTCCCTCTCATGTTGACACGCGCCCTGGCCAGCGGTGCCCGTGGTGCCATGTAGGCAGGCAGGCAGCCGAGGTGGCGCAGCGGTGGGTCTCCACGAAGGTTCTCTTGCCGCCACGCAGGTGCCTGCCCAACTGGTTGGGTCGGCAGCTGCATGGTGAAGGCTTAATTGGCGTGGGCCTGATGGTGGCCCTTCGGGTGTCCTTGGCAAGGGCCTTGCCGCAGCCCCGACAAGGGTCTTGCCGCGGCGTCTGCCGTCATCCCCGGCGAGGCTCTTGCCGGGGGCCTTGTGGTCCTCCTTGGTTGGGATCCCTCCAAGGGTCGTCATCTTCCACGGTATGTATCTGATCTTGAATGTCTTCACAAAGATCTGCATGCCACCACGGGGATGTCTCCCGAATCCTTGCCCCATGGGGGCAGTGGACTCAAGGGTGATTCGCTCCGTAGGTGTGGGGCGAGTGGCCATGGCAAGGGTCTTGCCTGGTTTGCGAAAACCGCCCCCCCCCCCGGCAAGGATCTTGCCGGGGGAGTCCGCTTCGTCCCTCTTGCTCTTTGTGGTCTTGGTCTTGGCATCGTTCTGCTCCTCTCGAGCTTCGTCCTTACCTTGGCTCACCTCCCTTGCCTTGCTCAATGTGGTGGTGCCCGCGGCTCAGACTGCCCGTGCACAGTTATAGGGGTACAAAGAGCGTACCCCTCTTTTTGTACACCGACATCTACGAAGATCTTTATCGGTCAAACCGCATAACAACATATGTTGTTCCCTTTGTCATCAGTATGTTACTACTACCTCTTGAGCACTGCGTTGATTTTCCCTTGAACAGGAAAGGGTGATGCAGTAAAGTAGCGTAAGTATTTCCCTCAGTTTTATAGAACCAAGGTATCAATCCAGTAGGAGGTCACACTCAAGTCCATTGCACCTACACAAACAAATAAGAACCTCGCAACCAACGCGATAAAGGGGTTGTCAATCCCTTCACGGTCACTTACGAGAGTGAGATCTGATAGAGATGATAAGATAATATTTTTGGTATTTTTATGATAAAGAGTGAAAGTAAAGAAAGCAAGTAAACTGTAATGGAAATAACGGGAGATTAATGTGATGGAAAATAGACCCGGGGTCATAGGTTTCACTAGTGGCTTCTCTCAAGAGCATAAGTATTACGGTGGGTGAACAAATTACTGTCGAGCAATTGATAGAATTGAGCATAGTTATGAGAATATCTAGGTATGATCATGTATATAGGGATCACGTCTGTGACAAGTAGACCGACTCCTGACTTCATCTACTACTGTTACTCCACACATCAACCGCTATCCAGCATGCATCTAGAGTATTAAGTTCATAAGAACAGCATAATGCTTTAAGCAAGATGACATGATGTAGAGGGATAAACTCATGCAATATGATATAAACCCCATCTTTTTATCCTCGATGGCAACAATACAATACGTGTCGTTTCCCCTACTGTCACTGGGATCGTGCACCGCAAGATTGAACCCAAAGCTAAGCACTTCTCCCATTGCAAGAAAGATCAATCTAGAAGGCCAAACCAAACTGATAATTCAAAGAGACTTGCAAAGATAACCAATCATACATAAAAGAATTCAGAGAAGATCCAAAAATTGTTCGTAGATAATCTTGATCATAAACCCACAATTCATCAGTCTCGACAAACACACCGCAAAAGAAGATTACGTTGTATAGATCTCCAAGAGAATCGAGGAGAACTTTCTATTGAGATCCAAAGAGCGAGAAGAAGCCATCTAGCTAATAACTATGGATCCGAAGGTCTGAGGTAAACTACTCACACATCATCGGAGAGGCTATGGTGTTGATGTAGAAGCCCTCCATGATCGATGCCCCCTCCAGCAGAACGCCAGAAAAGGCCCCAAGATGGGATCTCACGGGGACAGAAGGTTGCGGCGGTGGAATTAGGTTTTCGTGGGCGCTTCTGATGGTTTTGGGGTACATAGGTATATATAGGAGGAAGAAGTAGATCAGTGGAGCCACAAGGGTCCCATGAGGATGGAGGGCGCGCCTGGGGGGGGGGGGGGTAGGCGCGCCCCCTGCCTCGTTGGTTGCTTGACATCCAATCCAAGTCCTCTGGATCATGTTTGTTCCAAAAATCACGTTCCCGAAGGTTTCATTCCGTTTGATATCTTTTTTCTGCGGAACACTGAAATAGGCCAAAAAAACAGCAATTTAGGTTGGGCCTCCGGTTAATAGGTTAGTCCCAAAAATAATATAAAAGTGTATAAATAAGCCCATTAAACATCCAAAACAGAATATATAATAGCATGGAACAATAAAAAATTATAGATACGTTGGAGACGTATCAAGCATCCCCAAGCTTAATTCCTGCTCGTCCTCGAGTAGCTAAATGATAAAAACATAATTTTTGATGTGGAATGCTCCTTAGCATAATTCTCAATGTAATTCTTTTTATTGTGGCATGAATATTTAGATCCGAAAGATTCAAGATAAAAGTTTAATGTTGACATAAAAACAATAATACTTCAAACATGCTAACCAAGCAATTATGTCTTATCAAAATAACATAGCCAAAGAAAGCTTATCCCTACAAAATCATATAGTTACGCTATGTTTCAATGTTGTCACACAAACGTTCTCATCATGCATAACCCCGATGACAAGCCGAGCAATTGGTTCATACTTTTAACGCGCTTAAGCCTTTTCAACTCTTACGCAATACCTGAGCACAAGCCATGGATATAGCACTATGGGTGGAGTAAAGTGTAATGATGGGGGTTATGAGAGAAGACAAAAAAGGTAGAAAGTATCACACTGACGCGGCTAATCAATAGGCTAAGGAGATGCCCATCGATTGATGTCAATGAGAGGAGTAAGGATTTCCATGCAACGGATGCACTAAACTTATAAATATATGAAAGCTCAACAAAAGAAACTAAGTAGGTGTGCATCCAATTTGCTTGCTCACGAAGACCTAGGGCATTTTGAGGAAGCCCATCATTGGAATATACAAGCCAAGTTCTGTAATGAAAAATTCCCACTAGTATATGAAAGTGACAACATAGGAGACTCTCTATCACGAAGATCACGATGCTACTTTGAAGCACTAGTGTCGAAAAGGATAGTAACATTGTCCCTTCTCTCTTTTTCTCTTTTTTTCTTTTTTTTCTTTTTTTCTTTGGGCCTTCTCCTTTTTTTCTTTGGCCTTTTTTGATTAGTCTGGAATCTCATCCCGACTTTTGGGGGAATCATAGTCTCCATCATCCTTTCCTCACATGGGACAATGGTCTAATAATGATGATCATCACACTTTTATTATTCACAACTAAACAACTACAACTCAATACTTAGAACAAAATATGACTCTATGTGAATGCCTCCGGCGGTGTACCAGGATATGCGATGAATCAAGAGTGACAAGTAGGAAAAAATTATGAATGGTGGCTTTGCCACAAAATACGATGTCAACTACATGATCATGCAAAGCAATATGACAATGATGAAGCGTGTCATAATAAACGGAATGGTTGAAAGTTGCATGGCAATATATCTTGGAATGGCTATGTAAATGCCATGATAGGTAGGTATGGTGGCTGTTTTGAGGAAGATATAAGGAGGCTTATGTGTGATAGAGCGTATCATATCACGGGGTTTGGATGCACCGGCGAAGTTTGCACCAACTCTCAAGGTGAGAAAGGGAAATGCACGGTACCGTAGAGGCTAGAAAATTGTGGAAGGTTGAGAGTGCGTATAATCCATGGACTCACATTAGTCATAAAGAACTCCTATACTTATTGCAAAAATTTATTAGCCCTCGAAGCAAAGTACTACTACGCATGCCCCTAGAGGGATAGATTGGTAGGAAAAGACCATCGCTCGTCCCCAATCGCCACTCATAAGGAAAGCAATAAAAGAACACCTATATGTCAAAATTGTCACACAACTTTTACCATATGTGCATGCTACGTGACTTGCCAACTCTAACACAAGTATTTCTCAATTTCACAATTACTCAACTAGCACACTCTATTATTACCACCTTTATATCTCAAAACACTTATCAAGTATCTAACTTCTCATGATATTCAATGAACTCAATATGGGAGATTAATTTCATAATTAAAGCAAATTACCATGCTGTTTAAGACTCTCAAAATAATATAAGTGAAGCATGAGATATCAATAATTTCTATAAAATATGACCACCGCCGTGCTCTCAAAGATATAAGTGATGCACTAGAGCAAAAGCTATATAGCTCAAAGGATATAAGTGAAGCACATAGAGTATTCTAACAAATTCCGAATCATGTGTGTCTCTCTCAAAAGGTGTGTACAGCAAGGATGATTGTGGAAAACTAACAAACAAAGACTCAAATCATACAAGACGCTCCAAGCAAAACAAATATCATGTGGTGAATAAAAATATAGCTCCAAGTAAATTTACCGATGGATGAGGACGAAAGAGGGGATGCCTTCCGGGTCATCCCCAAGCTTTGGCTTTTTGGTGTCCTTGGATTTACCTTGGGGTGCCTTGGGCATCCCCAAGCTTAGGCTCTTGCCACTCCTTGTTCCATACTCCATCAAATCTTTACCCAAAACTTGGAAACTTCACAACACAAAACTTAACAGAAAATCTCGTTAGCGAAAGAAAACAAAACACCATTGCAAGGTACTGTATTGAACTCATTCTTTATTTATATTGGTGTTAAACCTACTGTATTCGAACTTCTCTAAGGTTTATAAGATCTTTTACTAGTTAGATTCATCAAAATAAGCAAACAACAGACGAAAAACAGAATCTGTCAAAAACAGAACAGTCTGTAATAATCTGTAACTAACGCAAACTTCTGGAACTCTAAAAATTCTGCCAAATAAGGAAGGCCTAGATAATTTTGTTATTTATCTGCTGCAATTGGGATCAATATTATATCACGTTCTGGTATTTTTAACAATTGTTTTCATGAACATAAAGTTTCTGGAATTTTCAGCAAGATCAAAGTACTATCATCCAAGAAGATCCTATAGGTTTAACTTGGCACAAACACTAAAAAAACACAAAAACAAATCTAAACAGAGGCTAGATCAAAGATTTATTCCTAAACAGAACCAAAAAGCAAAAAAACTAAAAATAAAATTGGGTTGCCTCCCAACAAGCGCTATCGTTTAACGCCCTTAGCTAGGCATAAAAACAAGGATAGATCTAGGTATTGTCATCTTTGGTAGGCAATCCATAAGTGGCTCTCATAATAGATTCATATGGTAATTTAATTTTCTTTCTAGGGAAGTGTTCCATGCCTTTCCTTAATGGAAATTGGAATCTAATATTCCCTTCCTTCATATCAATGATTGCACCAATCGTTCTAAGGAAAGGTCTACCAAGAATAATAGGACATGAAGGATTGCAATCTATATCAAGAACAATGAAATCTACGGGCCAATAATTCCTATTTGCAACAATAAGAACATCATTAATTCTTCCGATAGGTTTCTTCATACTGGAATCTTGATCTATTTTCTCATTAACCACAGGTTCATTTTCTTTAAAATTCTTAAGAGCAACACCTACCTTAGATCCGTATTGGGTAATTTGGTTGTGGATCTTTCTATCCAAATTTTTAACCAACTCTACGGTGGCAACTTTATTTTCAATAATTTCAAGCCGTAGCATCACATGTTCGAAAGTTAAAATAGTTCCATTAACCAAAAGAGGTGGTGGGCCAAACAAATCTATCATAGCATTATAAGAATCAAAAGTATGGCTTCCAAAGAAATTTTCTCAGGTAATGGTATCAAGAATATATCTATTCCAAGGCGTGATGCCTACATAAAAATTGCGAAGAAGAACGGAAGTAGATTGCTTTCTAGCAGATTTATTTTGAGCGTTGCAAATTCTATACCAAGCATCTTTTAGATTTTCTCCCTCCCTTTGTTTAAAATTAAGAACTTCATTCTCGGGAGACAAAGGAGTAGATAAATGACTAGCCATAATGGCACATGGGACACAAAAGGCAAGCGAAAAAGAGAGCGAACGAATAAGAGAAGGCGAATAAAACGGCAAGGGTGAAGTGGGGGAGAGGAAAACGAGAGGAAAATGGCAAATAATGTAATGAGAGGGACAAGAGTTTGTGATGGGTACTTGGTATGTCTTGACTTGACTTGGCGCACAACCCCCCCCGGCAACGGCGCCAGAAATCCTTCTTGCTAACTCTTGAGCACTGCGTTGGTTTTCCCTTGAAGAGGAAAGGGTGATGCAGTAAAGTAGCGTAAGTATTTCCCTCAGTTTTTGAGAACCAAGGTATCAATCCAGTAGGAGGTCATGCTCAAGTCCCTTGCACCTACACAAACAAATAAGAACCTCGCAACCAACGCGATAAAGGGGTTGTCAATCCCTTCACGGTCACTTACGAGAGTGAGATCTGATAGAGATGATAAGATAATAATTTTGGTATTTTTATGGTAAAGAGAAAAAGTAAAGAAAGCAAGTAAATAGTAATGGAAATAACGGGAGATTAATATGATGGAAAATAGACTCGGGGGCCATAGGTTTCACTAGTGTCTTATCTCAAGAGCATAAGTATTACGGTGGGTGAACAAATTACTGTCGAGCAATTGATAGAATTGAGCATAGTTATGAGAATATCTAGGTATGATCATGTATATAGGCATCACGTCCGTGACAAGTAGACCGACTCCTGCCTGCATCTACTACTATTACTCCACACATCGACCGCTATCCGACATGCATCTAGAGTATTAAGTTCATAAGAACGGAGTAACGCTTTAAGCAAGATGACATGATGTAGAGGGATAAACTCATGCAATATGATATAAACCCCATCTTTTTATCCTCGATGGCAACAATACAATACGTGTCGTTTCCCCTACTGTCACTGGGATCGAGCACCGCAAGATTGAACCCAAAGCTAAGCACTTCTCCCATTCCAAGAAAGATGAATCTAGTAGGCCAAACCAAACTGATAATTCGAATAGACTTGCAAAGATAACCAATCATACATAAAATAATTTAGAGAAGATTCAAATATTTTTCATAGATAATCTTGATCATAAACCCACAATTCATCGGTCTCGACAAACACACCGCAAAATAAGATTACATCGAATAGATCTCCAAGAGAATCAAGGAGAACTTTGTATTGAGATCCAAAGAGAGAGAAGAAGCCATCTAGCTAATAACTACGGACCCGAAGGTCTGAGGTAAACTACCCACACATCATCGGAGAGGCTATGGTGTTGATGTAGAAGCCCTCCGTGATCGATGCCCCCTCCGGTAGAACGCCGGAAAAGGCCCCAAGATGGGATCTCATGGGTATAGAAGGTTGCGGCGGTGGAATTAGGTTTTCGTGGGCGCTTCTGATGGTTTTGGGGTACGTAGGTATATATAGGAGGAAGAAGTAGGTCGGTGATCCACGAGGGCCCCACGAGGGTGGAGGGCGCACCTGGGGGGTAGGCGCGCCCCCTGCCTCGTGGCCACCTCGTTGGTTGCTTGACGTCCACTCCAAGTCCTCTGGATCACGTTTGTTCCAAAAATCATGTTCCCGAAGGTTTCATTCCGTTTGGACTCCGTTTGTTATCTTTTTTCTGTGAAACACTGAAATAGGCAAAAAAAAATAGCAATTTGGGCTGGCCTCCGGTTAATAGGTTAGTCCCAAAAATAATATAAAAGTGTATAAATAAGCCCATTAAACATCGGAAACAGAATATATAATAGCATGGAACAATAAAAAATTATAGATACGTTGAAGACGTATCAGTTACTTGGCCGAGATTCGATCGTCGATATCATTATACCTAGTTAAATCTCGTTACCGGCAAGTCTCTTTACTCGTTCCGTAATGCATCATCTTGCAACTAACTCATTAGTCACATTGTTGGCAAGGCTTATAGTGATGTGCATTACCGAGAGGGCCCAGAGATACCTCTCCAACAATCGGAGTGACATATCCTTATCTCGATCTATGCCAACTCAACAAACACCATCGGAGACACCTATAGAGCATGTTTATAATCACCCAGTTACGTTGTGACGTTTGATAGCACACTAAGTGTTCCTCCGATATTCGGGAGTTGCATGATCCCATAGTCATAGGAACATGTATAAGTCATGAAGAAAGCAATAGCAATAAACTAAACGATCATTATGCTAAGCTAACGGATGGGTCTTGTCCATCACATCATTCTCAAATGATGTGATCCCATTCATCAAATGACAACACATGTCTACGGCTAGGAAACTTAACCATCTTTGATTAAGGAGCTCATCTAGTAGAGGCATACTAGGGACACTCTGTTTGTCTATGTATTCACACATGTACTAAGTTTCTGGTTAATACAATTCTCACATGAATAATAAACATTTATCATGATATAAGGAAATATAAATAACAACTTTATTATTGCCTCGAGGGCATATTTGCTTCAGCCAGGTCATCAGTGAGTGGAGAGATTCGGGCGGGTCACTTTGTGAGTCGCCAAGTCTAGCTGGGTCATACTTCCGGCTGGGTCATACCGTGGGGTATATCCCCGACAATTCATGCCAACTCAACTGACACCTTCGAAGATACCTATAGAACATCTTTATGATCACCCAGTTACGTTATGATGTTTGATAGCACACAAGGTATTCCTCCGGTATCCGGGAGTTACATGATCTCATGGTCAAAGGAATATGTACTTGACATTATGAAAGCAGTAGCAATAAACTGAACGATCATATGCTAATCTAACAGATGGGTCTTGTCCATCACATCATTCTCCTAAGGATGTGATCCCATTATCAAGTGACAACACATGTCTATGGAAACCTTAACCATAATTTGATCAACGAGCTAGTCTAGTAGAGGCTCACTAGGGACAGAATATTTGTTTATGTATCCACACATGTATTTAAGTTTCCGGTCAATACAATTCTAGCATGAATAATAAACATGTATCATGATTAAGGAAATATAATAATAACCACTTTATTATTGCCTCTAGGGCATATTTCCAACAGTCTCCCACCCGGACTAGAGTCAATAATCTAGTTCCATTGTCATGTGATTAATACCCAATGAGTTCTAAGGTGTGATCATGTTTTTCTTGTGAGGAAGTTTAGTCAACGGGTCTGCCACATTCACATCCATATGTATTTTGCAAATTTCTATGTCTACAATGCTCTACATGTAGCTACTCTAGCTAATTGCTCCCACGTTCAATACGTATCCATATTGAGACTCAGAGTCATCCTGATCAGGGTCAAAGCTTGCATCGATGTAACCCTTTATGATGAACTCTTTATCACCTCCATAACCGAGAAACATTTCCTTAGTCCTCTTAGATAACTAAGGATAATTTTGACCGTTGTCCAGTGATCCACTCCTGGATCACTATTATACCCCCTTGCCAAACTCATGGCAAGGCACATATCTGGTACACAACATGGCATACATAATAGAAGCTATGGCTGAGGTATAGGGAATGACTTTCATTCTCTCTCTATCTTCTGTCATGGTCAGGATTTGAGTCTTACTCAACTTCATACCTTGCAATATAGGCAAGAACCCTTTCTTTGACTGATCCATTTTGAACTTCTTCAAAACTTGTCAAGGTATGAGTTTGTGAAAGTCCTATTAAGTGTCTTGATCTATATCTAAAGATTTTTATGCCCAATATGTAAGTAGTTTCACCGAGGTCTTTCATTGAAATATTATTATTCAAGTATCCTTTTATGCTATCCAGAAATTCTATATCATTTCCAATCAGCAATATGCCATCCACATATAATATCAGAAATGCTACAGAGCTCCCACTCACTTTCTTGTAAATACAAGATCCACCATAAGTCTGTATAAAACCATATGCTTTGATCACCTCATCAAAGCGTATATACCAATTCCGACATGCTTGCACCAGTCCATAGATGGATCGCTGGAGCTTGCACACTTTGTTAGCACCTTTAGGATCGACAAAAACTTCTGGCCGCATCATATACAACTCTTCTTTAAGAAATTCATTAAGGAATGCAGTTTTGACGTCCATTTGCCAGAATTCATAATCATAAATGCGGCAATTGCTAACATGATTTGGACAGACTTAAGCATCGCTACAGGTGAGAAAGTCTCATCGTAGTCAACCCCTTGAACTTGTTGAAAACCTTTTACGACAAGTCGAGCTTTGTAGATAGTCATATTACCATCAGCGTCCATCTTCCTCTTGAAGATCCATTTATTCTCAATGGCTTGCTGATCATCGGGCAAGTCCACCAAAGCCCACACTTTGTTCTTTCTCATATATGGATCCTATCTCAGATTTCATGGCCTAAAGCCATTTGTCGGAATATGGGATCATCCTTGCTTCTTCATAGTTTGTAGGTTCGCCATTGTCTAACAACATGACTTCCAGGACAGGATTACCATACTACTCTGGTGCAGAACATGTTCTGGTTGACCTACAAGGTTCAGTAGTAACTTGATCCAAAGTTTCATGATCATTATCATTAGCTTCACTCTAGTTGGTGTAAGCATCATGAGAACGGGTTTCTCTGATGTTAAACTTTCCAATTCAAGAGAAGGTACAATTAACTCATCGAGTTCTACTTTTCTCCCACTCACTTCTTTCGAGAGAAACTCCTTCTCTAGAAAGGACCCATTTTTAGCAATAAAGATCTTGCCTTAAGATCTATGGTAGAAGGTGTACCCAATATTTTCTTTAGGGTATCCTACGAAGATGCACTTCTCCGATTTGGGTTCAAGCTTATCAGGCTGAAGCCTTTTGACATAAATGTCGCATCCCCAAACTTTAAGAAACGACATCTTAGGTTTCTTGCCAAACCAAAGTTCATATGGTGTTGTCTCAATGGATTTAGACGGTGCCCTATTTAACGTGAATGCGGTTTTCTCTAATGCATAATCCCAAAATGATAAAGGCAAATTAGTAAGAGACATCATAGAACGCACCATATCTAATAAAAGTATGATTACGACGTTCGAACACACCATTACGCTGTGGTGTTCCAGGTGGCATGAGTTGTGAAACAATTCCACATTGTTTTCAATGACGGCCAAACTCGTAACTCACATATTCTCCTCCGCGATCAGATCGTATGAACTTTATTTTCTTGTTATGATGATTCTCCACTTCACTCTGAAATACTTTGAACTTTTCAAATGTTTCAGACTTGTGTTTTATCAAGTAGATATACCCATACCAACTTAAATCATCTGGGAAGGTTTCGAAAATAAAGATACCAGCCGCGTGCCTCAATACTCTTCGGACCACATACATTAGTTTATATTATTTCCAATAATCATTAGCTCTCTCCATTGTTCCGGAGAATGGATATTTAGTCATCTACCCATGAGGCATGGTTCGCAAGTATCAAAGGATGCATAATCAAGTGATGCCAAAAGTCCATCCGCATGGAGTTTCTTCGTGCGCTTTACACAATATATGACCTAAACGATAGTGCCACAAGTATATTGCACTATTATTTTCAACTTTGCATATTTTGGCATCTATATTATGAATATGTGTATTACTACAATCGAGATTAAATAAAAATAGACCATTCATCAAAGGTGCTTGACCATAAAAGATATTACTCATATAAATAGAACAACCATTATTCTCCGATTTAAATAAATAACCATATCGCAATAACAAGATCCAGATATAATGTTCATGCTCAACGCTGGCACCAAATAACAATTATTGAGGTCTAAAACTAACCCCGAAGGTAGATTAGAGGTAGCGTGCCAACGGCGATCACATCGACCTTGGAACCATTCCCGACGCGCATTGTCACCTCATCCTTAGCCAATCTTCGTTTATTCCGTAGCTCCTGTTTCGAGTTACACATAAGAGCAACCAAATCGGTATCAAATCCCCAGGCGCTACTATGAACATTGGTAAGGAACACATCAATAACGTGTATATCAAATACCTTTGTTCACTTTGCCATCCTTCTTATCCGCCAAGTATTTGGGGCAGTTCCGCTTCCAGTGGCCATTTCCTTATTGTAGAAGCACTCAGTTTCAGGCCTGTGTCCAGCTTTGGGCTTCTTCACGGGAGCGACAACTTAGTTGCCATTCTTCTTGAAGCCCACTTTCTTTCCCTTGCCCTTTTCTTGAAACTAGTGGTCTTGTTAACCATCAACACTTGATGCTCCTTCTTGATTTCTACCTCTACCGATTTCAGCATCGCGAAGAGCTCGGGAATCGTTTTCGTCATCCCTTGCATATTATAGTTCATCACGAAGCCTTTGTAGCTTGGTGGTAGTGAATGAAGAACTCTATCAATAACACCCTCAACCAGAAGATCAATTCCCAGCTAAGTCAAGTGGTTATGATACCTAGACATTTTGAGTATGTGTTCACTGACAGAATTGTTCTCCTCCATCTTACAACTATTTCTTTGATCTCCATCTCCAAAGTATCGTCGTGATCTCCATCGTTGCATCGGAGTCGACTCGCCAACTATTGCTTCTACAACTATTGCTAACGCATAGCGATAAAGTAAAGCAATTACATGGGCTTGCATTTCATATAATAAATAAGAGACAACCCTAAGGCTCCTGCCGGTTGTCGATATTACATAACATGATCATCTCATACAACAACATATATCACATCATGTATTGACCATATCACATCACAACATACCCTGCAAAAATAAGTTAGATGTCCTCTACTTTGTTGTTGCAAGTTTTACGTGGCTGCTATGGGCTTCTAGCAAGAACCGTTCTTAACTATGCAAAACCACAATAGTGATTATCAAGTTTGTTGTTTTAACCTTCTTCAAGGATCGGCCATAGTCAAATTCGATTCAACTAAAGTAGGAGAAACAAACATCCGCCAGCCACCTTTATACAAAAAAAGTTGCATGTCGGTCGGTGGAACCGGTCTCATGTGCATGGACATGTAAGGTTGGTTGATAACCCACAAGTATAGGGAATCGCAACAGTTTTCGAGGGTAGAGTATTCAACCCAAATTTATAGACTAGACACAAGGGGAACCAAAGAATATGTGAAGGTATTAGCAGCTGAGTTGTCAATTCAGCCACACCTGGAGATTAATTATATGCAGCAAGGTGATCAGTAACAAAGTAGTTTGATAGTTTTGACAGTAGTGACAGTAGCAATATTAACGATAATAGTGATAGTAGTAGTTTTGTAGCAAGTGCAACAGTGATGATAGCAGTAATAACTTAGCAGAACAATATAAGATAAATTTGTAGGCATTGGATCGGTGACTTGTTGGATGATATTCATCATGTGATAGTTATAACCTAGGGCGATACGACACTAGCTCCAGTTCATCGATATAATGTAGGCATGTATTCCATAAATAGTCATACGTGCTTTATTAAAAGAACTTGCATGACATCTTTTGTCCTACCCTCCCGTGGCAGCATGGTCATATTGGAAACTAAGGGATATTAAGGCCTCCTTTTAATAGAGAACTGGAACAAAGCATTAACACATAGTGAATACATGAACTCTTCAAACTATGGTAATCACCGGAAGAAGTTCCGGCTATTGTCACTCTAGGGTTACCGGATCATAACACATAGTAGGTGACTATAACTTGCAAGATCGGATCTAAAACATGGATATAATGATGATAACATAAACGGTTCATATATGAGTTCATGGCACCCGGGCCCAAAGTGACAAGCATTAAGCATGGCAAAGTCATAGCAACATCAATCTAAGAACATAGTGGATACTAGGGATCAAGACCTACCAAAACTAACTCGATTACATGATGAATCTCATCCAACTCCTCACCAACCAGCGAGCCTACGAAGGAAGTACTCACTCCCGTTGGGGAGCATCATGGAATTGGTGATGGAGATGGGTTGGTGATGATGAAGAACGAAGACCCCCCCTCTCCGGAGGCCCAACGGACTCTAGATTCGCCCTCCCGTGGAAGAACGGGGCTTGGCGGCGGCTCCGTATCGTGGATCATGATAATTCTTTGTCCCTGATTTTTTCTCCGAAAATAGGAATATATAGCGTCGTTTTCAGGGTCAGCTGGGCCAACAGGTGGGTCCAACCAACCTGGGCGTGCCAGGAGAGGGGGGCGCGGATACGTCTCCAACGTATCTATAATTTTTGATTGTTCCATGCTATTATATATTCTGTTTTGGATGTTTAATGAGCTTATTTACACACTTTAATATTATTTTTGGGACTAACCTATTAACCGGAGGCCTAGCCCAAATTGCTGTTTTTTGCCTATTTCAGTGTTTCGCAGAAAAAGAATATCAAACGGAGTCCAAACGGAATGAAACCTTCGGGAGCATGATATTTGGAACAAACGTGATCCACGGAACATGGAGTGGACGTCAAGCAACCAACGAGGAGGCCACGAGGCAGGGGCGCGCCTACCCCCTGGGCACGCCCTCCACCCTCGTGGGCCCCTCGTGGCTCCACCGACCTACTTCTTCCTCCTATATATACCTACATACCCCCAAACCATCGAGGAGCACCACGAAAACCTAATTCCACCATCGCAACCTTCTGTACCTGTGAGATCCCATCTTGGGGCCTTTTCCGGCGCTCCGCTAGAGGGGGCATTGATCACGGAGGGCTTCTACATCAACACCATAGCCTCTCTGATGATGTGTGAGTAGTTTACCTCAGACCTTCAGTGTCGGATTTCGGGTTCCGGCAGACCCTTAAGGTTCGATCTCTGGGGTGCGCGCGGAGATCCAACCCTCCACCGTCTCGTACCTCGCCGAATCGCAGGGACCTAAACTACTAAGAAGAACAGCACAAGAGACACGAGATTTATACTAGTTCGGGCCACCG
This sequence comes from Aegilops longissima, assembly GCA_021605205.1. NCBI lineage: Eukaryota > Viridiplantae > Streptophyta > Magnoliopsida > Poales > Poaceae > Aegilops > Aegilops longissima. Next base: position 205,320,673 of record CM038680.1, on the reverse strand, counting down.
TTGTGGTGTAATACCCTACTCTAGTTTGTGGCGTGGTGGATTGCCTCTTGGGCTGATGAGAAACAATACATGGAAGAACAGCCTCGCGAGGGTCTGTTCTTGGTGGGTGTGATGAACTACTAAGTGGTGTCCCGTCGCTCTAGCTTGAGGATCGGGTCTCTATCTCTCTCTGATCTGGATGCGGATTGTCCTATCCCTTCCTCTACGATCGTCTTGTCGTCCCCCCTACTATGATGGCTAGCTCTACTTATATAGACGAAGGCCCTGGGCCTCTTCCCAAATATTGAGCGGGAAGGGCGCCAACAATTGGCCATTTTGAAGGTGAACAGCGGGTACACTTATCTTGACTAAAGTTGGTCCTCGCCTGCCAAAGGCTCTGGTGATGACGCCTGCTTGGGCTCCACAATGACTCCCTTCCAGCCGTTGGGGCTGGTCTTGGTCTTGTTGCACCCAAACGTATGCCTTTGCTTGATGCTCTCACCTGCGCTTGCTCCCTTTGCACCATAGAGGAAAGGAGGACGCTGCGCGGGCTGGCGCCCGACTGGTGCCCTTGGTCGTCATGGCTTGCGTCATGGGCACCTCGCGAGGTACCCTGCCTTGAACTCTCCGCCTCCTCATGAGCTAGCTTTGACGAGGCCGTGCACAGGAAGCTCTGGTCGTCCGCCCAGAGGCCCCTCACGAGGGTCTTGAGCTTGTGTTGATGAAGATGGGCTGTCCTGGCCTCCTTTGAGCCACGCCGCAGGCCGTGGCGAGCAAGTCTGGGACCCCATTCCCGAACGCCGACAAGAGCCCCGGCCCTGGCGTGCCTGAACTTGGCCGAGCGAGAGGCGAAGGGCAAGTCTGAGCGTCATGAGCCCCTAACAGCCTGCGGCCTTGGGCGCCGCGTGGCGGTTGATTGGACATGTGCGCATTGCATCCCCACGATGCCTCGGTAACCTCCCGGATTCGACAAGTCCCTGCATGCAGAGTTGGTCATGGTGATCGTGGAGGCCGACGGTTGGCCTCCGCCGGCTATAAGTACGGAACGGCGTGTGCCCTTCCAGTCTATCCTTCTACTTCTCCTCTTCCTCGTCTCGTCTGGCTGTCATGGCTCCTATCTGCCGGTTCTCCAGGGAAGAGAACGGAAAGGCTCCTCAAGAGGATCCTGACCCGCTCCCCCCAAAGAAGCGGCTTGCTCTCTGGTGTCGAGGCAGGGCCCTTGGAGGCGCCATGCCCTGGTGCGTGCGGCCGCCACCAGGTTTCCTCTTCCTTGTACGCGAAATTGGTGGCCCTGAAGGAGGCGACGCCGGGCGCCACGAGCGGCGCCGCCGACGACGCCGGCGGGTCACGAAGGTGTGCGTCTTCCCCCTGGAGTCCACGCCGAGGGCTCCTGCCGGTAGTTCGTGCTCTGCGTCGCCGCGCCTCCCAAGTCTTGGATTCGTCTTCCTTCTTTCTTCGCCTCCGTCGTCCGGCAGGGGGAGCCCCTGGGAATCTGGCTGCAGCACGCCAGCTGCGGCACCCTCAGGTCTGGGGCAGAGGTTGCGGTAGTTGCCCCGGGTGAGGTCTTCATGACTCGAGGCTGGGACGAGGTCGCCCGGGTCTGCAGGGCGAGGGGTGCCCTCATGATCCACCTGGAGTACGACGGTGCTTCGGTGATGTCCTTCAAGCTCTTCGACGCAGAGGGTCATCGGCTGGAGTGCTGCCCCGGGAGAGGTGGTCGGGGTCCTGCTGTGGTGAGACGGAGGCCGACCGACCACTCCCTTGGCAGCTTCTCAGACGACGAAGGCGCCGGAGGATCCAGCGACTCCGCCGGGCTCTTCGCGACGTCGGAGATGAGCGACGACAGCTACGAGCCCCCGAGCCTGCGCCGCTCTCGGAGCAGGGCGGGCTCGTCAGGTCGTCGCCGCCACTGATCTGGATGGGGTCGGCTCCGGACCGGGTGGCCCACTGTTGATGATGGCGTCTGCCATGGTGGTCCCTGTAGATAGGACTCCTTAGGATTCGCGTCTTTTGTTCTTGCGAGGAGCCAAGAATGTACCCCGCGGGGGCTTGTAAGATGTTTATAGCTTCGTTTGTCAATATGATCCTTATTGTGAGGCTATGCGGGATGCTCATTCCGTTCTAGCTCAATTTCTTCCTTTCAGACCTCGTGAGGGCTTGATGTTCTGCGCCGACAGGTCCCAGTCCCAAGGCGGCTTCAGCCGTCGCTGGTATGCCAGGTCGCGATGCCCTGGTCAAGGCCAGGAGGTGAGCGGCCCGAGGTCCGGTAAGAGCCTCTGAGTCGCGATGCTCAGGGGGTCCCCCTTGGCGCTCAAGCATCCATCATTCGGTGAGAAAGGAGAGCGACGTTGCTAACACGGAGTTGCATTGAGTGTGGGGATGGTGTTGCGATGACTAGTGTGTCCGGAGGGTGACTTATCTCGAGGGTCAGGACAATGCCTCCTGGTGCGGCGCCAGGTCCGTGCCTTGGCCGGCGAGAGATTGCGTGGCGAGGTCGTTTCGTGCTCCTTGGAGGGACCCTGCAGGTTCACCACAAAAGGAACAAGAGCTTGCCGTGGCGATCGTTAGTCCTGCCGTTAGTTGCCTTGGAGAGGCATGAGAGGCCTCGCGAGGTGTGTCGGGCACCCGTGAGCCAGCGCGGGACTCACGAGGCTCTACCTCAAGGCGGGTTGCGCCTGGCTCTGGGCCTTATCTTCGAGTGTGTTCCTGCAAATTTGGCGGATGCGGTGCTCACGTCTTGGTCCCGGCTCTCGGGCTGGTCTCGACCATCGCTGGCAAGCCGGTCGCGATGCCATGGACAAGACCAGAGGGTGAGGGCGAGAGAGCGGTAGGAGCCACGAGTCGCGATGCTCGTGCACCCCCTTTAACGCACAAGCTAGGTTAGATGGCGCAACTCTCGTCCTCGGGTCCCAGCTCTCGGGCTGGTCTCGGCCGTCGGCCGGCAAGCCAGGTCGCGATGCCATGGACAATACCAGAGGGTGAGGGCGGAGAGCGGTAGGAGCCACGAGTCGCGATGCTCGGGCACCCCCTTTAACGCGCAAAGCTGGGTCGACGCCGCAACTCTCGTCCTCGGGTCCGGCTCTCGGGCTGGTCTCAGCCGTCGGGCAAGCCAGGTCGCGATGCCATGGACAAGACCAGAGGGTGTGGGCCGGAGAGCCGGTAGGAGCCCTGAGTCGGGATGCTCAGGCACCCCACCTTTAACGCGCAAGCTGGGTTAGATGACGAAACTCTACGTCCTCGGGTCCCGGCTCTCGGGCTGGTCTCAGCCGTCGCTGGCAAGCCAGGTCGCGATGCCATGGACAAGACCAGAGGGTGAGGGCCGGAGTGCCGGTAGGAGCCCTGAGTCACGATGCTCAGGCACCCCCCTTTAACACGCAAGATTCCGCCACCCAGGAAAAGGCTCCAAATAACAAGCATGGTGGAGCGAGAGCATAACCCTAAGGAAAAAACAGGAAGGATACATGCCGCTGGGTCTGGCCCGAGCGGCTTGGGAATGATGCAGCCCGAGGGGCGCCCCCAACAGGATAAGCTAATGACATGAAATAAAAGGGATACATGCCGCAGGACGGACCCACGCGGCACAGGAATAATCTGACCTGAAGGCGCTCCACCGAAATAAAACTTAAAGATGTCACCGGAGATGTTGGGGATGAAGGGGTGTTGGTGTAGCAGACTCGGTGGGCTGCGGAGCGATCCTCACGAGCCCCAGGCCCGGGGGCCTCGGGAGGCTCGGGAGGCGCTGGCGGCTCCTCATGGACCATCTCCATCTCTGCCAGGGCTGCGGCGTGCCTGACCTCTTGAGCCTCCAGGATGGTCCTCGTGAGACGCTGGTGCGCAGCTGCCACGTTTGGCAGGCCATAAGGCATGCGTGCGTAGGCTGGGGGCGGACCCTCGCAGGCGTCCCACTCGCGAGGGCAGGCGCTCTTGAGATCTTGGCTCGGTTGAGCCCTGGTATGTCGATGCAGACGCGCAGCCCACCATCCTCGCTGGATGGGGGCCACAGCGGTGGCGGGCTGCCCCTCATGACCCTTGACTCCTGTAGCTCCTAAATGGCCTTGCTGATGAACTCTTGAGGGTTCTGCCCTCCTGGTCTTGCTCCTGCTTGCGGGAAACGTGCTTCGAAACACGCCTCCACGTGGTGCCCAAGCGCCTCCCTCGAGACCTTGGCGAGGTCGGCGGCCCTCCAGGGGAGAGCCCCCGAGCCCTGCCTGAGGAGGGCGCCGGGCGCACTTTCCTATGCAATGGAAGGAGGCTCCCCCTGGCCCGGTGCGGACCCTGAGGGGCCTGTCTCTTGAAGAGCCGGGCCGGTCGATGTCTTCTTCTTCTTGGGTGCGGCCTCGGGAGGCCTCCTGCCGCTGTGGTCTGGGTCTTCCAGCGATGCGGCCTGAAAAGCTCGCTCCAGGGAGCACACTGCATCTCTCTCTTCATAGGGCACCGTGATGACTACGCCGCTTTCCTGGCATCTTGAGGATGTTGTAGCCGTGGTGGGTTACGGCCATGAAGGAAAGGAGGACGCTGCGCGGGCTGGCGCCCGACTGGCGCCCGACTGGCGCCCTTGGTCTTCATGGCTTGCGTCATGGGCACCTCGCGAGGTACCCTGCCTTGAACTCTCCGCTTCCTCATGAGCCAGCCTGACGAGGCCGTGCCTGAGGAAGCTCCTGGTCGTCCGCCCCGCGAGGCTTGGCCCCTCACGAGGGTCTTGAGCTTGTGTTGATGAAGATGGGCTGTCCTGGGCCTCCTTTGAGCCACGCCGCAGGCCGCAGGCAGGCAAGTCTGGGGACCCCCGTTCCCAGAACGCCGACATTCGGGTACATAGTTATTAGCTAGATGGCTTCCTCTCTCTCTTTGGATCTCAATACAAAGTTCTCCTTGATTCTCTTGGATATCTATTTGATGCAATCTTCTTTTGCGGTGTGTTTGTCGAGATCCGATGAATTGTGGGTTTTTGATCAAGATTATCTATGAACAATATTTGAATCTTCTCTAAATTCTTTTATGTATGATTGGTTATCTTTGCAAGTCTCTTCGAATTATCAGTTTGGTTTGGCCTACTAGATTGATCTTTCTTGCAATGGGAGAAGTGCTTAGCTTTGGGTTCAATCTTACGGTGCTCAATCCCAGTGACAGTAGGGGAAACGACACGTATTGTATTGTTGCCATCGAGGATAAAAAGATGGGGTTTATATCATATTGCATGAGTTTATCCCTCTACATCATGTCATCTTGCTTAAAGCGTTACTCTATTCTTATGAACTTAATACTCTAGATGCATGCTGGATAGCGGTCGATGTGTGGAGTAATAGTAGTAGATGCAGGCAGGAGTCGGTCTACTTGTCACGGACGTGATGCCTATATACATGATCATACCTAGATATTCTCATAACTATGCTCAATTCTATCAATTGCTCGACAGTAATTCGTTCACCCACCGTAATACTTATGCTATCTTGAGAGAAGCCACTAGTGAAACCTATGGCCCCCAGGTCTATTTTCCATCATATTAATCTCCCGTCAACAAGCTATTTCTATCTTTGTTTATTTTGCAATCTTTACTTTTAATCTTTATCATAAAAATACCAAAAATATTATCTTATCTTCTCTATCAGATCTCACTTTTGCAAGTGGCTGTGAAGGGATTGACAACCCCTTTATCGCATTGGTTGCAAGGTTCTTATTTGTTTGTGTAGGTGCAAGGGACTTGAGCATGGCCTCCTACTGGATTGATACCTTGGTTCTCAAAAAATAAGGGAAATACTTACGCTACTTTGCTGGATCACCCTTTCCTCTTCAAGGGAAAACCAACGCAGTTCTCAAGAGGTAGCAAGAAGGATTTCCGGCGCCGTTGCCGGGGAGTCTACGCACAAGTCATGACATACCAAGTACCCATCACAAACTCTTACCCCCCGCATTACATTATTTGCCATTTGCCTCTTGTTTTCTTCTCCCCCACTTCACCCTTGCCGTTTTACTCACCCTCTTTTCCATTTGCCTCTTTTCGCTTGCTTCTTGTTTGCTCGTGTGTTGGATTGCTTGCTTGTCACGATGTCTCAATACAATACTAAATTGTGCGACTTTACCAATACCAGCAACAATGATTTTCTTAGTACCCCGATCGCTCCTCTTACCGAAGCTGAATCTTGTGAAATTATTGCTGCTTTGTTGAATCTTGTCATGAAAGATCAATTCGCCGGCCTTCCTAGTGAAGATGCCGCTACCCATTTAAATAGCTTTGTTGATTTGTGTGATATGCAAAATAAGAAAGATGTGGATAATGATATTGTTAAATTGAAGCTATTTCCGTTTTCTCTTAGAGATCGCGCTAAAACTTGGTTTTCGTCTTTGCCTAAAAATAGTATTGATTCTTGGAATAAGTGCAAAGATGCTTTTATCTCTAAGTATTTTCCTCCCGCTAAGATCATCTCTCTTAGAAACGATATTATGAATTTCAAGCAACTTGATCATGAACATGTTGCACAAGCTTGGGAGAGAATGAAATTAATGATACGTAATTGCCCTACTCATGGTTTGAATTTGTGGATGATTATACAAAAAATTTATGCCGTATTGAATTTTGCTTAAATCTTTTAGATTCGGCCGTGGGTGGCACTTTTATGGAAATCACTTTAGGAGAAGCTACTAAAATCCTAGATAATATTATGGTTAATTATTCTCAATGGCACTCTGAAAGATCTACTCGTAAAAAGGTTCATGCGATTGAAGAAATTAATGTTTTGAGTGGAAAGATGGATGAACTTATGAAATTGTTTGCTAATAAGAGTGTTTCTTCTGATCCTAATGATATGCCTTTGTCTACTTTCATTGAGAATAATAATGAATCTATGGATGTGAATTTTGTTGGTAGGAATAATTTTGGTAACAACGCATATAGAGGAAACTTTAGTCCTAGGCCGTACCCTAGTAATTCTTCTAATAATTATGGTAATTCCTACAACAATTCTTATGGAAATTTTAATAAGATGCCCTCTGATTTTGAGACTAGTGTTAAAGAATTTATGATTTCTCAAAAGAATTTCAATGCTTTGCTTGAAGAAAAATTGCCTAAGATTGATGAATTGGCTAGGAACGTGGATAGGATTTCTCTTGATGTTGATTCTTTGAAACTTAGATCTATTCCACCTAAGCATGATATCAATGAGTCTCTCAAAGCCATGAGAATTTCCATTGATGAGTGCAAATAAAGAACCGCTAGGAGTGCGTGCTAAGAAAGATTCCTTTGTGAAGGCATGTTCTTCTAGTTTTTATGAGAATAAAGATGAAGATCTAAAAGTTATTGATGTGTCCCCTATTAAATCTTTGTTTTTAAATATGAATCTTGATGATGATGGGACTGGAGATGAGTCAACTTTAGTTAGAAGGCGTCCCAAAAATTCAGAGTTTTTAGATCTTGATGCTAAAATTGGTAAAAGTGGGATTGAAGAGGTCAAAACTTTAGATAGCAATGAACCCACTATCTTGGATTTCAAGGAATATAATTATGATAATTGCTCTTTGATAGATTGTATTTCCTTGTTGCAATCCGTGCAAAATTCTCCTCGTGCTTATAGTCAAAATAAAGCTTTTACTAAACATATCGTTGATGCTTTGATGCAATCTTATGAAGAAAAACTTGAGTTGGAAGCTTATATCCCTAGAAAACTTTATGATGAATGGGAAGCTACAATTAAAATTAAAATTAAAGATCATGAATGTTATGCTTTGTGTGATTTGGGTGCTAGTGTTTCCACGATTCCAATAACTTTGTGTGATTTGCTAGGTTTCCGTGAATTTGATGATTGTTCTTCAAACTTGCACCTTGCGGATTCCACCATTAAAAACCTACGGCAAGAATTAATGATGTTATTATTGTTGAAAATAGGAATTATGTGCCCGTAGATTTCATTGTTCTTGATATAGATTGCAATCCTTCATGTCCTATTATTCTTGCTGGACTTTTCCTTAGAACGATTGGTGCAATCATTGATATAAAGGAAGGGAATATTAGATTCCAATTTGCGTTAAGGAAAGGCATGGAACACTTCCCTAGAGAGAAAATTAAATTACCATATGAATCTATTATGAGAGCCACCTATGGATTGCCTACCAAAGATGGCAATGCCTAGATCTATGCACGCTTTTATGCCAAGCTAGGGGCGTTAAACGATAGCGCTTGTTGGGAGGCAACCTAATATTATTTTATTTTTTTGACTTTTGGTTCTGTTTAGGAATAAATAATCCATCTAGCTTCTGTTTAGATTTTGTTTTGTGTGTTAATTAGTGTTTCTGCCAAGTAGAACCTTTGGGAAGACTTGGGGGAAGTCTTTGCGATCATGCTGTAAAAACAGAAACTTTAGCGCTCACGAGATTAGCTACAACTTTTTACTGGAGAGTGCTATTTAGTTGATTCTTTTTTCAGATGATTAATAGATCAATTTATTTTAGAATTTTTGGAGTTAAAGAATTTTGAGTTAGTTACAGATTACTACAGACTGTTCTGTTTTTGACAGATTCTATTTTTCGCGTGTTGTTTACTTATTTTAATGAATCTATGGCTAGTAATGGAGTTTATGAACCATAGAAAAGTTGGAATACAGTAGGTTTGACACCAATATAAATAAATAATGGGTTCATTACTGTACCTTTAAGATATGTTTTGTTTTCTTTCGCTAACGGAGCTCACGGGATTTTCTGTTAAGTTTTGTGTTGTGAAGTTTTCAAATTTTGGGTAAAGATTTGATGGATTATGGAATATGGAATGGAAAGAGCCTAAGTTTGGGGATGACCAAGGCACCCCAAGGTAAAATTAAAGGACAACCAAAAGCTCAAGCTTGGGGATGCCCCGGAAGGCATCCCCTCTTTCGTCTTCGTCTATCGGTAATTTTACTTGGAGCTATATTTTTATTCACCACATGATATGTGTTTTGCTTGGAGTGTCTTGTATGATTTGAGTCTTTTCTTTTAGTTTATCACAATCATCATCTCTATACACACCTTTTGAGAGAGACACACATGATTCGGAATTTGTTAGAATACTCTATGTGCTTCACTTATATCTTTTGAGCTATATAATTTTTGCTCTAGTGCTTCACTTATATCTTTTAGAGCACGGCGGTGGTTTTATTTTATAGAAATTATTGATCTCTCATGATTCACTTATATTATTTTGAGAGTCTTAAACAACATGGTAATTTGCTTTAATTGTGAAATTAATCCGAATGTGATAGGCATTCAAGAGGAGCATAATAAAAACTTCCGTATTGAGTTCATTGAATATCACGAGAAGTTTGATACTTGATAAGTGTTTTGAGATATAAAGGTGGTAATATTATAGCATGCTAGTTGAGTAATTGTGAAATTTAGAAATACTTGTGTTAAGGTTGGCAAGTCCCGTAGCATGCATATATGGTAAAAGTTGTGTGACAATTTTGACACATAAGGTGTTCTTTTATTGCTTTCCTTATGAGTGGGGTCGGGGACGAGCGATGGTCATTTCCTACCAGTCTATCCCTCTAGGGGCATGCATAGTAGTACTTTGCTTCGAGGGCTAATAAACTTATGCAATAAGTATATGAGTTCTTTATGACTAATGTGAGTCCATGGATTATACGCACTCTCAACCTTCCACAATTTTCTAGCCTCTACGGTACCTTGCATTTCCCTTTCTCACCTTGAGAGTTGGTGCAAACTTCGCCGGTGCATCCAAACCCCATGACATGATACGCTCTATCACACATAAACCTCCTTATATCTTCCTCAAAACAGCCACCATACCTACCTATCATGGCATTTCCATAGCCATTCCGAGATATAGTGCCATGCAACTTTCCACCGTTACGTTTATTATGACACGCTCCATCATTGTCATATTGCTTTGGACGATCATGTAGTTAACATCGTATTTGTGGCAAAGCCACCATTCATAATTTTTTCAAACATGTCACTCTAGATTCATTGCATATCCCGGTACACCGCCAGAGGCATTCACATAGAGTCATATTTTGTTCTAAGTATTGAGTTGTAATTCTTGAGTTGTAATTCTTGAGTTGTAAGTAATAAAAGTGTGATGATCATCATTATTAGAGCATTGTCCCATGTGAGGAAAGGATGATGGAGACTATGATTCCCCCACAAGACGGGATGAGATTCCGGACTAAAAAGAAGAAGAGGCCAAAAAAAAGAGAAGGCCCAAGAAAAAAAGAAGAGAAAAAAATATAAAAAATGAGAGAAAAAGAGAGAAGGGATTAGCACCGTGATCTTCATGATAGAGAGTCTCCTATGTTGTCACTTTCATATACTAGTGGGAATTTTTCATTATAGAACTTGGCTTGTATATTCCAATGATGGGCTTCCTCAAAATGCCCTAGGTCTTCGTGAGCAAGCAAGTTGGATGCACACCCACTTAGTTTCTTTTGTTGAGCTTTCATACATTTATAGCTCTAGTGCATCCATTGCATGGCAATACCTACTCCTCTCATTGACATCAATTGATGGGCATCTCCATAGCCTATTGATTAGCCGCGTCAATGTGAGACTTTCTACCTTTTTGTCTTCTCTCATAACCCCCATTGTTGTGGTTTTTCACGGCAGATGTCCTACTGCAAGGACTTAGACGTGGAGCCATCGCGACGGGTTAGCTTAAAGGGGTTAAAGCGGATAGAGGATGCAGGGAGTTTATACTGGTTCGGCCCCTTGCGGTGAAGGTAAAAGCCTAATCCAGTTGTTGTGGAATTTCTAGGGTTTCGATGACCAGGGAGCGAATCCGCTATGCCTGGCTCTCGAATTGTTGTCTGTTGTCCCTAAACCGCCGCCGGGTCGTCCCTTTATATACACAGGTTGACGCCCCTCAGTTTACAGAATCCCGAGGCCGGCTCATAAACGTGTCCGGCCTGGTCTCTACCCTTCCTATCTTACAACACAAGCTTACATATCAATGTCGGTTTATGTCTACATGTCTTTAATCCACCTTTGGGCCCTGGGCCTTCGTAAAGCGCCACAATCCTTGTCTTCATGGGCTTCAAATATAATAACTCATTATGGGGATAACCCGGCCTCTCCTGGTCGGTTTATGCCCAGCAGTAATATCCCCAACATTAGGCCCCAGATTGATTTGAACTGGTTCATGTCAATCTTCAACACTTAGGAAAATTCCTCCTTCAACACCTTCACGTAAATCTTGTAAACCGCCATGATGTCATCTTCCAGTATCATGATAAACCGCCATGACGTCACCTGTTATTTAAAGATTGTATATATCTGACCTTCATTAATGAGCCTCCGACAATCGAGGCGACCGCTCTGTCACATATCCAATTTTTGGGCTCCTCGATTCTCGCACCTGTCACTTATCCATTCACCTTATAAATAAGGCCAAGGGTCATTTTCACTTTTCCCCTTCGTGCCCCTTCACATCGTCCTCTTCCTCGCGCCGACCGAATGTTCGAGATCTGCCGCCGCCGTCGACCTTCGCTTCTGCCCCAACAACGGCCGCTGCATCACCCTGATCGAACCAGAAAGCCGCGGCGCCTCTCTGCTGTTCCTGTGATACTGGTAAGTCTTCTCTCCTTTCACCCTAGATCTTGTCATTAGGGTATGTGTTCATCGGAGTTCATCAAAGTTCTAGAGCTGTTCTTCCCTGTTCTTCTCAGTAACGTAAATGGCAAGTTAGATCTGATATTTTCCTGTGCCGTCGTCGTTATAGTTCCTTTTTTCCTCATTAGAGCATCCCCTTCATATAGAAAAACTCATCTAAACCTGATGAACTGTTTAAGCACCTGAAATTTAGGTCTGAATATACTCTAGTTTTCCGTCGCATCGCAGATCTGAAATTATCATATCAATCTGTGAAACCTGTTTTTCATCACTTAGTCATCTCAAATCTGTACCTTCCGCACCAATATAGGTGGTTTAACTTTTAGAAAATGATAATCCGGTAGGTACCATTAGTCCCCTCTTGAACCGCCAATTCGTTATCTTTGTAACTCCTCCAATACCAGACTCCGGTTTAATAATGTCAGACTATGCTTTAACAAAGTGTCTATGCCTCTGTTTCTGCTTCTGATCTTGCGTCGCTTTATGCTTGTCCGTCATAAATCTTAAAACGGCATTGATATTTTTCCAGCTTTTCATTGAAATGGCCTAACAATTTTATGCTTGTAACTGGGTCCCTTCTCGGGTTGCGGAAGCGCAACTAGAGGGATGTGAAGCAACTGGTGCTTTAGCAAAGAAAGAAGTCATCCACTGGAGGGTCCCTGGTCCAGAAAATCCTCTTGAGCCAAAAGATGGAGAAGTAGTTGTTGGAGAACGTTGCATAAAATAAAAATTTCCTACGTTCACCAAGATCCATCTATGAGTTCATCTAGAAACGAGAGAGAGAGATGCATCTACATACCCTTGTAGATCGCGTGCGAAGCGTTCAAGAGAACGGGGTTGAGGAGTCGTTCGTCGTGATCCAAATCACCGGAGATCCTAGCGCGAACGGACGGCACCTCCGCGTTCAACACATGTACGGTCAGCGTGGCGTCTCCTCCATCTTGATCCAGCAAGGGGAAGGAGAGGTTGATGAAGATCCAGCAGACGACGGCGTGGTGGTGGATGCAAGCAGAACTCGGCAGGCTTCGCCAAGCAACTACGGGAGGAGGAAGAGGTGTAGCGGGGAGGGGGCGCAAAGACTCAGGGTGCGGCTGCCCTCCCTCCCCCTTTATATAGGCCCCAGAAGTCGCCGCCCTGAGATCAGATCTCCCAAGGGGCGGCGGCCAAGGGGGAGGCTTGCCCCAAGGCAGTGGGCGCCCCACCCCTAGGGTTTCCAACCCTAGGCGCGGGGGCAAGGGCGCACCAGCCCACCAGGGGCTGGTTCCTTCCCCACTTCAGCCCACGAGGCCCTCCGGGATAGGTGGCCCCACCCGGTGGACCCAGGACCCTTCCGGTGGTCCCAGTACAATACCGGTGACCACAAACTTTCCCGATGGCCGAAACAGCACTTCCTATATATAATTCTTTACCTCCGGACCATTCCGAACTCCTCGTGACGACCGGGATCTCATCCGGGACTCCGAACAACTTTTGGTTTGCTGCATACTCATATTCATACAACCCTAGCGTCACCGAACCTTAAGTGTGTAGACCCTACGGGTTCGGGAGACATGCAGACATGACCGAGACGGCTCTCCGGTCAATAACCGACAGCGGGATCTGGATACCCATGTTGGCTCCCACATACTCCTCGATGATCTCATCGGATGAACCATGATGTCGAGGATTCAAGCAACCCCATATACTATTCCCTTTGTCAGACGGTATGTTACTTGCCCGAGATTCGATCGTCGGTATCCCAATACCTGTTCAATCTCGTTACCGGCAAGTCACTTTACTCCTACCGTAATGCATGATCCCGTGACCAGACACTTGGTCACTTTGAGCTCATTATGATGATGCACTACCGAGTGGGCCCAGTGATACCTCTCCGTAATCGGAGTGACAAATCCAGCCTCGATCCGTGTCAACCCAATGACACTTTCGGAGATACCTAGTGCACCTTTATAGTCACCCGATTACGTTGTGGCGTTTGGTACACCCAAAGCACTCCTACAAGATCCGGAGTTACACGATCTCATGGTCTAAGGAAAAGATACTTGACATTGGAAAAGCTCTAGCAAAACGAACTACGATCTTGTGCTATGCTTAGGATTGGGTCTTGTCCAACACATCATTCTCCTAATGATGTGATCCCGTTATCAATGACATCCAATGTCCATAGTCAGGAAACCATGACTATCTATTGATCAACGAGCTAGTCAAGTAGAGGCTCACTAGGGACATGTTGTGGTCTATGTATTCACACGTGTATTATGATTTCCGGATAATACAATTATAGCATGAATAAAAGAAAATTATCACGAACAAGGAAATATAATAATAATCCTTTTATTATTGCCTCTAGGTCATATTTCCAACAGTCTCCCACTTGCACTAGTGTCAATAATCTAGTTACATTGTGATGAATCGAACACCCATAGAGTTCTGGTGTTGATCATGTTTTGCTCGCGGAAGAGGTTTAGTCAACGGATCTGCGACATTCAGATCCATATGCACTTTGCAAATTTCTATGTCTCCATCTTGAACATTTTCACGAATGTTGTTGAAGCGACGCTTGATGTGCCTGGTCTTCTTGTGAAACCTGGGCTCCTTGGCAAGTGCAATAGCTCCAGTGTTGTCACAAAAGAGTTTGATCGGCCCCGACGCATTGGGTATGACTCCTAGGTCGGTGATGAACTCCTTCACCCAAATTGCTTCATGCGCTGCCTCCGAGGCTGCCATGTACTCCGCTTCACATGTAGATCCCGCCACGACGCTCTGCTTGAAGCTGCACCAGCTTACTGCTCCACCATTCAACATATACATGTATCCGGTTTGTGACTTAGAGTCATCCAGATCTGCGTCGAAGCTAGCATCGACGTAACCCTTTACGACGAGCTCTTCGTCACCTCCATAAGCGAGAAACATATCCTTAGTCCTTTTCGGTACTTCAGGATATTCTTAACCGCTGTCCGGTGTTCCTTGCGGGATTACTTTGGTACCTTCCTACCAATCTTACGGCAAGGTTTACATCAGTCTGTACACAGCATGGCATACATAATAGACCCTATGGCTGATGCATAGGGGATGACACTCATCTCTTCTATATCTTCTGCCGTGGTCGGACATTGAGCCGAGCTCAATTTCACACCTTGTAATACACGCAAGAACCCTTTCTTGGACTGATCCATTTTGAACTTCTTCAATATTTTGTCAAGGTATGTGCTTTGTGAAAGACCTATGAGGCATCTTGATCTATCTCTATAGATCTTGATGCCTAATATATAAGCAGCTTCTCCAAGGTCCTTCATTGAAAAACTCTTATTCAAGTAGGCCTTTATGCTGTCCAAGAGTTCTATATCATTTCCCATCAAAAGTATGTCATCTACATATAATATGAGAAATGCTACAGAGCTCCCACTCACTTTCTTATAAACGCAGGCTTCTCCATAAGTCTGCATAAACCCAAACGCTTTGATCATCTCATCAAAGCGAATGTTCCAACTCTGAGATGCTTTCACCAGCCCATAAATGGATCGCTGGAGCTTGCATACCTTGTTAGCATTCTTAGGGTCGACAAAACCTTCCGGCTGCATCATATACAGTTTTTCCTTAAGATAGCCGTTAAGGAATGCCCTTTTGACGTCCATTTTCCATATCTCATAATCATAGTATGTTGCAATTGCTAACATGATTCAGACGGACTTCAGCTTCGCTACGGGAGACAAAGTCTCATCGTAGTCAACCCCTTGAACTTGCCAATAACCTTTAGCGACAAGTCGATCTTTATAGATGGTAACATTACCATCCGCGTCCGTCTTCTTCTTAAAGATCCATTTGTTTTCTATCGCTCGCCGATCATCGGGCAAGTCTGTCAAAGTCCATACTTTGTTTTCATACATGGATCATATCTCGGATTGCATGGTTTCAAGCCATTTGTTGGAATCTGGGCCCGCCATCGCTTCTTCATAGTTCGAAGGTTCGCCGTTGTCTAACAACATGATTTCCAGGACAGGGTTGCCATACCACTCTGGTGTGGAACATGTCTTTGTGGACCTAAGAAGTTCAGTAGAAACTTGATTCGAAGTACCTTGATCATCATCATTAATTTCCTCTCTAGTCGGTGTAGGCACCACAGGAACATTTTCCTGAGCTGCACTACTTTCCAGTTCAAGAGGTAGTACTTCATCGAGTTCTACTTTCCTCCCACTTACTCCTTTCGAGAGAAACTCTTTTTCAAGAAAGGATCCGTTCTTGGCAACAAAGATCTTGCCTTCGGATCTAAGGTAGAAGGTATACCGAATGGTTTCCTTAGGGTATCGTATGAAGACGCATTTTTCTGACTTGGGTTCGAGCTTTTCAGGTTGAAGTTTCTTGACATAAGCATCGCATCCCCAAACTTTTAGAAACGACAGCTTAGGTTTCTTCCAAAACCATAATTCATGAGGTGTCGTCTCAACGGATTTAGACGGTGCCATATTTAAAGTGAATGTAGCTGTCTCTAGAGCGTATCCCCAAAATGATAGCGGTAAATCTGTAAGAGACATCATAGATCGCACCATATCCAATAGAGTGCGATTACGATGTTCGGACACACCGTTACGCTGAGGTGTTCCAGGCGGCGTGAGTTGTGAAACGATTCCACATTTCCTTAAGTGTGTACCAAATTCATGACTTAAATATTCTCCTCCATGATCTGATCGTAAGAACTTTATTTTTCGGTCACGTTGATTCTCTACCTCATTCTGAAATTCCTTGAACTTTTCAAAGGTCTCAGACTTGTGTTTCATCAAGTAGACATACCCATATCTACTCAAGTCATCAGTGAGAGTGAGAACATAACGATATCCTCCGCAAGCCTCAACGCTCATTGGACTGCACAAATCGGTATGTATGATTTCCAATAAGTTGGTTGCTCGCTCCATTGTTCCGGAGAACGGAGTCTTGGTCATTTTGCCCATGAGGCATGGTTCGCATGTGTCAAATGATTCATAATCGAGTGACTCTAAAAGTCCATCAGAATGGAGCTTCTTCATGCGCTTGACACCAATGTGACCAAGGCGGCAGTGCCACAAGTATGTGGGACAATCGTTATCAACTTTACATCTTTTGGTATTCACACTATGAATATGTGTAATATTACGTTCGAGATTCATTAAGAATAAACCATTGACCATCGGAGCATGACCATAAAACATATCTCTCATATATATAGAACAACCATTATTCTCGGATTTAAATGAGTAACCATCTCGCATTAAACGAGATCCTGATACAATGTTCATGCTCAAACTTGGCACTGAATAACAATTATTGAGGTTTAAAACTAATCCCGTAGGTAAATGTAGAGGTAGCATGCCGACGGCGATCACATCGACCTTGGAACCATTCCTGACGCGCATCGTCACCTCGTCCTTCGCCAGTCTCCGTTTATTCCGTAGCTCCTGCTGTGAGTTATATATGAGCAACAGCACCAGTATCAAATACCCAGGAGTTACTACGAGTACTGGTAAGGTACACATCAATTACATGTGTATCAAATATACCTTTAGTGTTGCGGCCTTCTTATGCGCTAAGTATTTGGGGCAGTTCCGCTTCGAAGGACCCTTCCTTTGCAATAAAAGCACTCTGTCTCGGGCTTGGGTCCATTCTTTGACTTCTTCCCAAAAATCGGCTTACGGGCGCGGCAACATCCTTGCCATCCTTCTTGAAGTTCTTCTTACCCTTTCCTTCTTGAACTTAGTGGTTTTATTGACCATCAACACTTGATGTTCTTTCTTGATTTCCACCTCTGCCGACTTCAGCATTGAAAATACTTCAGAATAGTTTTCACCATCCCCTGCATATTGTAGTTCATCACAAAGCTCTTGTAGCTCGGTGGGAGCGATCAAGGATTCTGTCAATGACCGCCTCGTCCAGGAGGTTAATGTCCAGTGGGAAAGGCGGTTGTGCAACCTGACATTTTGAGTATGTGCTCACCGATGAACTATTTTCCTCCATCTTACAACTATAGAACTTGTCGGAGACTTCATATCTCTCGACCCGGGCATGAGCTTGGAAAACCATTTTCAGCTCCTCGAACATCTCATATGCTCCGTGTTGCTCAAAACGCTTTTGGAGCCCCGGTTCTAAGCTGTAAAGCATGCCACACTGAACGAGGGAGTAATCATCAGCACGAGACTGCCAAGCGTTCATAACGTCTTGGTTCTCTGGGATGGGTGCTTCACCTAGCAGTGCTTCTAGGACATATTGTTTCTTGGCTGCTATGAGGATGATCCTCAGGTTCCGGACCCAGTCCGAATAGTTGCTGCCATCATCTTTCAGCTTGGTTTTCTCTAGGAACGCGTTGAAGTTCATGGTGACATGCGCGTTGGCCATTTGATCTACAAGACATTTTGCAAAGATTTTAGACTAGTGTTCATGATAATTAAGTTCATCTAATCAAATTATATAATGAACTCCCACTCAGATTTGACATCCCTCTAGTCATCTAAGTGTTACATGATCCGAGTCGACTAGGCCATGTCCGATCATCACGTGAGACGGACTAGTCATCGTCGGTGAACATCTCCATGTTGATCGTATCTTCCATACGACTCATGTTTGACCTTTCGGTCTCTTGTGTTCCGAGGCCATGTCTGTACATGCTAGGCTCGTCAAGTTAACCTAAGTATTTTGCATGTTTAAAACTGTCTTACACCCGTTGTATGTGAACGTAAGAATCTATCACACCCGATCATCACGTGGTGCTTCGAAACGATGAACTTTAGCAACGGCGCACAGTTAGGGAGAACACTTTCTTGAAATTATTATAAGGGATCATCTTATTTACTACCGTCATTCTAAGTAAACAAGATGCAAAAACATAATAAACATCGCATGCAATTATATAGTAGGGACATGATATGGCCAATATCATATAGCTCCTTTGATCTTCATCTTCGGGGCTCCATGATCATCTTGTCACTGGAATGACACCATGATCTCCATCATCGTGTCTCCATGAAGTTGCTCGCCAACTATTACTTCTACTACTATGGCTAACGCGTTTAGCAATAAAGTAAAGTAATTTACATGGCGTTTCTCAATGACACGCAGGTCATACAAAAATAAAGACAACTCCTATGGCTCCTGCCGGTTGTCATACTCATCGGCATGCAAGTCGTGATTCCTATTACAAGAACATGATCTCATACATCACATATATATCATTCATCATTCATCACAACTTTTGCCATATCACATCACAAAACACTTGCTGCAAAAACAAGTTAGACGTCCTCTAATTGTTGTTGCAAGTTTTTACGTGGCTGCAATAGGGTTCTAGCAAGAACGTTTTCTTACCTACGTGAAAGCCACAACGTGATTTGTCAACTTCTATTTACCCTTCATAAGGACCCTTTTCATCAAATCCGGTCCAACTAAAGTAGGAGAGACAGACACCCGCTAGCCACCTTATGCAACTAGTGCATGTCAGTCGGTGGAACCTGTCTCACGTAAGCGTACGTGTAAGGTCGGTCTGGGCCACTTCATCCCACAATACCGCTGAAGCAAGATAAGACTAGTACCCGCAAGAGAGTTGACAACATCTATGCCCACAACAAATTGTGTTCTACTCATGCAATAGAGAACTACGCATAGACCTAGCTCATGATGCCACTGTTGGGGAACGTTGCATAAAATAAAAATTTCCTACGTTCACCAAGATCCATCTATGAGTTCATCTAGCAACGAGAGAGAGATGCATCTACATACCCTTGTAGATCGCGTGCGGAAGCGTTCAAGAGAACGGGGTTGAGGGAGTCGTTCTCGTCGTGATCCAAATCACCGGAGATCCTAGCGCCGAACGAACGGCACCTCCGCGTTCAACACACGTACGGTCAGCGTGACGTCTCCTCCGTCTTGATCCAGCAAGGGGGAAGGAGAGGTTGATGAAGATCCAGCAGCACGACGGCGTGGTGGTGGATGCAGCAGGGCTCCGACAGGGCTTCACCAAGCAACTACGGGAGGAGGAAGAGGTGTAGAAGGGGGAGGGAGGCGCCAAGACTCAGAGTACGGCTGCCCTCCCTCCCCCCCTTGAAATAGGCCCCCTGGGGGGGCGCCGGCCCTGGAGATCAGATCTCCCAAGTGGGGGCGGCGGCCAAGGGGGGAGGCTTGCCCCCCAAGGCAAGTGGGGCGCCCCCCATCCCTAGGGTTTCCAACCCTAGGCGCGAGGCGCACCAGCCCACCAGGCTGGTTCCTCCCACTTCAGCCCACGGGCCCTCCGGGATAGGTGGCCCCACCCGGTGGACCCCCGGGACCCTTCCGGTGGTCCCGGTACAATTTCGGGTTACCCCAAAACTTTCCCGATGGGCGAAACAACACTTCCTATATATAATTCTTTACCTCCGGACCATTCCGGAACTCCTCGTGACATCCGGGATCTCATCCGGACTCGAACAACTTTCGGTTTGCTGCATACTCATATTCATACAACCCTAGCGTCACCGAACCTTAAGTGTGTAGACCCTACGGGTTCGGAGACATCTGAACATGACCGAGACGGCTCTCCGGTCAATAACCGACAGCGGATCTGGATACCCATGTTGGCTCCTACATACTCCTCGATGATCTCATCGGATGAACCACGATGTTGAGGATTCAAGCAACCCCGTATACTATTCCCTTTGTCAGACGGTATGTTACTTGCCCGAGATTCGATCGTCGGTATCCCAATACCTCGTTCAGTCTCGTTACCGGCAAGTCACTTTACTCGTACAGTAATGCATGATCCGTGATCGCACACTTGGTCACTTTGATCTCATTATGATGATGCACTACCGAGTGGGCCCAAGTGATACCTCTCTCATGTCTGGAGTGACAAATCCAGCCTCGATCCGTGTCAACCCAATGACACTTTCGGAGATACACGTAGTGCACCTTTATAGTCACCCGATTCGTTGTGACGTTTGGTACACCAAAGCACTCCTCTTGTATCCGGAGTTACGATCTCATTGTCTAAGGAAAAGATACTTGACATTGGAAAAGCTCTAGCAAAGCGAACTACGATCTTGTGCTATGCTTAGGATTGGGTCTTGTCCATCACATCATTCTCCTAATGATGTGATCCCGTTATCGATGACATCCGGTGTCCATAGTCGAAACCATGACCATCTATTGATCAACGAGCTAGTCAACTAGAGGCTCACTAGGGACATGTTGTGGTCTATGTATTCACACGTGTATTACGATTTCCGGATAATACAATTATAGCATGAATAAAAGACAATTATCACGAACAAGGAAATATAATAATAATCCTTTTATTATTGCCTCTAGGGCATATTTCCAACAGTAGTTGTATTTGTTGATCACCTGGGTCGAGGGTTTAGCCCTCCCGGATCAATTTTTTTTCGAAATGCACTTGCTAGTTTTCAACTCCATCCTTAGGACATTGGCCCTAACTCCGTATCCAATGTTTGTAATTAGCAAGTATTTTGTGAAGCTTATCTTCAAGAGGAGCCCACGGTTGAACTATTTAGGGATTTCTTCTACTTGAACCATCATACCGAGTTTACAGACGGTCCCAACACTGAACTTGGTGGAATGGCTATTCAAAAGAGGAAAGATGTCAGCTTCCCTCACGCCAAGCTTCATAGTCACCCCAAGGACTGGAATTAGACTTGGTTTTATTGCAAAGATACGTCTCCAACTGATGAAAATCCTCTGCCGGGTTACCGTCCTCACCGGCTTAGCAACACACATCCCTTTCCTCAGAGACTGACTGCAAAGGAAAGGTCCAACTATGCACCGCAACTGTCAAAGCTCAGAGCCTTTATGGCGAACGGTTTAACAAGTGTTGGCTTTGTTCGCTGCTAGATATGCTGGAGCATTCTGCCCTTAAGCCGGCGCCCCGGTTTAATGTGTGAATACACAGGGAGCTTAAAGGATCCCCAACGACATATTGATATTGAGCTGACAGAGGCTGAAGTTACTGAATCTGTCAAGAAAATACTAAATGAACCAGAGGCTGTTTGTAGCAAGACCGGGTTAAGTCCTTTCTATACTTCCAATAAACCGCCGGCTGTAAGAATCATATAACTTTTTATTTTAACTTTGACCCTTTTAAATACTCTCTCAAAATTTTGTCCATCGTTCACAGGGCGATGATCCGTTCTGGAAGAAGAAACCACAGGATAAAACGGCCAAGACACCTCGCCCCAAGACCAAGGTTATTAAGAAACCTGCCAAGGAAAGGACCACTGAGTCTTCTGAACCAAATGTTGACACCGATCTGGATAACCCGGACTCAGAGGTAGAACTTGACTCCCTTGGTTCTTTTTTCATACACCTCATTGACAATGACTATTATCAGGACGACGCTGAAGGAAGCCAAGATGAGGATACAGAGGTAATTATCCTTTCCTCTGGTTTAGATCCTCTGCCAACACAGAAAATCCGTCAAGAAAACCGGAAAGTAAAATTTTCTCACCCCCTAGCTCACTTGGACCCAAACTTTCTTTTGAAGAAGCAGCAACACGAAGCTCGCCGCACAACCCGGCACAGCGGCCAGGTAGTTACCTCCGCCACTTTACCAAACACTCCAGTCTGGAAACGTTGATCAGAGGTCTCTTATATTCCTGATACTTCTTGCCCCAAGGCGGGTTGTTTCCGACAGCCTCTTATCCGTCTGATCCAAATTATCAGGGCACACCTCATTCATCTTCTGGCGAGTCAACGACCACACAACTTCCATCCCTCAAGACAATTCATGGGTGAGTAATGTTTTCATTTTATCCTTACTATATTATATCTGTCTCATTTATTGATCTTCATGTTTGTTTGTAGTGCCAAGCCTAGACCCAGCAAGAAGGCCTGGTTAAATAAACCGTTTGATGAAAATGTGGTTATTGAACTGGAGAGAACTTCAGAGCCAGACGGAACAAATGCTGACGCCATGCTTAATGATCCGCCCCCTCAAGATCATGACTTTTTTGTTGAACAAGTAGAAGTTGATACAATAGGTCATTACTACAAAAAAAGACACATCCGTGACATTTTGGGCCGAACAAAAAAATTTTCTGTCATATATATGACACTTCTATGACGATAATTATGACAAAACCCGGTATCATCATAGATGTGGTGGGCTCCTACTTCTATGACAAAAAATCATGACATAAAATGGGCTTTTCGTCCTGGGCGGGCCGGAGAAGCAGCTACATGACATTCTTTGGGCCGTCCATGACGGAAAGAACCATGGTAGAAGCGAGGGGGAGGAAAATTTCGAGGAGTTGCCGGTTACGGTGGGAGGTCGGGGGCCGAGCGATGCACATTTCTCTCAGTCGTGCTGCGCGTGTGTGCGGCGTTAGCTCTAATCGAACCCGAAGCGAGGCGTTGGGCTCTAATCGAACTCGGCGATTGCCCGCAAGCTACGCGTTCTTCGAACATGAGCGATCGATCGATGGCTGTTAATCGAACCCGATGGAGCGATTCGCCGTTGCTGCTGCTAACTTAAGCCAATCGATTGGATGAACAGTGAGCGTTGCGGGTGGATGAGCAGTGGCGGTGGCGTTGCCTCCGGATGAACAGGACCCGTGGTGTGGAGGCTAGATGAGCAGAGACGGTGGAGGGTGGCCGTGGAGGGGTGGTTGAACAGGACCCCGTGGTGTCGAGGGCTGGATGAACAGTAGACGGTGGAGGGGTGCCCGATGAGTGGCGGTCGGGGACGAGCGATGGTATTTTCCTACCAATCTATCCCCCTAGGAGCATGCGCGTAGTACTTGATTTTTGATGACTTCTATATTTTTGCAATAAGTATATGAGTTCTTTTGACTAATGTTGAGTCCATGGATTATACGCACTCTTACCTTTCCGCCATTGCTAGCCTCTTCGGTACCGTGCATTGCCCTTTCTCACATTGAGAATTGGCGCAAACTTCGTGCATCCAAACCCCGTGATATGATATGCTCTATCACACATAAACCTCCATATATCTTCCTCAAAACAGCCACCATACCTACCTATTATGGCATTTCCATAGCCATTCCGAGATATATTGCCATGCAACTTTCCACCGTTCTGTTCATCATTATTATGACATACATTACTTTTGTCATATTGCCATTGCATGATCATGTAGTTGACATCGTATTCGTGGCAAAGCCACCATGCATTATTTTCATACATGTCACTCTTGATTCATTGCACCATCCCGGTACACCGCCGGAGGCATTCATATAGAGTCAATGCTTGTTCTAGTTTTGAGTTGTAATCTTTATGTTGTAATCAATAGAAGTGTGGTGATCATCATTGCTAGAGCATTGCCCAAATAAAAAAAGGAGAAAGGCCAAAAAAAGGCCCAAAAAAAAGGGCAATGGTACTATTTCTTTTTCCACACTTGTGCTTCAAAGTAGCACCATGTTCTTCATGTAGTGAGTCTCATATTTTGTGCTTCAAAGTAGCACCTTGTTCTTCATGTAGTGAGTCTCATATATTGTGCTTCAAAGTAGCACCATGTTTTCCATATAGTGGGTTTCATAAGTTGTCCTTTCATACTAGTGGGAATTTTTCATTATAGAACTTGGCTTGTATATTCCTACGATGGGCTTCCTCAAATGCCCTGGGTCTTCATGGGCAAGCAAGTTGGATGCACACCCACTAGTTTTCTTTTGTTGAGCATTCATAGCTCTAGTGCATCCGTTGCATGGAAATCCCTACTCCTCATGTTGACATTAATTGATGGGCATCTCCATAGCCCGTTTATTATCCTCGTCAATGTGAGACTTTCTCCTTTTTTTCTTCTCTACACAATCCCCATCATCATACTCTATTCCACCCGTAGTGCTGTATCCATGGCTCACGCTCATGTATTGCGTGAAGGTTGAAAAAGTTTGAGATTATTTAAGTATGAAACAATTGCTTGGCTTGTTATCGGGGGTATAGAAGTTGGGAACATCTTTGTGTGACGAAAATGAAGCATAGCCTAACTATATAATTTTGTAGGGATGAACTTTCTTTGGCCATGTTATTTTGAGATGACATAATTATTTTGATTAGTATGCTTGAAGTTTTATTATTTTTATGTCAATATGAACTTTTGTCTTGAATCTTTCGGATCTGAATATTCATATCACAATTAAGAAGATTTACATTGAAATTATTCCAAAGTATCACTCCGCATAAAAAATTCTCTTTTTATTATTACCTACTCGAGGAAGAGCAGGAATTAAGCTTGGGGATGCCTGATACGTCTCCAACGTATCTATATTTTTTGATTGCTCCATGCTACTTTATCTATTGTTTTGGACTATAATGGGCTTTATTTTCCACTTTTATATTATTTTTGGGACTAACCTATTAACCGGAGGCCCAGCCCAGAATTGCTGTTTTTTTGCCTATTTCAGTGTTTCGAAGAAACGGAATATCAAACGCAGTCCAAACGGAATGAAACCTTCGGGAACGTGATCTTCTCACTGAATGTAATCCAGGAGACTTGGACCCACCTCCAAGAAGTGCCAGAGGCGGTCATGAGGGTGGGGGGCGCGCCCCCCTGCCTCGTGGGCCCCCTGACGCTCCACCGACGTACTCCTTCCTCCTATATATACCTACGTACCCCCAACAGATCGGGGACGGATCCAAAAACCTATTTCCACCACCGCAACTTCCTGTATCCATGAGATCCCATCTTGGGGCCTGTTCCGGAGCTCCGCCGGAGGGGGCATCCACCACGGAGGGCTTCTACATCATCACCATAGCCCCTCCGATGAAGTGTGAGTAGTTTACTTCAGACCTTAGGGTCCATAGCTAGTAGCTAGATGGCTTCTTCTCTCTTTTTGGATCTCAATACAATGTTCTCCCCCTCTCTCGTGAAGATCTATTCGATGTAATCTTCTTTTTGCGGTGTGTTTGTTGAGACCGATGATTTGTGGGTTTGTGATCCAACTTATCTATGGAAAATATTTGATTCTTCTCTGAATTCTATTATGTATGATTGAGTTATCTTTGCAAGTCTCTTCGAATTATCCATTTGGTTTGGCCAACTGGATTGGTAGTTCTTGCAATGGGAGAAGTGCTTAGCTTTGGGTTCAATCTTGCGGTGTCCTTACCTAGTGACAGAAGGGGTTGCAAGGCACGTAGTGTATTGTTGCCATCGAGGATAACAAGATGGGGTTTTTATCATATTGCATGAATTTATCCCTCTACATCATGTCATCTTGCTTAAGGCGTTACTCTGTTTTTAACTTAATACTCTAGATGCATGATGGATAGCGGTCAATGAGTGGAGTAATAGTAGTAGATGCAGAATCGGTTCGGTCTACTTCTCACGGACGTGATGCCTATATACATGATCATTGCCTATATATACTCATAACTATGCTCAATTCTATCAATTGCTCAACAGTAATTTGTTCACCCACCGTAGAATACTTATGCTCTTGAGAGAAGCCAGTAGTGAAACCTATGGCCCCTGGGTCTATTCTCATCATATCAATCTCCATCACTTTATTTACTTGCTTTACTTTTACTTTTCACTTTGCATCTTTATACCAAAAATACCAAAAATATTATCTCTATCAGATCTCACTCTCGTAAGTGACCGTGAAGGGATTGACAACCCCTAATCGCGTTGGTTGCGAGTAGCTATGGTTTTGTGCAGTACGAGGGACTTGCGCGTGGCCTCCTCTTGGATTGATACCTTGGTTCTCAAAAGCGAGGGAAATACTTACGCTCTTGTGCTGCATCATCCTCTCCTCTTCGGGAAAACCAACGCAAGCTCGAGACGTAGCATATATCAATATAAAATCCAACAAATTCTCCAAGCATTAAAATTAATGTAATTTAAAATCTCGAAATGAAAAAAAAAATTGAAACTAATTGCCGGTTTGATGTGTTTTAAAAATGCACAACCCATTTCTCATTACTGATGGGCCATTTTCTCGGCCACCAATGAAAGCTCTCCTCGTCTTGAAAGATTTGCAGCCCAACAGGCCCGACAAAGCGACTTACTTGGCAAATCACAAAAAACTAGGTCAGTGGCCGTGGACCTAGCTGTCACCTCTCCACGTCTGATACTCTTCCGATGGAATGTCGTTGACCACATTGACCACGCCACCGAGAGCACCAAGGCGGTAGACGCCAGAGAGCCTAGGAAGGGACGACGCGAGAAGGGAAGACGCGGCGGTGGATGCCCACGCAGATAGAAGTCTGAGGTTCACCGTTCGGCTGCGGTGTGAGGCTGCCGTCGCCGCAGGGCCTGGCTAGCGGTGGGAGTAGTAGGGGGCGATGGGGCCTCAACGGCATCACAGCAGGCCACTGGAGGCAGGAGAAGGCGGTTTCCCCGGCGCTTGTTTGGGCGGCTGGTTCAAGAAGAGCAGCGATTGAAGAAGCAGCATGACCGTTCGATTCAAATCCAACGGTTACTGCTGCTAGAATCATTTGTTGACTAAGTTGACAAGCCTGCGTGCAGACGCTCAACGTAGTAGGCCTGAGTCAGCCTCCCAACGGTGCGCCCAAGATGTCCGTGGGAGGAATCATTTTTCAGCGTAATAAGGAGGAAGTTGATTGCGTGCGGCCGGGCCAGCGGAGGGAGTAGGGTGGGCGGGAAGCTCAGGCGGTATCACTGCAGGCCACAAGAGGAGGGAGCAGCAGTCCGTTGGCACTAGTTTAGGTGGTGGAGCAGGAAGATCGAGAGATTGAAGAAGACGTCGGCCGTTGGATGGACATCCAACGATCATTCTTTGCTAGAATCGTGTGTTCACCGACAAAGCTTTATGTAAACAAGTCAGCCTCGAAATCTGTGGCGTGTACAACCCATTTGCTATTATTTTTATAATTTTTACTCATTTTCTAATTCATATGGAATTTATTGCAGCCCGTTTTCCATTTTTAGAATTGCTGGCCATTTTCTGGTCAGTACCAGGGTCAAAAAATTAACTAAATATGTGGTAAATTTTGAAAATTTGCAAATTTTTGTTGGGGAACGAAACAGTCTTAATCCAAAATCATAGCCATACTAAAACAAATTTAAAAATAAATTAGTAATATGTCATGTTAAATCCAATGAAATACGTATAAGATATCAGTGAAGAACAAAATAAAAAAAAAAACTAATATCCCATTTGCTATAATTTTTTTGGAATTTTCAACCCTTTTGATATTAGTTTTAACAGACATTGACCATACTCTTTGGCGGGACAGAATGCATCCCTCCTCGTCTTGAAAGATTTGCAGCCCAAGAGGTTCGGAGAAAACAAATAGGCCTAGCTTGGGTATTCTTCAAAAAGAAATCTTGGGCTACCTATTTTCCCAAAGAACTGGTGCATGAGCATTTAGCTTTATTTATTTATTTACTTATTTATGTTTAGGGAGCATGAGCATGTACAGGGCGGATTCATGTGAGAGCCTCCTTCCGATTAATTATGGGCTTCTCTATTGGGCCTTCATCGATGGGATGCATGTTATCAACAAGTGGAAAATGTGTTCCGTCATTTAAAAATAGTATGAGCTACGTGCGATGCAGGGCACTAAAGGATCGAACCGTGTAATGACTTCCAAAACAACACATTTAATCAACCAATGATTTAAATATACTACTGATTGTACATTGAAAACAGCAGCAGCAAGCAACCAGGGCTGGGGTGCAATGAGAATCGATAGCAGACACGGAAAGAGTGAAGACGCAGCTCTCTTCCAAACCAAACATCAGCCATCATTACTAAAGGGCTACCAAAAAGAACAAGTGTATGCATCAAACTAAATAAAGATCCTACTACACCAAGTGTATGCGCATCTAACTAAGCGGCTCGGTTAGGCGTTACTATTTATTAAGTGTGGAGATTGGTGACAGCTTGAACCAGATGGGTGCCTCGACGGAAACTCCAGCCAGCGGGTCGAAGTCGATACTTGCAACCATCTCTCCTACTTTGGGCTGCGAGCGTGGCGGCACATATCAGGGTATGGTGCATGCAGAGACGCATGGTACGCTGTGTACACATAATTTTGCTTGATGAACGAAACCGCGCTGCCATCATGATCCTTGCCGTCGGTTATCTCCTGGTTAATCGGATAATTCAGTCCGACAAACAGAGAGCGTGTACCAAGGCTACTTACCAGCCTCCAGTCAAAAATTCTTGAAGGCGCAGAGAAGCTGGGATCCTGCTCAAAGACCTGGCAGTGACTGTGATTGTATTCCGCGAAACAACACGTCCGGTACGTGCGAATGATCATCAATCGTTCACCGTCGTCTGATCGAGCCAGGAACCACGTGCAACTGCCATGCCGCTTTTCTTTGAAAGGTTTTGGGATTAGGAAGGGTAGGGACACCAGGCGGCCTACAACATCATATCAAGTTGGAGTCAAATAAAAAAGGGCTCTTGATTTAGTCAATCTTAAGAACAATATGTTATGAGCATGAATATTTTTCAGTAAATGTTGACAGTAATATAAGCAAGCCATCATGATATCATAGGAAAGTAACATACTGCTGCAACAGCCATTTGTAGTGATGACTGGAGTAGGCCAGCAATACGTCCAGCCATAGAAGGAGTCGAGAGCGTAAATGATGCCCTTGTGTTCAATGGCATCAGAGAACCATGGAGGATGTATGATCCTGCGATGGATGTGCGGATTTATCCACTTACCGCAGTGACCTGTCAGATAGGCTAGACCGCGGTTGAAGAACACAATTAGCCTGAAATCTTTATAATTCGCAGATCTTGTGGGCACTTGGCAGATTACAACCTTGAGTAAATCAAACTTGGTATCATGTTGGCTACTGTAAGATTCCGAGTATTACGGGCATGGTGCCAAAGCGGTGCGATGTGAATCGAAGGAAGGGGATCAATCGCCGGTGTAGACCTCCACGAGCATCCAGTTGCCGCGACCGTCGGCGAGCACCATCCAAGGCGTGTTCATGCCGACCCAGTACATACCGTTAATGTAGATGAGGCTGACGGGGGTCGGATCACAGTGAAGGGGTTGATGCTCGCCACCCTCGATCGTTATCTTTGTGTGACATGCCATTTACGAAGATCGGTGGCATCGGCAAGCAAGGAGCTGGCTTAAAAGCTCGGCCCGAGGGCTTTGAGTAAACGGTACAGCCCGACGAGCCGCCAAGCGGCATGGTACTAAGATTGTCCACATGCGAAACAATGAGCTTGATTACCTCTGTGGGGAGCGAATTCCAGCCACTCTTTCGGCGGACGCTGCTCGGTTCTGCCATTGTTAGTGCTTGGCTTTCGGACGAGGGAGGGAGGCGCCTTAGCGGGGATGGAAGCTTGGACGAGATTATGTGTGGACAAAGATGGAGAAGCAAATATGTGCTGCGGGAAGTGGACAGGTGATGATGACTACAGCATGCCGCTTGACTTACGAGACACATACCAGCAGCGTGGGGTCATATCGATGCGGACAACTTGCTTGAGTGATCACAAGATCTGGTACTCCCTCGGTACCTACTACGAAGACTATGCCTAGCTTGCTAGAGTAGAGTAGTAAGTAGGACTCTGCTCTACTACTAGCACCGGAGGAGTAGTATATTCTAATCTAAAATAGTTACAAACTTCAATGCCCGAGCATGGAACGAATACGAACCGTGCTCAAAGACCGTGTCTACTTGGTGTTTGGACTTATATGCAAAAAAATAACAAGATGCCCGTGCATTGCACGGCACACCATCATCACCAACTCGGTTTTTTCTCTACTCCTATTCCTATAAAAGACTCAGTTGGTGATGATGGAGGCGAGGACGCGTATTCAGTCGGGCGTGCAGCGGACGGCGCAACACTATTCGATTTGTCACCACCAGAGCCTTTGACAGGCGAGGACCAACTTTAGTCAGGATAAGTGTACCAGATGTTCCCCTTCAAAATGGCCAATTGTTGGCGCCCTTCCCGCTCAATATTTGGGAAGAGGCCCAGGGCCTCTGCCTATAAATAGGACTAGCCTCCCACAGGGTAGAGGGATCCGGAATCCAGAACAGAGTTAGAGGTCAAGCAATCTAGAAAGAGAGAGAGAGAGAAGGCGGCTGAACTCCCCCTAGCAGTTCATCACCCCGGCCAAGAACAGACCCTCGCGAGGCTGTTCTTCCTTGTATTGTTCATGACCATCAGCCCAAGAGGCAATCCACCACACCACAAACTAGAGTAGGGTATTACACCACAATGGTGGCCCGAACTAGTATAAACCTTGCGTCTCTTGTGTTGTTTCTTTCGTAGTTTAGATCGAAGCGAGGCGGCGGGGTGCAGGTAGGTAGAGGGCGAGATCTCCGCGCGCACCCTAGTGTTCGAAACTCAAGGGTCTGCCGGAACCCGAAATCCGACAGTAATGTTTGCTTGAGATTTTTGCTTCTCCTTCCTACTTGCTTATGTTCTACGCCGGCAGAGCCCGGCCCCGCGCATACCTCAGCCGCCGTTAGCCCCGACCGGAACCAGGACGGGACCAAGGAGTGAGGGGCTACGTGACAAGTTAGGCTCTGAGTCGCGATGATCGAGAGTCCCCTTGGCGCCTGAACAACAAGTAGGGAGGTGAGATGTGTGGGTGAATCTACCATTCTCGTCTGCGAGCCCGGCCCCGCGCATACCTCAACCGCCGTTAGCCTTTAGGAACTAAGGAGTGAGGGGCTACGTGACCAGTTTGGCTCTGAGTCGCGATGCTCGAGAGTCCCCTTGACGCTCAAGCGGCCTTCGTACCTTGGCTCCGCTCGGGGAGGCGTCTGACGAACCAGGCCGAGGGGCCTAGCTGGGTGGCGTCGTCTGGCGTGACCCAGCGTAGCCCGTGCCCAGCCCCTCGCGGCACTCCCGAGGGGAGGCGTTGCGATGAGGCCAAACACTGAGCGCTGGGCTCCCTGAGGTTGATGCAGCCGGGGCCACCCTCGGTTGTTTATCACCAGCGGAGCATAAGCGCTTCCGTATGTGTCTGAGCATAGCCGCTCCTCGGCGGTGTCGTCGACCAGCGCGAACATGGTGCTTCCAGTGCGTGGGAGGGGCTCCCCTCGGGAGGAGCCCTGGCGTGTACATCCCATACGACACGTGGCTGCACGCAGTAGGGCTGACGAGATGTATCTGGGCACCCGTGAGCCAGCGGGACTCACAGGCCCTACCTCAAAGGCGGGTTGCGCTGGCACTGAGCCTTAACTTGTGATGCGTTCTGCAAATTTGGTTAGATGCCGACGCTCTCGTCCTCGGGCCCGACCCTCGAGCTGTTCTCGACCATCGCTGGTATGCCGGTCGCGATGCGTGGGCGGGGCGGAGGGTGAGGGCTGGAGAGCCGATGGGAGCCCCGAGTCGCGATGCTCGGTACCCCCTTTAGCGTGCAAGCGGCCGACATGAAGGAAGAAGGAGTGCCGTGGACGGGAATCAAATAACAATCATGATGGGTGAAGGCATGACCCGAAATAAACACAAGAGGGGTACATGCCGCTGGGTCTGGCCCGAGCAACTTGGGGATGATGCAGCCCGAGGGGCGCCCCCAACAAGGTAAGCTAGGAACATGAAGTAAAAGGGGATACACGCGCGAGGGCGGACCCACGCAGCACAGGAATAATGCAGCCACAGGGCGCTCCTAGCCGAAAATGAAACTTGAAGGATGTCACCTGATAACGTTGAAGACGAAACGATGTTGAAGTAGCGGACGTCGTGGGCTGCAGAAGCCGACCTTCAAGAGCCCCCAGGCCCAGGAGCCTCGGGAGGCTCCGGAGGCGCTGGTGGCTCCTTGCCGACCATCTCCATCTCTGCCAGGACTGCGGAACGCCTGGCCTCTCGAGCCTCCAGGATGCTCCTCATGAGGCGCTGGTACGTGGCGGCTGCGTTCGGCAGGCCGTAGGGCATGCGAACATAGCTGTGGGGTGGACCTTCACAGCGCCCCGCGCGTGAGGGCCAGAAGCGCTCCTGAGAGGTTGTAATAGCCTGGCTTATTAGGGATGATAGACTACTCATATCAATAAGGAATTCCTTCTTTTCCGGGAGCCCATTCGGACAGAACTCCAAAGTTAAGCGTGCTCAGCTTGGAGTAGTGTCAGGATGGGTGACCGACCGAAGATTGCTCCGGGTGCGCGCGAGTGAGGACAAAGTCGCGAAAAGACTAGTATTGATCTGTGGGGCGGTCTAGATCCCGCCAGAATGCGACCACCGGCGGGTGTGTCCGGGGTTTGACAAGTTGGTATCAGAGCCGACCCTCGCGGTTACACGGATGGTTGCGGACAGGTGCGTGGTCATGTTGTTCATGACGTTTGTGACCCGTCGTGGCACCCGACATGGCACATGTACGGATGGAAGCACGACGTTTGTGCCAAGAGGAGCGTTCTGTGGCCCGGCGAGGGCGTCGGTTCCTCACGAGTGGGGGTGTATGTAATAGCCTGGCTTATTAGGGATGATAGACTACTCATATCAATAAGGAATTCCTTCTTTTCCGGAGCCCATTGGACGTAACTCCAAAGTTAAGCGTGCTCAGCTTGGAGTAGTGTCGGGATGGGTGACCGACCGAAGATTGCTCCGGTGCGCACGAGTGAGGACAAAGTCGCGAGAAAAGACTAGTATTGATCTGTGGGGCCAGTCTAGATCCCGCCAGAATGCGACCACCGGCGGGTGTGTCCGGGCGTGATGAGTGGCTCGGTTGAGCCACAGGATGTCGATGCAGACGCGCAGCCCACCATCCTCGCTGGATGGGGAGCTACGGCGGAGTGGCGGCTGCCACTCATGACTCTTGACTCCTGAGGGAAACGTGCTTTGAAGCACGCCTCCAAGCGGTGCCCAAGCGCCTCCCTCGTGACCTTAGCAAGGTTGGTGGCCCTCCAGGAGAGAGCCCCCGAGCCTTGCTTGAGGGGGCGCCGGGCGCGTCTTCCTATACGACAGAAGGAGGTACCCCCTGAACAGGCGCGGACCCTGAGGGGCCTGCCTCCAGAGGGGTCGGGCCTGGCAATGTCTTCTTCTTCTTGGGAGCGGTCTCAGGGTGTAACGCCCCTAGACCGACGATCCAGAAGACTTCTATATTTTCGTGATCAACCGTGTGTTTCGTTTGTGCTTGCTCTTTTAATTTTTGCATTGCATCATGTCATCATGCCATCAATTTCTCAAACCAACTAAAACTCAAACAAATTGCATGGGTCTTTGATCCATTTAAATCGAGGGATTCACATGGTGATTTCTCTTTATAACATAGCCTCTCAATAATTAAGGAGTTATAATAAATATTCCATTAGTTTGGAATTAACCGCAACCCACTTGCAATTTAATTCTCATGCATTTTGCTTCAAGTTCGTTCTCCAAACTTTTCTCCATAATTTCTTCTCCAATATCGAGGCTCCTCCTAAATTCTCAACATTTTTGAACACTTCTAAATCCTAGTCCTTGTTCAAACCATTTGAATTAAATTCAAATGACTTGGAATTTAATTATTGCAATCTTGCCCACTCCATTTTTCTTGGGTCAAGCACAATTTTGTGAGTCCGAGAAAATTATCCGCGTGTCCAACTTCTTCCCCAACACCTCCTTTCTTCTCCTTTTCTTCTTTGTTATTTTCTGTTTCTAGAGAATAAGAGATAGGGAGAAGAGAGCCCAGCAGCCGGCAGGCCATTTAGGTCCATCTGCTAGGCCCATCAGCCCCTATCTAACCCTAGCTCGTCCCCCCCTGCTCGTTATCTCTCCTTCTCGTTCCCTCTGCCCGCCGCCACACACATACGCACGCATCGAGCCAAGGGAGAGAAGCTCCTCACGCCCGATCCATGGCCTCTCCTTTCCTCCCGCGCGCCTCCGGCCACCCATTGCTCTGCCGCCATGCCGTCGTTCTGGCCGGCGAGCCCATCTCCTCCATCCATCCCCATCGCCCCGCTACCGCGCCGTCTTCTTCACCTCCTGCCTGCGTCCCTCTGCTGCCTTGTCACCGTCGAGCTGCGCCGCAGCGCCGACCTCGCCCCGCCCTTCCTGCTGCCGTCGCTGGAATCACCAAGGCCACCGCAAGCCTTCCCGCTTGCCCTACTTCTCCTCGCATGACCGCGACCGTCCCTGCGGCCAAGTTCGCCGGAGTGCCACCAGGCCGCTGTTTCCCTGCCTCGCCCTCGACGCCTCGTCGCCGAGCTCCGAGTTTGCCGCCGCCTTGCTCCTCCCTCACCCGTCTATCAGGAACGCCATGGCCGCCGCCCCATGGAGTCCCACCGGCCTGGACCCGGCCGGGAACCAGATGAGCCCCATGCCTGCTTCCTGCTGCTGACCTCCACCATCGCCTCCTTGCTGCTGCCCACCCGAGGCCCTTGTGTTGCTTCGTTTCGGGTCATCAAGACCAACAAGTTCGCCTACACGGCCTCTACGTTGAACGACTGAGACGTCCCTGAATGCATCCAAATCATGTAGACCCAAGACCGCCAAGTGTACCTCTACCGCCGCTGTGGGATTCGCCAAGTACCAGGATGACGACGACTCGTCAAGTTCGTATACATGCATGTACCACTACCGTCGCCGAGGACCCATGCAGCGCAAGCACCAAATTCCACTACCGTCGCCCCCGGAGACATCGGATTCGTCAAGTTCCTCTTCAAAACGTGAACCACTACTTCCACGATGACGTGTGTACCACTACCGTCGACCTCGAAGACCCCGTGGACGTCAAGTTCCTTGGCGTGACCCCGAACATCTACGGTGTGTACAACTCTGAAGCGTGTCGACTACTTCCCCTACGTCCCGTGAACGACTACTTCCCTCGACGATTTTGAACCGCCCCGAAATGCACGCTTCGAAGGTATAACCGCCGAGAACGACCGTGCGTGAACGAATGCTTGTGTGTTGTATGAGATGCTCGAGTTTTGCACTGTGATCGAATTGTCTTTGCACGTTCCTCGTTTGCCATGCCACCGTCATGTGGGACACCCGGTATCCGGGATCACTCCCCATCTCTTGCATGTTGCGCACATCTGCACACTTGCTCTTTTGCACCGGTATCTCATTGAGTTGTCGGATCATCAGAATGTTGCCGTGGCACCATTTCCGCTGCCGTTGCCGTGGCATCCCTTTCCTTCCGCCATGATGACCAAATGCTTCATAACATGCTCATGTCAACATTTTCATAAAAATTGCATAAACTTTGATTATGTCATCCGCATCATGTTAATAACATTTAAATGGTTAAAACTATGTTTGCATTAAATTGCTAAATGACATATGGGGATTTTTTTGGCCTCACTTAAACTTGACTAAATAGTTAGTTTAATTATGCTTCATCTCTTGCCATGTTTAATAACATTAATATTGTTGAGTACCTAAACGAGATTAAACTAAATAGTTGATGTGGTGTTTCGTCAATATGCAACTCGTTGCATATTGGGCTCCATTTAACTTGTAGTTTTGTTTGTGCATATTGCCATGCCATGCTATTTAAACCGGACATGCATCATACTTGGTTGTGCATCATGCCATGTTTGTGCTTGTTGGTTTACCATGTTGTTTGTTTGTTTCCGGGTTCCTTCTCTCGTTAGCTTCGGTTTCGTTCCGGAGTTGTGAGGATTCGTTCGACTTCTTCCGTTTGTCTTCTTCATGGACTCGTTCTTCTTCCTTGCGGGATTTCAGGCAAGGTGACCATACCCTCGAAATCACTTCTATCTTTGCTTGCTAGTTGCTCGCTCTTTTGCTATGCCTATGCTACGACGCCTACCACTTGCTATATCATGCCTCCTATGTTGCCATGTCAATCCTCTAACCCACCTTTCCTAGCAAACCGTTGTTTGGCTATGTTACCGCTTTGCTCAGCCCCTCTTATAGCGTTGCTAGTTTCAGGTGAACTTGAAGATTGCTCCATGTTGGAACATGTTTATGTTGGGATATCACAATATCTCTTATCTTAATTAATGCATCTATATACTTGGTAAAGGGTGGAAGGCTCGACCTTATGCCTGGTGTTTTGTTCCACTCTTGCCGCCCTAGTTTCCGTCATACCGGTGTTATGTTCCTTGATTTTGCGTTCCTTACATGGTTGGGTGATTTATGGGACCCCCTTGACAGTTCGCTTTGAATAAGACTCCTCCCGCGAGGCCCAACCTTGGTTTTACCATTTGCCACCTAAGCCTTTTTCCCTTGGGTTCTGCAGACTCAAGGGTCATCTTTATTTTAACCCCCGGGCCAGTGCTCCTCTAAGTGTTGGTCCAAACTAGAGCACCGTGTGGGACCATTCCTTGGCAACTTGGATTACGTCGGTACCTGTACGCTTCGCTTATCCGGCGTGCCCTGAGAACAAGATATGTGCAGCTCCTATCGGGATTTGTCGGCTCAGCGGGTGGTCTTGCTGGTCTTGTTTTACCATTGTCGAAATGTCTTTTAAACCGGGATTCGAGACTGATCGGGTCTTCCGGGAGAAGAATATCCTTAGTTGACCGTGAGAGCTTATAATGGGCTAAGTTGGGCACCCCTGCAGGGTATTATCTTTCGAAAGCCATGTCTGCGGTTATGAGGCAGATGGGAATTTGTTAATGTCCGGTTGTAGAAAACCCGAAGTTGATCTTAATTAAAATACATCAACCGCGTGTGTAACCGTGATGGTCTTTTCTCGGCGAAGTCCGGGAAGTGAACACGGTGTTGGAGTTATGCTTGACATAGGTTGTTCTGGGATCACTTCTTGATCATAGTTGTTCGACCGTGCTTTTGCCTCCTCTTCTCGCTCTCTTTTGCGTATGGTAGCCACCATACATGCTAGTCTCTTGCTGCAGCTCCACCTCATACCTTTACCCTTCCCATAAGCTTAAATAGTCTTGATCTCGCGGCTGTGAGATTGCCGAGTCCCCATGACTCACAGATACTTCCAAAACCAGTTTGCAGGTGCCGATGAAACCGTGCAGGTGACGCATCCGAGCTCAAGGAGGAGCCCGATGAAGATCTTGTTCATTGTGTTGTTTCGTTTCAGTTGATCAGTAGTGGAGCCCATTTGGGACGATCGGGAATCTGTGTAGCATTTGGGGTAGTCTTCCTTTATTTTGGTTCCGTAGTCGGACCTTGATTGTATCTGTATGATGTAATGCTTTACTCATGTATTGCGTGAAGTGGCGATTGTAAGCCAACTATGTATCTCTTTCCCTTATGAATTACATGGGTTGTGTGAAGATTACCTCACTTGCGACATTGCTTTCAATGCGGTTATGCCTCTAAGTCGTGCTTCGACACGTGGGAGATATAGCCGCATCGAGGGCGTTACATAGGGAGCCTCACGCTCCTGCGATCTGGGTCTTCAAGTGACGGGGCTTGAAAGGCTCGCTCCAGGGAGCACACTGCGTCTCTCTCTTCACAAGGCACCGTGATGACTCCGCCGCTTCCTGGCATCTTGAGGATGTTGTAGCCGTGATGAGTGACGGCCATGAACTTGGCCAGAGCTGGGTACCCGAGGATGGCATTGTATGGCAGGCGAATGTGGGCGACATCGAAGTCGATGAGCTCGGTGCGGTAGTTGTCGCGCGCCCCAAAGGTGACAGGGAGGCGGACCTGCCCAATCGGAACCGTGGAGCCATCGGTGACTCTCGAGAAAGGCTTGGTTGGCTAAAGCTGATTGTAAGGCACTTGGAGATTGTTGAACGTCTCTACGGACAGGACGTTGAGCCCTGCTCCGCCGTCGATGAGGTCTGAGGACTTGCACGTTCGCGATGATTGGGGAACAAAGCATCGGGAGGACTCCGGTGTGGCCGCACACTTGAGCTGATCCGCCGAGCTGAGCGTGATGGCGCCGACCACCACGAGAGGTCGTGTGGCCGAGCTTGGGAGGACCGCATTCACTTCGGGCGAACTGCTTGAAGATCGTTGAGAGGCGGGGCTTGAGCACCGCCCAAGATGCAAGCGATCGCGCGCTCTGAAGCCCCAGCCCCTCGTCCCCGATGATGATCCTCGTTTCTCCTTGGCTGTGGC
This sequence comes from Aegilops longissima, assembly GCA_021605205.1. Lineage (NCBI taxonomy): Eukaryota > Viridiplantae > Streptophyta > Magnoliopsida > Poales > Poaceae > Aegilops > Aegilops longissima. Next base: position 205,282,277 of record CM038680.1, on the reverse strand, counting down.
GGCAGAGGAGAGAGGCCTGCGTTTCCTTGCAGGCGATCCTCGCGAGGCTGATCCGTCCAGTCTCCCTCGCGAGGCTGATCCTGCGGCGATCCTTGCGAGTCGGTCGCGCCACCCTTGGCGAGGCCACGGTCTTCCAGCGTCTGCGTTCCTTCCTCCTCCTCGGTCGTAGCCTCGTCGTTGCGGTCGGGGCATCGGCTGATCCTCCCTTCTCGCCGGCTCGGAGCTCTTGACATTCGTTGGTGTTGTGGGTGTGGAGGTCATGGTACACACAGATCGGGCTGCCCTTGGAAGACTCGGGCTGATCTCTACCCGGCTTGGTGTGCGGTTACTGCTGCGAGCGGCAGCCCTTTGCGCTTCCGTCCTTGGCCTTGGATTTCTTCTCTTGGGGTGCTTACGGCAGCTCGAGGAGGAAAGGCGCCCTTCCTCAGCCACTGGCGCACTTGGTACGCCAAGTTGAACAGCTCAAGGAAGTGCACAGATCTTCATGCATCGCCGACTCCTCCTTCATCTTGACGTCGCGCACACCATCGAAGAAGGCTGAGATGATGGCCTCCTCGGTCAACTTGGGAATCTTGAGGCGTGCTTTGTTGAAGCGCTGGATGTACTTCTGTAGGGTCTCCCCTGGTTGCTGCTTGATGCAGCGCATGTCGCTCACGGCAGGAGGCTGGTCGCGAGTACCTTGGAAGTTGGCGATGAAGCGGGTGCGCATCTCATCCCAGGAGGAGATCGTGCCAGGAGCCATGTTCAGGAGCCAGGTGCGGGCTCCGTCCTTGAGTGCCATGGGAAACCAGTTCGCCATGACCTTCTCGTCCCCGTTGGCGGCTTCGATGCCCAGCTCGTAGAGCTGGAGGAACTCCGCAGGGTCGGCCGTGTCGTCGTAGCGAGGAGGCAGGTCTGGCTTGAACTTGCGAAGCAACGCGACGCTGCGCCTTCGGTGGTGAAGGCGCGGCAGCCTCTTTGTAGCCTACGGAGGCCTCGATGACAAAGAGCCTGGTCTTGCGGGTCCCCATGCGCTGCAGCTGGGAGCAGCGCAGGTCTTGGCGTCTTTGGAGCGGAGCGTGGTCGTGACGAGCCGGTGCGAGGAGCACTCGGGCAGCTTCTTGGGGCGAGGACATCTTGACAGCTCTGCTCTTGCTGCGTTGGCGCGGTCGGAGTGGGTTCCGCCCGAGGCCCGCGCCTTGAAACTGCGCCTTCTTGAGGGGGAGGCGGCCGGCGCCCGGAACTTCATCGCCGCAGGCGGGCGCGGTGCAGCGAGAAGGGCGGCGGGGAGCCCCTGCGGCGCGACGAGCTTCGGCGACGCGGTCGAGCCACTCCTCGTAGACGTCGTCGACAGGGCGGTAGCACAGGAGCTCATTTTCCGCAATGAGCGCAGCTTGAGCCTCCATGGGCGCGCGGAGCGCGCGAGACGAAGAACCAACTGGGGCGACTGAAGGAGTGGCCGTGCAGCCGTCTCGCCTCACGGACGGATGTTGGATGATGCTTGCTGCTCGTTCCCCGCCGAGCCGGTGGCGGCGTTGACGGCAGGCGACGCGGAACAGCGAGGGCGGTCGCCGATGGGGGCCGTCTGGGCAACGCGGGAAGCGAGAGCGGCTCGGCGCTCGGCATGGGCCGACGAGCGTCTGACATGGATGCGATGGTCGGCGAAGAACAGGGCGGCGGAAGACGAATTCCGATGCACCCCTACCTGGCGCGCCAAATGTCGATTCGGGTTCAGCGGACCCTCTAGGTTCGAACACAAAGCGCCGCGGAGATCTCACCCTCTACCTACCTGCACCTCGCCGCCTCACTAAGATCTAAGCTATGAAAAGAACAACACAAGAGACACAGGGTTTATACTAGTTCGGGCCACCATTGTGGTGTAATACCCTACTCTAGTTTGTGGTGTGGTGGATTGCCTCTTGGGCTGATGATAAACAACACAAGGAAGAACAGCCTCGCGAGGGTCTGTTCTTGGCTGGTGCGATGAACTGCTAGGGGAGTTCAGTCGCTCTCCTCTCTCTCTCTCTCTCTCTCTCTCTCTCTCTCTCTCTCTCTCTCTCTCTCTCTCTCTCTCTCTCTCTCTCTCTCTAGGCGATCTCCAAGATTTCTAGATGCCTCTACCCTGTTCTGGATTCCGGATCCGATCCCTCTACCCTGTGGGAGGCTAGTCCTATTTATAGGCAGAGGCCCAGGGCCTCTTCCCAAATATTGAGCGGGAAGGGCGCCAACAATTGGCCATTTTGAAGGGGAACATCTAGTACACTTATCTGACTAAAGTTGGTCCTCGCCTATCAAAGGCTCTGGTGGTGGCCTTGGCTTGGGCTCCACGATGACTTCCTTCCTGCCGTTCAGCGGTCTTGGTCTTGTTGCAAAGCGGATTCCTTTGCTTGATGCTCTCGCTTGCGCTTGCTCCCTTTGCACCAAAGAGGAAAGGAGGACCTTTGCAGACGGCTGGCGCCCGCTGGCGCCCTTAGTGCGTCATGGCTTGCGTCATGGGCACCTCGTGAGGTACCCCGCCTTGATCTCTCCGCCTCCTCGCGAGCCAGCCTGACGAGGCCGTGCCCGAGGAAGCTTCCTGTCGTCTGCCCCGCGAGGCTTGGCCCCTCGCGAGGGTCTTGAGCTTGTGCTGATGAAGATGGACCGTGATGGGCCACCCCTTGAGCCACGTCGTAGGCCTCAGGCAGGCAAGCCTGGGTACCCCTATTCCCAGAACGCCGACAGCGATGCCATGGTGGTCGACGTGAGAGCGAGGGGGAGGAGATAGCGATGAACATGAACGTGAGGGGTAGGAGATAGCGATTTCATGGGAGGCGCAGTATTTATAGCGAGCAATGGCACTCCTATGTAAGATATGGACTGAGCTGCAATGACTTAACTGCAGGTCCAGTTGCGTCACTGACATGTGGGCCACTACACTGCTGGGCCCGTATGTCAGTGACCCAATGCAACTGAAGTTAAGTAAAAGCTACATGGGCATATTTGTTGGAGTAAATTACGGGGGAGCGAAGGGGTGGAAATATTCCTGGTCTGTGGATTGGACGGCGTGGGGGAGGAGGGTCATGCATGCAGATTTTTTCACACGGGGTGGAGTGGTGGGACCGCCGGAGGGACAAGGAGAGTTTGGCAGGCATATTGTTTCCACACATGGAGAGGAAAAGATTTGGAGACGAACGGGCTTCCTGCAGGTATGGGGAAAGGTGCATAATAAGTCATCTTGCATGCCAGGCTAGGTATAGTCTCAAGTCATTAAAAACACACACGCCCCACACATGTTCATATTTCAAGGTGCACTAAATTATTGCACGCGATGATTAAGGCTGGCCATAATGGTGGTATCTTAGCTGGTATCATGCACACGGGAATAGCAAACATGCTGATGTGGCAAAGAATTAAAGAAGAGAGGGGGGTTAGAGTAACTAGTGTTCATGCATGCATTGGTAAACACATTTTTTTTGTGAAGAACGACAGCATTAGTTGAGTACTTTTGCAGACTTCAAAAACTATTCCACCGCCTCTACTATCTTGCTAAGAGTAGGTGAAATTTTTGAGTCGAGCCCTTTAAACTAGAAGGGAGGTAGTGGTACTCTAATAGCTAGGTGTGTAAGTCATCTTACGAAAACCAAATAATTCAAAACACGTAGGCGCGGTGCATTAACTTCTACCTCGTTTCTTGTTTCTTGACATATCAACCAATAAGAGATGAGGGTGTGCATGCTTTTAATAACCTGAGACTATCAAACATGACATGCAGTGGTTAGTTCATTGCATGCAATACTATTTAATTAGCAAATAAACATTAATGTCTCTCGTTTTCCCCTCCTCCTTGGTCACGCTGCACAGCCTAAGATGACTTACTCACCTAGAAAGAGGGAGTATCAACATTCACAATGTCAAATCAATATTTTTACACTCATTATAAAACGTAGTTCTTATACTCATTATAATCAGTATTGTAGATATTGATATTTTTAGTATAAATTTGGTCGTGGGATTTCATTGATGCCTGTCAAAGCATGGGGAACCGGAGCTTAGGGATTGCATTGCCGGTCTCTACATAGGTATTTCTCTTCATAATCCTGTAATTTTAGAGACTGGTTGCGCTTTTGTGGTAGCGTCTCTTGCATCGGGGGACTATGACAGGTCTGCTATGCGTGACACGAAGATGAAAGCGTTGAGCATCTCGAAGTTGATCAACAATCTTCAATTGTCAAAGATTAGTCGTTAAGCCAATAAGGTGGCACACTTAATCGCTAAGTATAGCTTTGACAATAGATTAGATGGTATTCTTGTAAATAACGTATCGCATGTGGTGAATATTGTATCGAATGAGTGTCTTGGTGTGGCTGGTTAATTAATATAAGGTGGTGTTAAAAAAAGTATATATTTGGTCAAACACTTTGCAAACGGTTGACGGGAGTAAAAAGGACCAGAGGGAGTATAATGCATGCGGAGTAGGCAAAAAAATTGCTCATTTATAGCTGGTCGAAGTCTCAAAAGGCGCGACCGCGCGGGGGAGGCGAAGGTCGTGGGAGGCGCGACGGTTGACGGAATTAAGTGAAGTTACATCCACGCGCGGCATGGCGTCTGAGCAGGTAGAAGCTATACCGTCGGCCCTACGATATGGGTCTAGTAGACATGACATCTAGTGGGTCCCGATAGTTCTCGAGAACTCTTTGGGGCTTGCAGCCCGTTTATCCACGGGCAAGCCAGCAACCCCACGCCGTCAAGACGCCCTACTCATCCCCTGTGTTCTACCTCACAACAGTTCGCTCCCGATCGTCCGTCCTTTCACACTAGTTCGCTCCCAATTTTTATGGGTACAACACTTCAACTTCTCCTAACCCTCCTCCAAATCCATGGCCTCCCAAATCTCCATGGTGCGCCTGAGTACCAGTTAGAGCCATCACCGGCGATCAGTTCATCATCCTCTACACACGTGGATCCGCGACGGTGAAAGCATGGCTTGCTCGCTTCCTCGCATGTTCAACTGTTCAGCGGATGAGTGGGCACTGGGCTAGATGTTGAGTACACCACAGTCTGGGGCGAGAGAAGGATCTAAAGGATGAAGAGAGGAAGAAGCCGCCGTGATCCAGGTTTGCGTACATAACGTTTGCTTGGTCTACCACATATGCCATGCCGACGTTGAGTGCCAGGATTTTAAGAACTTCCTCAAGGACAAAAGAGTGAAATTCGTTACTGTAGGCTTTAAGAACGATAGAGATGTCCTGCGTCGGATAGGTCTCGTTGTAGGCCAGCCCTTCGATCTCCGAAGGCAAGCACAGTGTCCTCCTCTCAACCTTCAATGCTGACCACGGCAGCAGCCATGATTGATCCTTCAGACGCTAAACCAAGAAACCTCATCACGAGTTTCATCATGCATGGGAGTCGAAGACATTAGATGAAGATCACATCACATGCGCAGCAATGGATGCCTACCTTTGTTTAAATATCTACATGGGTTGGATGAAGAAGCGAGCCTAGTGTCCGGTTCAAGCAAAGAAGCGTCGATTAAGAGGAAGAGGAAGAGGGGCGAGGACGAAGTCGAGGACGTGGACTCGGACTCGAGTAGGTGGCGATGTGTCCGCTCCCGCTGGTTCTACTGCAGTGTCAAGCGGACTAGTTACTTAGTTTATTTTCAAGGGTGTGTTGTCTTTGAGGCCCCAGCAGAACTATGTTTATGTTCTTTCTTGTTATTTGAACTCTTTAGTACGTAGAGTAGTACTAGTGCTATGTCTTACTACTGTTCTTCTTGCAGTTGGTACTCTGCTCGTATCTTCGTGTTCCTCTTGTACTTAATACGTTACATACTAGTAGTATAATTTGGGTCGGTCGATTTGTGAAAGAAGTTCGACGGAGCGAAGGAAGAAAACGGCGAAAGAGGTGGAAGAAGCCCTTCTAGCCATCCATATTGCATCAAACGGCTCACATGAGTCGATCGACCCAAATGCTCCTTGATTGCGGGATCCACGTGGCATTCAAGGTCTCGAAGGTAGATTCGCGTCCGCACTTTTTGGTTTGCGGGCTCGACAGCGCTTGACCGGCTTCCGCCATGACAGCCACCATGCGCGCTCCTCTCGCGCGACGGAGACGACAATGACACGCCAGTCCCTCCTCGCCGGCGTGCTAGAGCACGCGATCGTTGTGACGCCCCCGATTCAATCATACACTAATCCTGCACGCAAATGTGTACGATCAAGATCAGGGACTCACGGGAAGATATCACAACACAACTATAAAACATAAATAAGTCATACAAGCATCATAATACAAGCCAGGGGCCTCGAGGGCTCGAATACAAGTGCTCGATCATAGACGAGTCAGTGGAAGCAACAATATCTCGAGTACGGACATAAGTTAAACAAGTTTGCCTTAAGAAGGCTAGCACAAACTAGGATACATATCGAAGAGGCGCGGGCCTCCTGCTCGATCCTCCTAACTACTCTGGTGTCGCCGCCGGGCTGCATGTAGTAGTAGGCACCCCGGTGTAGTAGTCGCCATCGACGGTGGCGTCGCTCACAGGCTCCGTTATGCAGTTGCAGCAATCGGATAGAGATAGGGAAAAAGGGGAACAAGGCAACCGTGAGTACTCACCCAAAGTACTGCAAGCAAGGAGCAACACTACATATGCATGGATATATGTGTAAAGGGCCATATCGGTGGACTGAATCGCAGAATGCCGAATAAGAGGGGATAACTAATCTCGTCAAGACTACGCTTCAGCTGCCTCCGCCTTGCAAAGATGTAGAAGAGAGTAGATCAAGTCCTCCAAGTAGCATCGCATAGCATAATCCTACCCGCGATCCTCTCCTCGTATCCTGTTAGAGGGCGACCACCGGTTGTATCCGCACTTGGAAGGGTGTGTTTTATTAAGTATCCAGTTCTTGTTGTCATAAGGTCAAGGTACAACTCCAAGTCGTCTGCATCAAGATCACGGCTATTCAATAGATTAACTTCCCTGCGGTGCACCACATAACCCAACACGCTTGATCCCATTTGGCCGGACACACTTTCTGGGTCATGCCCGGCCGCTGAAGATCAATACGTCGCAGCCCCACCTAGGCACAACAGAGGTCAAGACGCCGGTCTAAACCTAAGCGCCTGGGGTGCAGGCCCATCGCCTCATAGCACACCTACATGTTGCGTGGGCCGGAAGCGAACTAGCCCCTTAATACAAGAGCAGGCTTACGCCCAAACCGGCGCGCCGCTCGTCGGCCGACGTCACGAAGGCTTTGGCCGATACCACGACGCCGAAAGTGCCCATATCTTTCCCACGTAGTTGGTTAGTGCGTATAGACCTAATGGCCAGACTCAAATCAAATACCAAGATCTCGTTAAGCGTGTTGAGTATCCACGAACGCCGACTAGGGCCAGGCCCACCTCTCTCCTAGGTGGTCTCAACTCTGCCCTGTTGTTCGCCATTAAGTAACAATCGGGGCCATCGGGAACCCAGGCCCACCTCTACCGGGATGGAGCCACCGTCCTTTCAAATTTCCCATCTCCTAACAGTATCACGGTAATGTAATAGTGTAAAGTATATAGTATATGCCCGTGATCACCTCCCGAGTGATCACAACCCAAAGATATAGCATGGCGTATTTGACAAGAGTGTAGGGCCACCGATGGAACACTAGCATCCTATACTAAGCAGAGGATAGCGGTAAGGGTAACAACCGTAGCAACAATGACAAAGCTATGCATCGAATAGGATTAACCGAAAGCAAGAATATGCTACACTACTCTAATGCAAGCAAGTATAGAGAAGAATAGGCGATATCCGGTGATCAAGGGGGGGCTTGCACGGAAGCTCAACGAGAAGGAGGGGTCGCCCACACCGTAGTCGTCTTGGGTAGCAAAGGCGTCGGCCTCGGTGTCAACGAGAGAAGAGGGGAAGAAACAATAAATATAATGCAAACATAAGCACGACGGTGCATGAGAAGACAATGTGCGGTGCTAGGTGTGCCCTAACGCGTAGTAGGTGATACCGTGAAGGGGGGAAACATCCGAGAAAGTATTCCCGGTGTTTCGCGTTTTGATGTGTATGAACCGAGGGGAAAGTTGAATGTTTGCTATGCTAGGGATGTGTGGCGGACGAACGGGTTGTGTATCCGTATTCGTCACGTCGTTCTGAACAACTTTCATGTTGAAAGTATTTTCATCCGAGTTACGGATTATTTTATATGATTTTCTAAAGATTTAAACATTTTCTGGAATTTAATTAATTATTTAAATCCAACATTATCCATATTAGTAATGATGACGCCAAGATGACATCATGTCGACATCGCGATCAATCGCAGCTTGATTATCGGGTCAATTAAGTGTGGGGCCCACATGTCATTGGTTGTTTGATTAGCAGGCTAACTAAACATGGTCAATTAGTTTAATTAGTGGTTAGGTTAATCTAATCAGGTTTAATTAGTTTAATTAATTCTTTAATTAATTAATTAATTATCATTATAATTAATTTAATTATTATTTATTAATTCATTTTTCGTTTTATTTTCGCTTTCGTTCAAGGGGGGGTGGGCCCCGTTTGTCTGTTGCACAGAGGCCTAGCGGGGCGGGGCGCTAGCGGGTGGAGTCGGCGCGGGCGTCGGGCGCTAACGCCCAGCCCGATTAAGCGCCTATGGCGCCGATCGCGGCCACGGCCACAGGGCGCCGAGCAGGGGAGAGACCGTGACCGGGCGGTCAGTAGGGCGAGAGCGGAGGCGAGGCCGGCGCAAGGACAGCGCCTGAGCACGGCCGTGGTCTGGCGCCGATGGGAAACAGCGTCGGGCGACGGGTTCGGTCACAAGGGGGCTAGCCATGAGGTGCGGTGACCAGGGGCCGCGGGGTCGGGCGAGGGGAGCGGGCGGGGTCTGTGGGAAAGAGGCGGGCGTGAGGAGGCGGTGGCGCTGCCTGGGTGGCCGTGGTCGGCGAGGCGACGGCTGGGACGGCTCGGGCGCGATGGCCATCCAGAGGGTCATGGCGAGCTGGGAGGCATGCGAAACAGCACGGCCTCGGCCTGCTGTAATGGGGGAGAGGGGAGAGGAGCATGGGGAGGCGCTCATAGTGGCCGTAGGGGTTCGGGCAGCGGGGCTCGAGGGGGAGGTCGAAGACGTGCGCCGGAGGAGAGGCAGGCCGGCGGGGAAGCGCTCCGGGCGGTCCAGGCGGCGTCGAGAGGTTCCAGGCGGCGGTGGCCTCCTCTGGATCCCGATCCAGTTCGGGAGAGAGAAGGGGGAGGAGATATTTTGCGGGAGAGGAGTGGGGGGTGTCGGTGGCTAGTGGGGGAAGTGGGGGAGGTTATGGCGGCGGGTGGGCGGCTTTGGCGGTTCCAGTGGTTTGCGGCCTGGTGGGCCGAAGCCCAAGGGGCAGGGGGGTTTCTCCCCCTTTTTTTTAGTTTTAGTTTTAGTTTTAGTTTTTTTTCTTTTTTGTATTTTCTTTTCTGTTTAATTTCATCTTAAGCCATTTAGCCATTTTGTAAAAATGTGTTTGTTGCACCATAATCACCCTTGTTATATTCGGGAACCACCGAACATTTTTGTTTCAATTTTTGAAAACCTTTTTTTGTTGACATTAATTTGAATTTGAATTTTGAACGATTTCGAATTATTCTGAGGATAGCAATAGTAACCGAGGTGTCATGGCACGATTACCGTGGGATTACTGTAGCGTGATTATCCGGGTGTCACACTCGTCCTCCTCTTCATATGCTGCGTGCATAGACGCGGCTCCACCAGGTGCTCGTGTGCTTGGTAGCGCGGCGGCATGGCGAGGAGGGACTGCAGACGATGTGAGCGGGCGAGCCTTCGGCTTCATGGCACAGGGATGGCGGTGACACGGCGGTGATGGGCGATAAATTGTTGGCCGGAGCAGGCGGGCGCCGGCATGCGCCACGGTGGTGGCGGCATATTGATGAGTGTGCGTATGGGAGCTTTCTTTAGTTTTATATAAGGTTGGACAAACTTAAAAGAAAGTGTCGGCGTTCTGGGAACAGGGGTACCCAGACTTGTCTGCCTGCGGCCTGCGGCGTGGCTCAAGGGGTGGCCCAAGACGCCCATCTTCATCAAGACAAGCTCAAGACCCTCGCGAGGGGCCTCATTGCTGGGCGGACGTAAAGCTTCCTCAAGCACGGCCTCGTCAGTTGGCTCGCGAGGAGGCGGAGATATCAAGGCGGGTACCTCACGAGGTGCCCATGACGCAAGCCATGACGACCAAGGGCGCCAAGGGGCGCCACCGCCAGCGGTGTCCTCATTTCCTCTTTGGTGCAAAGGGGCAAGCGCAGCGAGAGCATCAAGCAAAGGCATCCGCTTGATGCAACAAGACCAAGACCGCCGAACGGCAGGAAGGAAGTCATCGTGGAGCCCAAGCCGGCGTCACCACCAGAGCCTTTGACAGGCGAGGACCAACTTTAGTCAGGATAAGTGTACTAGATGTTCCCCTTCAAAATGGCCAATTGTTGGCGCCCTTCCCGCTCAATATTTGGGAAGAGGCCCAGGGCCTCTGCCTATAAATAGGACTAGCCACCCATAGGGTAGGGGGATCCGGATCTTGAATCATAGAGGGATCATCCAAGGAGAGAGAGAGAGACCGAACTTCCCCTAGCAGTTCGTCGCACCAGCCAAGAACAGACCCTCGCGACGCTGTTCTTCCTTGTATTGTTCATCATCAGCCCAAGAGGCAATCCACCACACCACACACTGGAGTAGGGTGTTACACCACAATGGTGGCCCGAACCAGTATAAACCTTGTGTCTCTTGTGTTGTTCTTTTGGTAGTTTAGATCCTAGCGAGGCGACGAGGTGCAGGTAGGTAGAGGGCGAGATCTCCGCGCGCACCCCAGAGTTCGAACCTAGAGGGTCTGCCGGAACCCGAAATCCGACATTTGGCGCGCCAGGTAGGGGTGCGCCGGAGCTTTCCCTTCCGCCGACACCGCGACTCGCCCTACGATGAGCTGCGCGCCGCCCACTCCGGTCGCTAGCGCCAGCGCGGGGGCCAGGGGGCTCCGAGCCTTGGCCCCAGCCTTGCGACAGGTGCGGTGGCCGAACAAGTTCAAGCCGGAGACGCGGCCGCGTTACAACGGCACAACTGATCCGCTGGCCTTCTGGCCGGGCGTCGAGGAGGCCATCCTTGAAGCAGGAGGCGGCGACAGGTCATGGCTAACGGCTTCCCATGGCCCTCACCGACGCCCGCCGCATGTGGTTGCTCCACCTGCCGCCGCCGTGCCTCTTGGGAAGAGCTGCGCAACCTCTTCCTGGCCCAGCATGATGCGCTGGCGCCCTCGGTCGTCGCGGCTCTCCTGGGCGGCTCGCAGGCGCCACCTTCAGACCGCCACATCAAGCCGTTCGCACGCCAGATCGGTGCTGCCTCTGCGCAGCATGGAGCTCCTCAGGGTCGGTCGGCGCCCAGGGCCGATCTGGCCTTCAGCTTGGAGGATCACCCCTCCAACCCGGCCTGCTCGGGCGCGCTCCCAATGCTGTGCACCCCCACCATCTGCCAGGTGGCCGTCACCAGGACTCTCATCGACGGCGGCGCAGGCCTCAGCGTGCTCTCGGTTGAAACCTTCAACCTCCTCCACATACCGCAGGAGCAGCTTCAGCCCAGCAAGCCCTTCTTGGGCGTCAGGGGCGGTTCATCCAGCTCCCTGGGGCAGATCCGTCTCCCGGTAACCTTCGGCACCTACGACAACTTCTGCACTGAGCTGATCGACTTCGACATCGCCCCCATCAGCCTCCCCTACAACGCCATCATCGGCTACCCGGCACTAGCCCGGTTCATGGCCGCGACTCACCCAGCGTACAACCTCATGAAGATGCCCGGGAGCAACGGCGTCCTCACCGTGTCCGGAGACACCGGGGATGCGTTGCAGGTGCTCAAGCACGTCTTCAAGGCTGCGGCGGCGGCACAGCCCGCCGACTTAGACGCCCCTGAGCCCAAGGGGGCTGCGCCGACCAAGAAGAAGCAGTTGTTAACCCAAGACAAGGCAGAGACCAAGCAGATACTGGTCGACGAGGACGGATCCACTAACGCCACCTTCACCATAGGCGCCAACCTCGAGCCCGAGCAGGAGGAGGCCCTATTCAGGTTCCTATGAGCGAATAAGAAGGTGTTCGCATGGGAACCAGATCAGTTGGCAGGGATCCCGAGAGGCGTAATCGAGCACCACCTCAACGTGTGCCCCAATGTACGCCCCGTGAAGCAGAAGGCAAGGCGGCAGTCCACCGAAAAGCAGGCTTTCATCGTCCAAGAGACCCGCAAGTTAGAAGCTGCAGGGGTCATTCGCGAGGTCCGATACCCGGATTGGTTGGCCAACCCGGTCGTCGTGCCAAAGAAAGGGGGGAAGGAATGCATGTGTCTCGACTTCACCAACCTCAACAAAGCCTGCCCGCAAGATCCATTCCCGCTCCCTCACATCAATCAGATCGTCGATTCCACCGCCGAGTGCGACCTGTTATGTTTCTGGGATGCCTTCTCTGGGTATCGCCAGATCAAGATGGCGGTGGAAGACGTGGAAAAAACGGCTTTCCTGGCCCCGTGTGGGGTGTACTGCTACACATGCATGCCGTTCGGGCTGCACAACGCATGGGCAACCTTTCAGCGGCTGATGCACATCACCTTGGGCCCGCAGCTCGGAAAGAATGTTGAGGCTTACGTCGATGACATTGTGGTGAAGTCTCGGGAGGCCAGAATCCTGATACAAGACCTGGAGGAGACCTTCGCAAGCCTCAACGCAGTGAACCTGCGGCTTAACCCGGAGAAGTGTGTGTTTGGGGTCCCCTCGGGCAAGCTCTTGGGCTTCCTCGTGTCCCACCGAGGCATCGAGGCTAACCCAGAGAAGGTCAAGGCGGTCGAGGACATGAGCCCGCCAAAGACCCTCAGAGAAATGCAGAAGCTCACGGGACGCGTGACCGCACTAGGACGCTTCATCTCCAAGTTGGGGGAGCGAGCGCTGCCTTTCTTCCAGCTGATGTAGAAAAAGGGGCCCTTTGAATGGACTGAAGAGGCCGACAAATGCGTCCAAGACCTCAAGAGGTACTCTAACCAGCCCTCCGGTAATGGTAGCCCCGCGCCCTCAAGAACCCCTGGTGCTCTACCTTGCAGCCACTCCCTACTCCGCCAGCGCATCCCTGGTGGCGGTTAGGGAGGAGCGTCAGACCAAAGCCCGGGTCAAGGCGAAGCAGGATCAAGGGAGACTCACAAAGACCGCTGCCACAGCCGAGAAGGATCAGCCGCCACAGGGAAATGCACTCGGGACAGAAGAGACCCCTCCCCCTGGCGACCAGCCGCTGGAGGCCCCACTGTCTAAGGAGGCGCCACGGCCTCCGGAGGGCGCCATCGACACCAGCACTCCCAATCTCATTGAACACCCTGTGTACTTCGTCAGCATAGTGTTGCGGGACGCGAGGGCGCGGTACCCCATGCCTCAAAAACTCCTCGCGCTGTTGGTGGCCTTGTGCAAGCTGCGGCATTATTTTCAGGGCCACCCCATCAAGGTTGTCTCAGTGTACCCCTTGGAAAGGGTGCTCAGGAGCCCCAACTCAGCTGGAAGAGTCGCTGAGTGGAACATCGAACTGCAAGCATTTCAGCTCGAATTCAGCACAACCAGAGTCATCAAGGGGGCCGCATTGGCAGATGTTGTGGCAGAATGGACGGAGGCGCCGGGCCTCAAGGATGATGAGGACCGATCCCTCTTCCCGGGAAGCGAAGCGCCGGACGGTTGGGTCATGTACTTCGACGGGGCGTTCTCCAGGCATGGCGCGGGGGCTGGAGCAGTGCTTATATCTCCTACTCAAGACAAGCTCTACTACACCCTGCAGCTCTATTTCTAGCACGGAGAAAAGGTCTCCAACAACATAGCAGAATATGAAGGCCTAATAGCAGGCCTAAAGGCCGCAGCTGCCCTAGGAGTGAAGCGCCTAACCATCAAGGGTGATTCACAACTCCTCGTCAACTTCTCCAACAAGGTATACGAGCCGAGGGATGAGCACATGGAAGCCTACCTCGCAGAGGTCCGCAGGATGGAGAAGCAGTTCTGGGGGCTGGAGTTGCAGCATGTGCCCCATGGCACCAATCAAGAGGCCGACGACATCTCCAAACGGGCATCCAGGCGGCTACCTCAGGAGCCTGGCATCTTCGAAGAGCGGCTCTTCAAGCCCTTGGCCACGCCATCGCTGTCAAGCACGGTGCAGCCTCGGGAGGAGCTCCCCCAGCAACCAGCCTCAGGAGCCCCGGTCTGTGGCCCGGCCTCAGGAGCGCGCATGCTCTTGACGCTGGAGCCTCAGGAGGGGTGCTGGATCACAGAGCTCCGGAGCTACCTGACGCAAGGGACCTTGCCGGAGAAGGAGGAGGAAGCGGAGCGTGTGGCGCGGCAAGCCACATCATACTGCATTAGGGAAGGAGAGATCTACCGGAAGCGACCAAATGATGTGTCCCTACGCTGCATCTCCAGGGAGCAAGGGAAGGAACTGCTGGCAGATATACACGGTGGAGACTGTGGGCATCATTCATCATCGCGACCTCATTGGCAAGGCGTTCTGCAGCGGGTTTTATTGGCCCATTGCGCTCAATGACGCCGTCGAACTGGTGAAGGCTTGCGAGGCCTGCCAATTCCATGCCAAGCAGATTCATCAGCCGGCGGGAGGTCTGCAAACTATACCCCTCTCGTGGCCATTCGCAGTCTAGGGGTTGGATATCCTGGGCCCGTTTCCTCGGGCGCCAGGGGGCTATCGCTACCTCTACGTCGCCGTGGACAAGTTCACCAAGTGGGCTGAAGTGGAAGCCGTCCGCACCATCCCCGCATGTTATGTGGTCAAGTTCATCAAGGGCATCGTGAGCCGGTTCGGGGTGCCGAACCGCATCATCACCGACAACGGTTCGCAATTCACCAGTAACCTCTTCAAAACATATTGCGCTAACCTTGGGACGCAGATATGCTACGCCTCGGTAGCACACCCGCGGAGCAATGGTTAGGCCGAGCGGGCCAATGCAGAGGTCCTGTGGGGCCTCAAAACCAGGACATTCAAGAAGAAGTTTGAGGCCCGCGCGGCGTCTGCACGATGAGCTCCACCAGACAGTGGTCCATCCGCACAACCGCGACCAAGCCGATTGGGGAGACCCCGTTCTTCCTGGTCTATGGAGCTGAAGCAGTCCTCCCTCACGAGGTCAGACGTCGTTTCGCACGGGTCCTGGCGTTCGACGAGGTGCAACAGGACGCCATGCGGGGGACGGACCTCGTGCTGGGGGAGGAGCATCTTTGGGAAGCCGCGCTACGAGCGGAAAGATACCAACAAGCACTGCGGCGATACCACTGCCACAACATCCACCCCAGGACTCTCGAGGTAGGGGACCTCGTACTCAGGCGGGTTCTCTCCAGGGAAGGACTGCATAAGCTATCTCCCATGTGGGAGGGCCCATTCAAGGTTGTTCATGTTTCCAGGCCCGGCTCCGCGCGCTTGGAGACTCAGGAGGGGGTGCCCGTCCAGAACACGTGGAACATCCAGCACCTCCGGAAGTTTTACCCCTAAAAAGGCCCAGAGCCTGTGAAGAAGGCGAATGCCTGTGAAGCGCTGCGTTTTGGAAAAGGCCCAGAGCCTGTGAAGAGGGCGAATGCCTGTGAAGCGCTGCATTTTGGAAAAGGCCAAGAGCCTGTGAAGAAGGCGAATGCCTATGAAGCTGTTGCGTTTTGGAAAAGGCCCAGAGCCTGTGAAGAAGGCGAATGCCTGTGAAGCTATTGCATTTTGGAAAAGGGCCGGTGCCTGTGAAGAAGGCAAACTCCTGTGAAGTTTATCTCTCTGGAAAAGGCCCGGTGCCTGTGAAGAAGGCAAATGCCTATGAAGTTCATCTTTGTGAGAAAGGCCCAGAGCCTGTGAATAAGGCCAATGCCTGTGAAGCTCGCCGCCCGTGACACTCTCATGTAATAATGAGTTGGGGCTGTACACTCCCCGGAGTCTCAGGAGCGCCGGCCTCAGGCCCTGGGGCTCTATCCCACGCCCAGTGGTAGCACTTAGCTCTGCGCTGGTGAGAAGACGTCGAAGACTAGATTAGGTGCCGGACGCGGCTTTTCTCGTTTGCTTTCTGCAGTTGGCTTGTTCATTCCCATTTGAAGTTTTATTGAAGTTGTTGCCGTCTTTGGCTTGTGACTCCTTGCCTTTTCGCTCTCCTTCCTCGATTTCTCTCGTGCAAGTCTCGCGAGGGAGCAGTGCGGGCACCCTCGCGAGTGTTTTCTGCCCTTATCGTTTGAGGCTTCCCTACCCGGGTCCACTACAGGAGCACCCCTCCAGTCCGTGCCCCACGGGCACCGCGACACGAACGCAGGACCTGGGTCGGTCGCCTCCACAGCTGAGGCCGGGAGCTACCTCTCCAGACTAACCTTCGCAGGACATGAAGAGTTCAACGAGGCCTCGGCCTCGGGAAGCAAAGGCCACGACAGGCCCCCCCGAGCTAAGTAATTTCTACGCGCAAGCGTGTGGCACAAAGGCATAATACTGAAATAGCGGAAACAGTACGATAATTAACAACAATAGTCCAAGCACGCCCCTGCGGGGCCCTACACTACTGTCTCCTTACGCAGGAAAAGGAAAAAGAACAAAACAGGCGCGACTCGCCTGACACCAACTCGCAGGGGAGACTCGAACTGCCTCCGGAGCTCAGGCGGACTCCCTCTCGCGCTTCACCGAGGCGCGACAGCGGCAGACCCGCTACCTCCCTCCAGGCGAGCGCGGCGGCACGGAGGCTAGTCGCGGCCACCGCTGGAGGAGCCACTGCCCGAAGAAGAGTCGTCAAAGCTCGATGAACCCCGAGCGCCGCCAACCATGTGCGCGCTGTCGTCTTCATCGTCGCTGGGGCTGGGCCCACGGCCACGGTCGTCGTTCTTAGGGCAGCACCTAGCGCGGCGACCGTCTTCCCCGAACACCCTCACGTAGAGGGTGGCATCGCCATCGAACTTGAAGTGCAGGGTGCACCGCCGCTCGCACCACGCAGCTGGCAAACGCTTGCCGCCGCGGTCGGGCCACGCCCCGCCGCAGAGACCTCCAGTGAAGCCCAGGAGGCCCGGCTGCAGCAACCATCCGCCTGATGCCAGAGGCCGCCCGGGGTACCGGCTGGAAGCTCACCTAGGAGGAAGCGAGGAAGCTGGAGCCGGGTGCTGGTCGGCTCCGCCGACCACACAACGAACTCCGGCAGCACCTCTGCCGAGTGGAAGCGCGGTCTAGGGGGTCGAGCGGCCGTAGCGCGCCTGCCAGCAACGGCCTACCGCCCGTCACTGCACGGGAGATCACCTCCACGGCCGCGAGGAGCCACTATGGAAGCCACAGGGTGCTTGCGAGGACGGCCTCGACCGCACTTGGGCGGGGGAGAGTCAGGCTCCACCTGGCGGGCCTTTCCTTTATCCACGGCTGAGAACCTCTTTGGCGGAGCCATGAAGAAGAAGGAGAAGCAAGAGGGGATGGACTGGCAGGGCAGGCGCCGTCCCGTACTTATAGCCGGGGAAGGCCAACCGCCGGCCTCCACGATTGCAGGTAATCATGACCCGCTTTGCATGCAGGGACTTGTCAGTTCGTGCAGTTGCCGAGGCGTCGTGGGGAAGCAGGGGCGCCCACGTCTAATTGACCGCCACACGGCGCCCGAGGCCACAGGCTGTTAGGGCCCGCGACGCTTCGCACTTGCCCCTTTGCTTCTCTGCGCCGCCAACTCCAGCGTGTTTTGGGCGGGGCTACTGTCGGCGTTCGGGAACGGGGTACCTGACTTGCTCGCCTGCAGCCTGCGGCGTGGCTCAAGGTGGCCCAGACGACCCATCTTCATCAAGACAAGCTCAAGACCCTCGTGAGGGGCCAAGCCTCACGGGCGGATTTACGTGAAGCTTCCTCGTGCACGGCCTCGTCAGGTTGGCTCGCGAGGAGGCGGAGAGATCAAGGCGGGGTACCTCACGAGGTGCCCATGACGCAAGCCATGACGACCAAGGGCGCCAGGCGGGCGCCAGCCCGCGCAGTGTCCTCATTTCCTCGTTGGTGCAAAGGGGGCAAGCGCAGGCGAGAGCATCAAGCAAAGGCATCCGTTTCGGTGCAACAAGACCAAGGCTGTCGCAACGGCAGGAAGGAAGTCAACGTGGAGCCCAAGCCGGCGTCACCACCAGAGCCTTTGACAGGCGAGGACCAACTTTAGTCAGGATAAGTGTACTAGACCCCTTCAAAATGGCCAATTATTGGCGCCCTTCCCGCTCAATATTTGGGAAGAGGCCCAGGGCCTCTGCCTATAAATAGGACTAGCCACCCACAGGGTAGGGGGATCCGAATCTTGAATAATAGAGGGATCATCCAAGGAGAGAGAGAGAGAGACCGAACTCCCGCTAGCAGTTCGTCGCACCAGCCAAGAACAGACCCTCGCGAGGCTGTTCTTCCTTGTATTGTTCATCATCAGCCCAAGAGGCAATCCACCACACCACACACTGGAGTAGGGTGTTACACCACAATGGTGGCCCGAACCAGTATAAACCTTGTGTCTCTTGTGTTGTTCTTTTGGTAGTTTAGATCCTAGCGATGCGATGAGGTGCAGGTAGGTAGAAGGCGAGATCTTCGCGCGCACCCCAGAGTTCGAACCTAGAGGGTCTGCCGGAACACGAAATCCGACAGAAAGGGTCTACCTATGTCACATCTAGATGTGAGATATTATCTCACATCTAACTCCCTCACCCTTAAAATCCGTGGGAGACTTTAAAAAAATCATGGGTGAGTGGGTGGAAGACTTTTAAAAAAATCAAGGGTGAGTGAGTTAGATGTGAGATAATATTTCACATCTAGATGTGAAATAGCAAACCCGTAAAAGAAAACCGTACTAGTACACGTAAACATTAGACTTAGGCAGCGCTTTTATTAATTTTTTTAGGTTAGTGCCAGAACCACGGTACGGAATCCTGTGCAAGCGCTGTGAATCATGCCGCATGCCTGGTCGATCGAACGGTGGCCACCATGTCGCTCAAGGACATCCACCGAACCTTTTGTGTGTGTGAAAACAATCCTCGAATATTACTCAAGTTTTTTTCCGGAAAGTTCTTGACGCTGCAATATTTCCATATATTTGAATTTATCTCCAATTTGTGTTTATTAGGATTTGGACGCTTTAGGTGCGCCCTAGTTTTTTAATACTTATTTTGTGTGTGTGACTGAGAGAGAACATTTGTATGTGTCCATGTGTGTGTTGTATGAAGGGCAATGTGGAGACGGTGTGCGTGTGATACGATATAGAGAGGTGTGAATGTGCAAATGATCATGCATGAGTGAGACATAGATGATGCCGATACGTTGTGTATACATGAGAGAACGGTCTTCTAGTTTACTTGTGTGTCTGTGTGTGTGTGTGAGAGAGAGAGAGAGAGAGGGACAGAGAGAGAGAGGAGCATCCGTAACACAACAACCATCTCTCTCGATTCGTCCGTCCCTCGCACGATCGCATGCAACACATGCATCAACGCACACATTTTGACACCCTCACTCGGGCCCTGCCCACCTCAAGGCCCGCACAATCTCTTCGTGAATACCCATTTCTCTCCTTAGGTTTGTTTTCGCTCAATATCTGACACACACACCCCCGCGCGCGTGCACACACACACACGCAGCACAACACACATGCACACTCCCCCGAGCACACAATTCATCCCCATCCAAGGTTATACGGCGACCACTCTCGCTTGTGCTTCCTTGCACCCCAACATGCACAACGCCTCAATCTTCAAAGAGGGCATCGAGCAGATCAAAGACGGCGACCACACCGCGCTAGAGAATGCGGGGTCATTTGGAAGCAGGGTGATGTGACGACGGCTGACTGACTCCTCCCCCCACCCTCTCTCTCTCTCTCTTGCACAAAATTACCAATCCCTCTCTCCACCGCACAAAATTGTCAATCCCTCAACCCATCAGATCCTTCCCCTCTCGTCCATGTTTTTCCAGCTCTCTCATCAAACATGTTGTCTCTTCTCCTTCCACGTATACAGAATCCGGATGCACACGCATCTCACGTATATTACATGTCTCCATCTTTCTCACAGACCTAACTTCTTCCTCTCTCTCTCTCTCTCTCTCTCTCTGTCTCGTTAGGTTTGTCTCCTACTCTATCGTCCACATACATACAATCTTTCCCGCCCTATCTGCTCCATCTTCAAAAGCTCTCTCTGCATGTTTAATTCACACAATGGGATATGTCAAAATGTTGCTTCTATAATGGCTGATGTAGAGTTTTGGTTGTTTTTGTTTCATCCTACAAAGTAATAACTACGAAATGCATTTAGATTCTCATTTGACTGGGATTATGTGAGTTTGAGCATGTTGTGAAGTACTATAGACCTTGTATACATCTTGGGATTCGACAATGATTGTAACTATTGAATTGTATAGACCATTACATTCGAAGTCAATAGCCTAATATATTTATTTCACAATTTCAACAAATGATTAGTTCACTACAAACTAAGAAAACAAATGTGTACTCCTCCGCTTTTATTTAAGTCCGCAGATTAGCATTGGTCAAAGTCAAGTTTTGTAAACTCTCGTAAAGCTTATAACAAAAGGAAAACTTTGTTTTGCCACTTTAGTTTTAGCCACTTTGCTTATGCCACTTAAATTTGATATTTCACTTTTGCCACTTTTAGCTTTTGACAATATATCACTTTTGCCATTCCGCGGCAAAACAAAATTTTCCAAGTGGCAATTGTGATACATGTCAAATGCTAAGAGTGGCAAAAGTGAAATGAAAATTATTGTTTTTGCCACGGAATGGCATTTGTGATGTATTATCAAAAGCTAACAGTGGCAAAAGTGAGATGTCACATTCTAGAGTGGCATAAGCAAAGTTGGCAAAAACTAGAATGGCAAAAACAAAGTTCTCCCTATCAAAAAATATTAACATATACAATAACAAATAAATACCATTAGATTCATTATTGAATGTACTTCCACATCATACATATTTGTTATGGTAAATGTTTATATTTTTATATAAACTTGGTTAAACTTTAGGAAGTTTGACTTCCGTCAAACCTAATATGCAGAGTTTACTACTACTACTCGCTAGTTGCTTAGCCGAGTCACTGAACACGCCACACGGGGAGTCCAGTGTCATAAAATTTTGAGGTCGGCAGGAAAATCTCCCGCGACCCTGATTCGAGCAGTGGGAAGTTACCATCATAGCCTTCGGAACAGGCCTACGGACGACGCTTGGTAGGGGGCAGTTTTCGTAACTTTAGGTTCACCTTACCCAGCCAACCCCACCCCGGCACCCAGAGTAGTACATCTGAATACTCCCCATTTTTTATTCCCACCGCAAAATAGACTTCTCCACGGCACCGCAGCCTTCGTGCTCCTCCCCTTTACATCGGCGCACTCGCCCACAGCAGCAAGATTCGCCTCATCGACGACCAGACGCCAGACCGGAGCCGGTCCACCGTCGTCATCGTGACGGAGCCTCTTCCCGCATCGCCTTCCATGGTCTCGAATCTGCTTCCGAAGCCGACACCAAGCGCAGAAGTACCACCGTCGTGGACAATGAACTGACTCCGCTGTCGACCATGACTCACAGAGGCCGCCACCATCGTTCTCCTCCTCGATTGGTAATGTGTGTATTTAATCACTTAGCAAAGACATGTGCAGCACAATTTTGTTCATAACTACCCTTCAATTTTCCTGGTGCTATTGTTCCCGTAAAAGTAATTTGTTATAGCCTCCATTGTCCAACAGAATATCAGCTGGTAATTGTGCGCCGCCTCCCGTATCGCTACCGTGCTTGGTAGGTTTTTCATCTGCAACCTGTAGTGTGGCAAATGATGGAAAGGTTTTTAGAAGTAGCAAGATGCCCATGCGTTGGACGCATCAAGATGCATTTCTATGAGTAGTTTATCTTGTGGGAGAAAAGGACTAACGAGGGAAGGCCTTATTTGCAAATCTGGAGAGGGGTATGGGTATCTTTCTGCAAAATTCCCATTTGTTCCCTTCCTATCTGTCAAATATAAATCGGACGGCCTATATTACAAGAAAAAAAAAGTATATAGTAAAGGAAGTAGAGATAAATATTAAATATTAAATATAACCGTAGAGAAGAGAGTAGAGATAGCAGAGACGTCGGGAAAGGATCGCGCGCACGCGGGAAAAAGCGGTCGGGCGTGCGCTAGTTTTGGCGCGCGGCGTCCGACGCGCTTTATAAAATCCAACGCCTCCCACCGCTCTGGTTTTGCCACCGCCTGCAGGCTCGCCACCGCTCTGCCCGCTTTTTTCGCCTCACCGCCGCCAAGGCCACCATGCCTCTCGCCGCTGAAACTTGGGGATACCACGGCGTCGCTGCCCCTCCGGGCGGCATATCCGCCGAGACCCGTTCCGCAGATGAGCCTCGCCTCGCAATTTCGACTCACTAACGAGGCCTCCCGTCAGACGACGCGGGCGGCGTGGCGCCCGGTGGCCTCATAGAACATTGAACTTCCCCAACGTGCCGACGCGGGAGCGGGCGCAGGAGCTCGCGCCTCTGCCGCGGCTTAGCACCGACGAGGATCGTCGCGACAACCGGAGGCGGGAGCACCATCTCGGCATCGCCGAGATGGACGAGGAAACCATGGCACTGTGGCGCCAACACTTCCCGCAGGACATCATCAACGAGCGCGAGTTCTACGCGCAAAGGAGGGCGGAGAGGGATAAGAGGAGGGCGGAGCGAGCCGCCTATCGCGAGGACAAGCGTGGCGGCGGACGCTCAATTCAACATGAGGCTAGGAGCAGCGTCGCCCTGGGAATCTGACGATGATCGGTATCTTCATGCCTACAGTCAGACGTCGGAGGAGGACATCACCGAGGAGGAGTCGGATGAGGAGGAGTAGTTGAATTATCTTTTTTTATCTATCTATGCTGAGAACTATCCTCTACTCTCCAAGATCTACTTCTCGATCTCAAGATCAGAACGCTTTTTAAAGCGCCGCTGCTATTTTTGTTGGAGATGCTCTAACATGGCAGACGAGTGTTTTAATGTTGCCCACAAGATGCGCGAGTATTACTTGTAGTATTTTTCTTGCCATGTTGAGATTTTAAAACCATGAGTATGAACATGCAGAGGAGCAATGAAGACCAAACATGGGATATTCGGGACATCTTCAAGGAGCGTGGCAAGTTAAAGAGGAGCTGCACCGAACCTGTAAAACGAGCTTTGGTAAGTAACACCCTTTCAATTACTTTCGTTTAGCCTCGTGTTCTTCGATGTGTATATGTTGTAGTTTCTGTTTATCTTAAGCGTGGTGTTCTTCGATGTGTAATAAGAAGAGTCTTAATAGTCCTAAAGCTTTCGTTTTTAACTTGATGTAGGAAGTGGGTGTTCTCACCTTGTAGTCTGCTTTTATATTTCTTTTCCTTTTGAATTCACTTCTCCGAGTTCTGTCTATCTGGCTTCTACTAAATGGATCTAGGTTTCTCTAAGTATTGATCTAAAAAAGAAGTAACTTCATGTCAGGATGCAGTTCCTGCGAGGAGGGAAGTATGGTCAACCTCGAGATCATGTTTCCAAAATGAGGCTGGATTACACACAAGGTGCCGCCCTAATGATGTTGGATTAGACACAAGGTGCAAATTCTTGATGATGCTGGATTACACACAAGCCGTGGAGTCGCACTGTTCGTGTCCTTGTGGCATTAGTAAAGGCTGAAAGAAAGCGTGCAGCAGCCCTTGAGAATGTAGCTGAGTTCCCAAGAAGCGAAAAGAGCAATCGATACTCTCTTCACCCAAGCCAAAGAAGAGATGGAAGAAGCCAGAAATAAGCTAGCAGAGGCAGAGCAGGCTAGGCATCTCCTGCTATCTAAAACTGTTGTCAATACAAAATTTACTTCATAATAGCTAGGTTCAAATGTTTATCTAGTCAGCATGCCTGTTGTGATGTCTGTGCATCTACCGATGTGGCACAAAATGTTTTTTGGGTCATGTAATAACAGCAATTACTTTCCAAACAATAATGTATTTAAGCATTGGACATGGTATAGTTCACGCACAAGCCCGACATTCCAAGTTCAACTTCCACATCAAACTCATGTTCACAGATATCTGCACATTCATACATAATGTCCACAACCATGATTCACTTCAAAGCCAAAAAAATGTGAGGTGAGTTATAAATAATAAATAAAGAAAACCTCTACTAGTTCCTCGCTACCAAAGAGCACAACAAGTCAAGACCATGAGTATATTTTAGTCATGTTTTCTGTTCTAAAATGCATGCCGGCTCGCGGAAGGACGTGTTGTCGGCACACGCGCGGATTCAATGAAGGCAGGCGGGGCAGTCTTAAGCTGGTTGCACGTGGCGAGGAGGCGTGCTCACCGGGGCTCGCAGCGAAAAGCGCCCTCTTGGTCGGGCGCTACGGTTTAATGCCTGCGCTTATGAGAGGTCGCGTCCGTGTCGAAAGCAATCACTCCCTCCAGTCCTTTTTTGTATGGGTATAACAAAATCTCGTTTTCCATTCACATTTTACAAGTAAAATTCGTGGACAAACTTTGACCCAAAGTACGATGGGGACTAGTAAACCAGAATGGAGGTAGTATTTTTTTTAATCAAAGAAGGGTTTCCCCTTCCGATTACTGAAAACCAACATCTAAATCTAAACCATAGTATTTGCCCTAGAACTATGCTACGTCTTGAGCTTGCGTTGGTTTCCCCGAAGAGAAGAGGATGATGCAGCACAGTAGCGTAAGTATTTCCCTCAGTTTTTGAGAACCAAGGTATCAATCCATTAGGAAGCCACGCACAAGTCCCTCGTACCTGCACAAAACGATAGCTACCCACAACCAACGCGATTAGGGGTTGTCAATCCCTTCACGGTCACTTACGAAAGTGAGATCTGATAGAGATAATATTTTTGGTATTTTTGGTATAAAGATGCAAAGTGAAAAGTAAAAAGCAAAGTAAAAACAAAGCAAGTATAAAACTGATGGAGATTAATATGATGAGAATAGACCCGGGGGCCATAGGTTTCACTAGTGGCTTCTCTCAAGAGCATAAATATTCTACTTGGGTGAACAAATTACTGTTGAGCAATTGATGAATTGAGCATAGTTATGAGGTTATCTAGGTATGATCATGTATATAGGCATCACGTCCGAGACAAGTAGACCAAACGATTCTCATCTACTACTATTACTCCACTCATCGACCGCTATCCAAAGATGCATCTAGAGTATTAAGTTAAAAACAGAGTAACGCCTTAAGCAAGATGACATGATGTAGAGGAATAAATTCATGCAATATGATCAATACCCCATCTTGTTATCCTCGATGGCAACAATACAATACGTGCCTTGCAACCCTTTCTGTCACTGGGTAAGGACATCGCAAGATTGAACCCAAAGAAATGCACTTCTCCCATTGCAAGAACTACCAATCTAGTTGGCCAAACCAAACGGATAATTCGAAGATACTTGCAAAGATAACTCAATCATACATAAAACAATTCAGAGAAGATTCAAATATTATTCATAGATAAGCTGGATCATAAACCCTCAATTCATCGGTCTCAACAAACACACCGCAAAAAGAAGATTACATCGAATAGATCTCCATGAGAGAGGGGGAGAACATTGTATTGAGATCCAAAAAGAGAGAAGAAGCCATCTAGCTACTAGCTATGGACCCGAAGGTCTGAAGTAAACTACTCACACTTCATCGGAGGGGCTATGGTGTTGATGTAGAAGCCCTTCGTGTTCGATGCCCCCTCCGGCGGAGCTCTAGAACAGGCCCCAAGATGGGATCTCGTGGATACAGGAAGTTACAGCAGTGGAATTAGGTTTTTGGCTCCTATTCTAATCGTTTGGGGTACGTAGGTATATATAGGAGGAAGGAGTACGTCGGTGGAGCTTCGAGGGGCCCACGAGGCAGGGGGGCGCGCCTCCCACCCTCGTGACCGCCTCTCTGATGCCTTGGCGTAGGGTCCATGTCTCTTGGATCACGTTCGGTGAGAAAATCACGTTTCCGAGGGTTTCATTCCATCTGGACTCCGTTTGATATTCTGTTTCATCGAAATACTGAAAAAGGCAAAAAACAACAATTCTGGGTTGGGCCTCTAGTTAATAGGTTAGTCCCAAAAGTAATATAAAAGTGGAAAATAAAGCCCATTATAGTCCAAAACAATAGATAAAGTAGCATGGAGCAATAAAAAATTATAGATACGTTGGAGACGTATCAGGCATCCCCAAGCTTAATTACTGCTCGTCCTCGAGTAGGTAAATGATAAAAAAGAGAATTTTTGTTGTGGAATGCTACCTAGCATAATTCATAATGTAATTTTCTTTATTGTGGCATGAATGTTCAGATCCAAATGATTCAAAATAAATGTTCATATTGGCATAAGAAATAGTAATACTTCAAGCATACTAATCGAAGTAATCATGTCTTCTCAAAATAACATGGCAAAAGAAAGTTCATCCCTACAAAATCATATAGTTAGGCTATGCTTCATTTTCTTCACACAAAGATGTTCCCAACTTCTATACCCCCGATGACAAGCTAAGCAATTGTTTCATACTTAAATAATCTCAAACTTTTTCAACCTTCACGCAATACATGAGCGTGAGCCATGGATATAGCACTATGGGTGGAATAGAATATGATGATGGGGATTGTGTGGAGAAGACAAAAAAGGAGAAAGTCTCACATTGACGAGGATAATCAACGGGCTATGGAGATGACCATCAATTGATGTCAACATGAGGAGTAGGGATTGCCATGCAACGGATGCACTAGAGCTATAAATGAATGCTCAACAAAAGGAAACTAGTGGGTGTGCATCCAACTTGCTTGCTCATGAAGACCTAGGGAATTTTGAGGAAGCCCATCGTAGGAATATACAAGCCAAGTTCTATAATGAAAAAATCCCACTAGTATAAAAAAACAACTTATGAGACTCACTATATGAAAAACATGGTGCTACTTTGAAGCACAATATATGAGACTCACTACATGGAGAACAAGGTGCTACTTTGAAGCACAAGTGTGGAAAAAGAGATAGTAGCATTGCCCTTTTTTGGGGCCTTTCTTTTTTTCTTTTTGGCCTTTCTCTTTTTTTTATTTGGGCAATGCTCTAATAATGATGATCATCACACTTCTATTGATTACAACATAAGGATTACAACTCGATACTAGAACAAGGTATGACTCTATATGAATGCCTCCGTGGTGTAATCGGGATGGTGCAATGAATCAAGAGTGACATGTATGAAAATAATGCATGGTGGCTTTGCCACAAATATGATGTCAACTACATGATCATGCAATGGCAATATGACAAAAGTAAAGTATGTCACGATGATGATGAACGGAACGGTGGAAAGTTGCATGGCAATATATCTTGGAATGGCTATGGAAATGCCATAATAGGTAGGTATGGTGGCCGTTTTGAGGAAGATATAAGGAGGTTCATGTGTGATAGAGCGATCGTATCACGGGGTTTGATGCACCGCCAAGTTTGCACCAACTCTCAAGGTGAGAAAGGGCAATGCACGGCATCAAGAGGCTAGCAAAGGCGGAAAGGTAAAAGTGCGTACAATCCATGGACTCAACATTAGTCAAAAGAACTCATATACTTATTGCAAAAATTTAGAAGTCATCAAAAATCAAGTGTCGGCGTTTTGGGAATGGGGTCCCTGCACTTGCTCGCTCATGCCTGCTGGGCGTGGCTCAAAGGAGGCCCAGACAGCCCATCTTCATCAACACAAGCTCAAGACCCTCGCGAGGAGCCAAGCCTCACGGGGCGGATGACAAGGAGCTTCCTCAGGCACGACCTCGTCAGGCAGGCTCATGAGGATGCGGAGAGTTCAAGGCAGGGTACCTCGCGAGGTGCCAATGACGCAAGCCATGATGACCAAGGGCGCCAGTCAGGCGCCAGCCCGCGCAGCGTCCTCCTTTCCTCTTTGGTGCAAAGGGAGCAAGCGCAGGCGAGAGCATCAAGCAAAGGCATCCGCTTCGTGCAACAAGACCAAGACCAGCCCCAACGGCTAGAAGGGAGTCATCGTGGAGCCCAAGCAAAGGCCATCACTGTAACCTTTGGCAAGCGAGGACCAACTTTAGTCAGATAAGTGTACCAGCTGTTCCCCTTCAAAATGGCCAATTGTTGGCGCCCTTCCCGCTCAATATTTGGGAAGAGGCCAAGGGCCTTCGCCTATAAATAGGAGTAGCCACACTCAGAGTGGGGGGGGCGGAAGGACGATCGGATAGGAAGAGAGTGGGCATTTGGAATCCAGAGAGAGAGATAGAGACCCGATCCTCAAGCTAGAGCGACGGGACACCCCCTAGCAGTTCATCACACCCACCAAGAACAGACCCTCACGAGGCTATTCTTCCCTGTACTGTTCCTCATCAGCCCAAGAGGCAATCCACCACACCACAAACTAGAGTAGGGTATTACACCACAACGGTGGCCCGAACTAGTATAAATCTCGTGTCTCTTGTGCTGTTCTTTCTAGCAGTTTAGGACCTTGCGATTCGGCGAGGTACGAGACGGTGGAGGGTTGGATCTCCGCGCGTACCCCAGAGTTCGAACCTTAAGGGTCTGCTGGGACCCAAAATCTGACATTTGGCGCGCCAGGTAGGGGTGCGCCGGAATCTGCCTTTCGTCGCCTCGTTCTTCCCCGACCACTGCGACCATGTCTGACGCTCGTCGGGCCCGCGCCGAGCCGCCCTCGCCTCCCATGTCGCCCAGACGGCTCCCGTCGGCGGGCGCCCTCGTCGTTCCCCGTCACTTGCCATCAACACCGCCTACCGGCCCGGCGGGGGACGGGCAGCAAGCCTCGTCCCTGTGCTCCTCGGCGACCTCAGGGGAGGGGCCGCGCGGCTTCCTCGACACCCGCCTGTCGCGCGGTTCCTCCACTGTCGCGCCCTCCCTGGCGGCTCCCAGCGCCGCCTTCCAGCCGCCATGTCAAGACATTCGTCCGCTGGGTTGGCGCCGCCCACGCGGCGGGGCTCCTCAGTCAGACGGAGTCGCCACCGGGCTGACCTTCGACTCTCAAGACCACCCCACCAACTCGGCCGGCTCGGGTGCGCCCCCATGCTCGCACACCCACCATCTGCAAGGTGGCCATCACCAGACCTCATCGACGGCGGCGCCGCCTCAACGCATTTCGGCCGAGGCCTTCAACCTCCTCTCAGATACCGAGGAGCGGCTGCAGCCTAGCCGGCCTTTTTCGGGCGTAGGAGGGGGATCATCCAACTCCTTGGGGAAAATCCGGCTTCCGGTGACCTTCGGCACCTATGATAACTTCCGCACGGAACTGGTCGACTTCGACATCGCCCCCATCGGCCTCCCCTACAATGCCATCCTTGGCTATCCAGCACTGGCCAAATTCATGACCGCAACCCACCCGGGGTACAACCTCATGAAGATGCCTGGGAGCAGCGGAGTCCTCACTGTGCCCGGGGATACTGAAGGTGTGCTACGAGCGCTCAGGCTCGCCCTCAAGACGGCAGCCGCAGCGCAGCCCGCCGATGTGGAAGCCCCCAAGCCCAAGGGGGCTGCACCGACCAAGAAGAAGCAGTTGTTCACTCAAGACAAGGCGGAGACTAAGCAGATACTGCCGATGAGGACGGGTCCACAAACGCCACCTTCACCATAGGCGCCAACCTTGAGCCGTAACAGAGGAGGCCCTTGTCAAGTTCCTACGCATGAACAAGAAGGTGTTCGCCGGGAGCCCGATCAGCTGGCGGGATCCCACGGGCGAATCGAGCACCACCTTAACGTGTGCCCCAACGCGTCCCAAAGGAAACAGAAGCGAGATGGCAGTCCACCAAAAGCAGGCCTTCATCGTCCAAGAGACCCGCAAGCTAGAAGCCGGGGGTTATTCGCGAGGTCCAATACCTGAGATTGTCCGCCAACCCCTGTGGTGGTGCCAAAGAAGGGAGGAAAGGAGCGCATGTGTGTCGACTTCACCAACCTCAACAAAGCATGCCCGCATGATCCGTTTCCGCTCCCTCGCATCGACCAGATCGTCGATTCCACCGCCGAGTGTGACCTGTTATGCTTCTTGGACGCCTTTTCCGGGTATCACCAAATCAAGATGGCGGTGGAAGACGTGGAAAAGACGGCCTTCCTAACCCCGTGTGGAGTGTACTGCTATACATGCATGCCATTCGGGTTGCGCAACGCGGGGGCAACCTTCCAGCGGCTCATGCACATCACCTTGGGCCCACAGCTCGGGAAGAATGTGGAGGCATACGTCGACGACATCGTGGTGAAGTCTCGCGAGGCCAAGACCTTGATACAAGACCTGGAAGAAACCTTCGCGAGCCTCAACGCAGTGAGCCTGCGACTCAACCCAGAGAAGTGTGTGTTTGGAATTCCCTCGTGCAAGCTCCTGGTTTCCTCGTGTCCCACCGAGGCATTGAGGCTAACCTGAAAAGGTCAAGGCAAGGGAAGACATGAGCCCACCAAAGACCCTCGTGGAAATGCAGAAGCTCACGGGCGCAGAATAATACTGGGCCGCTTTCATCTCCCGATTGGGGGAGCGGGCGCTGCCTTTCTTCCACCGATGAAGAAAAGGGCCCTTCGAGTGGATCAAGAGGCCAACCAAGCGCTTCAAGACCTCAAGAGGTACCCGACCAGCCCTCCAAAGGATGGTGGCCCCGCGCCTCGGGGAGCCCTTGGTACTCTACCTCGCCGCCACTCCCTACTCCGATAGCGCTGCTCTGGTGGCGCTTAGGAGGAGCGCCGCACCAAGACCATGGCGGCCACCCGAGCTAAGGCAAGACCGAATCGAAGGAACTAGCGAAGCCAGCACCGCAATGGAAGAAGATCACCGTCACAGCAGAGCGCACTAAGGGCGGGGAGGCCTCCCATCCGAAAGCACCCAGCCCGGAGGCGCTGTCGCCTCGGGAGGCACCACAGCCGGAAGACGCCACCAGCACCGACGCCCCTAACCTCGCCGAGCACCCAGTACTTCGTCAAGATCGTGTTACGGATGCAAGGGCACGGCACCCCATGCCGCAGGCTCCTCCTCGACTGTTGGTGGCTTCACAAGAACTAACGCACTACTTCCGTGGTCATCCAATCAAGGTTATCTCGGTATACCCCCGGAGAGGGTGCTCAGAGCCCCAACTCGGCGGAAGGGTCGCCGAGTGGAACATTGAGCTGCAAGCATTCCAGCTCGAGTTCAAGACGACCAAAGTCATCAAGGGGCCTTGTACTGGCAGATTTCGTGGCCGAATGGATGAAGCACCGGCCTCGTGGCCGGGCGAGGATCGGTCCTCTCCCTGTGGAGCGGCGCCGAAAGGTTGGGTCATGTACTTTGATGGAGCGTTCTCAAGACAGGGCGCTGGGCTGGGGCAAGTGCTCATATCTCCCGCCAGACAAGCTCTACTATGCCGCAGCTCTGCTTCCAAAGATGGCGAGAAGGTCTCCAACAATATAGCAAAATACGAGGGGCCGAGAAGGGTCCAAGGCTACCGCTGCCCTGGGGTGAAGCGCCTACCATCAAGGGCGATTCGCAGCTCCTCGTCAATTTCTCCAACAAGGTGTACGAGCCAAGGGATGAACACATGGAGGCCTACCTTGGGAGGTCCGCAGGATGGAGAAACAGTTCTGGGGTTGAGCTGCAGCACGTGCCTCAAGGCACCAATCAAGAGGCCGACGACATCGCCAAACGAGCCTCCAGGAGGTTACCCCAGAGCCGGGCGCCTTTGAGGAACGGCTCTTCAAGCACTCAACCCTGCCGCCAAGTATCAAGCACATCACAGCCTCGGAGGAGCTCCTCACCACCAGCCTCGGGAGCCCAACTGTGGCCCACCTCGAGCACGCCTGCTCCTGACAATGGAACCTCAAGAGGAGTGCTGGATCACGGAGCTCAAGAGTTACTTAACGCGTGGGACTTTGCCGGAGAAGGAGGAGGCAGAGCGTGTGGCGCGGCAAGCCACGGCATACAGCATCATGGATGGAGAGCTCTACCGAAAACGACCGAACGACGTATCCCTGCGCTGCATCACTAGGGAACAGGGGAAGGAATTGCTGGCAGATATACATGGCGGAGATTTTGGGCACCATTCATCGTCACGGACCCTTGTCGGCAAGGCGTTCCGCAGCGGTTTCTATTGGCCCACCGCGCTCAATGACGCTATCGAACTCGTGCAGGCTTGTGAGGCTTGCCAATTCCATGCCAAGCAGATCCACCAGCCGGCAGGAGGCCTGCAAACCATCCCCCTCACTTGGCCATTCGCGGTCTGGGGGCTGGACATTCTGGGCCCTTTCCTCGGGCGCCAGGGGGCTATCTCTACTTCTACGTCGCCATGGACAAATTCACCAAGTGGGCCGAGGTCGAGGCCGTCCGCACCATCCCCGCTGGTTCTGTGGTCAAGTTCATCAAGGGCATCATGAGCCGGTTCGGAGTGCCAAACCGCATCATCACCGACAACGGTTCGCAGTTCACCAATAACCTTTTTAAAACATACTGCGCTAACCTTGGGACGCAGATATGCTACGCTTCGGTGGTGCACCCCCGTAGCAATGGACAGGCCGAGCGGGCCAATGCAGAGGTCCTGAGAGGCCTCAAGACCAGGACGTTCAAGAAGAAACTGGAAGCCTGCGGCAGAGGCTGGTACGACGAAGCTTCGCTGCGTGTTGTGGTCCATCCGCACAACCGCAACCAAGCCAACCGGAGAGACCCCTTCTTCCCGGTCTCACGGGCCAAGCGGTCCTCCTCACGAGGTCAAGCGTGGATCCGCGCGGGTCCAGGCGTTCGATGAAAGGTTGCAGGACGCCATGCGGGATGGCCTTGTGCCGGGGAGGAGCGCCGAGAAGCTGCGCCATGAAGCGGCGAGGTACCAGCAGCACTCCTGCGGTACCACCGCCGCAACATCCGCCCCTGAACTCTTGAGGTAGGGGACCTCGTGTTCGACGGGTCCTCTCTGTGGAGGGACTGCATAAGCTCTCTCCCATGTGGGAGGGCCCATTCAAGGTTGTTCATGTTTCCAGTGCCAGCTCCGTGCGCTTGGAGACTCAAGAGGGAGTACCTATATGTAACGCTGTGGAACATCCGCACCTCCGGAGGTTTTACCCCTAAAAGGCCCCGAGCTCGTGAAGAAGGCGAATGCCCGTGAAGTTCATCTTTTGGAAAAGGCCCCGAGCTCGTGAAGAAGGCGAATGCTGTGAAGTTCATCTTTTGGAAAAGGCCCGAGCTCGTGAAGAAGGCAAATGCCCGTGAAGCTCACCTCCGGGAAAAGGCCCAGAGCACATGAAGAAGGCGAATGCCCGTGAAGCTGTCTCGCTCGAAAGGCCCGAGCTCAGAAAGAGGGCAAACGCCCGTGAAGCTTGCTTCCCAGAAGAAAGGCCCGGAGCCTGTGAAGAAGGCGAACGCCTGTGAAGCTCGCCTCCCATGACACTCTCACGTAATAATGAGTTGGGGCTGTACACGCCCCGGAGTCTCAGGAGTGCCGGCCTCAGGCCCTAGGGCTCCCTCCCACGCCCAGTGGCAGCACTTAGCTCCGCGCTGGTGAGAAGACGTCGAAGACTAGACTAGGTGCCGGACGCGGCTTTTTCATTTGCTTTCTGCAGTTGACTGGTTATTCTCATTTGGAGTGTTTATCGAAACTATTGCCCCTTCTTTGGTCCGTGGTTCTTCGATCTTTTTCGCCCTCCTGCCTCGATTTATCTTGCGCGGGGACTCGTGAGGCGGAAGCCTCGGGAGCCCCCGCGAGCGTTCCTGCCCCTATCGCTCAAGTTTTCACGGCCCTGGTCCGCAGCTGGAGCACCCCTCCTGACCATGCCTCACGGGCAGCACAACGCGAACACGGGGCCAGGGTCGGTCGCCCCCGCGGCCACGGCCGGGGTTCACTTGCGAATGGGCGCACGGCAGAAGGGAACAATATCAGGATAACAAAAGTAGTACAATAATTAACGGCGTTGCCCTAAACGCGCCTCCACGGGGCCACACATTGTTCCCTTTTTACGCAGGAGAAAAGGAAGGAAAAGGACAAAAGCAGGTGAAGCACGCCCCGTGCCGGCTCTCTTGGAAGGCCCGAGCCGCCTCCGGAGCTTAGTCGGACTCCATCTCGCGCTTCACCGGGGCGTGGCGGCGAGTGGACCCGCTGCCTCCCCCCAAGCAGGCGCGGCGGCGTGGGGGCTAGCCGCAGCCGCTGCTGGAAGAATCGCCACCCGAAGAAGAGCTGGTGAAGCGTGAGGAGTCGCGGGCATCGCCAGCCGCCCACGCGCTGCCCTCTCCGCCCGCGTCGGGGGTGAGTCCTCGGCCGCGGTCGTCGTCTTCAGGGCAGCACCCCATGCGGCGGCCGTCTTCCCCGAACACCCTCACGTAGAGGGTGGCGTCTCCATCATACTTGAAGTGCAGGGAGCACCGACGGTAGAGACCACGCTTGAAGCGAACGCCCCGCCACCAAGGGCCAGAACAGGTTCCTGCAGCAGAGACCTCCGAGAAGCCCACGGCCCGGCCGCAGCAGCCATCTCGCTGGAGCCAGAGGCCACTCAGGCGCCATCCGGGAGCTCACCCAGAGGAAGCACGGAGCTGAAGCCGGACGCCGGACGGCTCCTCCGCCTCACCATGAACTCCGGCAGCGCTTGGCAGAAGATGGAGGTGCGGCCTCGGGGGACGCGCGGCCGGGGCACGCCCTCCGACCATGGCCAGCCGCTCGTCACCATGCTGAGAGCCTCCCCCACGACCGCGAGGGACCGCCGTGGAGGCCACGGGGTGCTTGCGAGGGCGACCTCGACCACGCTTAGGCAGAGGAGAGGAAGATTCGACCTGGCGGCCCTTCCCCTTCTCTGCGGCTGAGAACTTCCTTGGTGGAGCCATGGAGAAGAAGGAGAGACAAGAAAGGATAGACTAGAAGGGCGCACGCCGTTCCGTACTTACTGCTGGCGAAGGCCAACCGTCGGCCTCCACGATCACCGGTAATCACGACCAACTCTGCATGCAGAGACTTGTCGAATCCGGGCGGTTACCGAGGCATCATGGGGAAGCAGTGCCACCCACGTCCAATCAACCGCCACACGGCGCCTAAGGTCAGAGGCTGTTAGGGGCCCGCGACGCTCAGACTTGCCCTTTCGCCTCTCAGACGCCAAGTTCGGGCGCGCCGTGGCCCGGGGCTACTGTCGGCGCTCGGGAACGGGGTCCCTAGACTTGCTCTGCCTGTGGCTCTGCAAGCGTGGCTCAAAGGAGGCCCAGGACAGCCCATCTTCATCAACACAAGCTCAAGACCTCGCGAGGGGCCAGATTGCAGGGCGGACGACAAGGAGCTTCTCAAGCACGGCCTCGTCAGTGTGCTCATGAGGAGGCGGAGAGTTCAAGGCAGGGTACCTCGCGAGGTGCCCATGACGCAAGCCATAACGACTAAGGGCGCCAGCCGGCACCAGCCAGCAGAGCGCCCTCCTTTGCTCTTTGGTGCAAAGGGAGCAAGCGCAGGCGAGAGCATCAAGCAAAGGATCCGTTTCGGTGCAACAAGACCAAGACTTGCCCCAACGGCTGGAAGGGAGTCATCGTGGAGCCCAAGCAAAGGCCATCTCCGTAACCTTTGGCGGCGAGGACCAACTTTAGTCGATAAGTGTACCCGTTGTTCCCTTCAAATGGCCAATTGTTGGCGCTCTTCCCGCTCAATATTTGGGAAGAGGCCCAGGGCCTTCGCCTATAAATAGGAGTAGCCACACTCAGAGTGGGGGGATGGAAGGACGATAGGATAGGAAGAGAGTGGGCATTTGGAATCCAGAGAGAGAGATAGATACCCGATCCTCAAGCTAGAGCGACGGGACACCCCCTAGCAGTTCATCACACCCACCAAGAACAGACCCTCGCGAGGCTGTTCTTCCCTCTACTGTTCCTCATCAGCCCAAGAGGCAATCCACCACACCACAAACTAGAGTAGGGTATTACACCACAACGGTGGCCCGAACTAGTATAAATCTCGTGTCTCTTGTGCTATTCTTTCTAGCAGTTTAGGTCCTTGCGATTCGGCGAGGTACGAGACGGTGGAGGGTTGGATCTCCGCGCGCACCCCAGAGTTCGAACCTTAAGGGTCTGCCGGAACCCGAAATCCGACATCAAGTACTACGCGCATGCTCCTAGGGGGATAGATTGGTAGGAAAAGACCATCGCTCGTTCCTGACCGCCACTCATAAGGATGCACAAGCCAGGTACACTTCATGTTTCAAATTTGTTAGACAACTTTAACCATACGTGCATGCTACGGGATTTGCTAACTTCAACACAAGCATTTCTCAAATTCACAACTACTCAACTAGCACGACTTTGATATTATCACCTCCATATCTGAAAACAATTATCAAGCATCAAACTTATCTTAGTATTCAACTCACTCAAAAGAAAGTTCCACATATCTTGAATACCAAGTATATGAACATTAAGCAAATTACCATGCTATTAACGACTCTCAAAATAATCTAAGTGAAGCATGAGAGATCAAGTTTCTTTAAAACAAATCCACCACCGTTTCTAAAAAATCTATGTGAAGCACTAGAGCAAAAATTATCACGCTCAAAGATATAAGTGAAGCACTATGAGCAAACTATCAAGCTCAAAAGATATAAGTGAAGCACATAGAGTATTCTATCAAATTTCAATTCGTGTATGGCTCTCTCAAAAGGTGTGTACAGAAAAGATGATTGTGGTAAAATAACAAGCAAAGACACAAATAATACAAGACGCTCCAAGCAAAACACATATCATGTGGTGAATAAAATATAGCTCCAAGTAAATTACCGATGGAAGTGGATTTAAAGAGGGATGCCTTCCGGGCATCCGCAAGCTTTGACTTTTGGTGTCCTTGGATTATCTTGGGGTTCCATGGCATCCCCAAGCTTACGCTCTTGCCACTCCTTCTTCCATAATCCATCAAAAGAATTCACCCAAAACTTGAAAACTTCACAACACAAAACTCAATAGAAATCTCGTGAGTCTGTGAGAGAAAGAAAACAAAAGACTACTTTAAGGTACTGTATGAACTCATTCTATATTTATATTGGTGTTAAACCTACTGTATTCCAACTTCTATGGATCATAAACTATTTTACTAGCCATAGATTCATCAAAATAAGCAAACAACACACACAAAACAGAATCTGTCAAAACAGAACAGTCTGTAGTAATCTGTAACTAACGCAAACTTCTGGAACTCAAAAACTTCTACCAAAATTAGACGACCTGGAAATTTTTTTTATTGATCAGCAGCAATTGGAATCATTATTTTATCACGTTCTGGTGATTTTTAACAATTCGGGCACTAAGCGCAAAGTTTCTGGAAATTACAGCAAGATCAAATAACTATCACCCAAGAAGATCCAATAGGTTTAACTTGGCACAAACACTAATTAAAAGATAAAACCACATCTAAACAGAGTCTAGATGGATTATTTATTCCTAAACAGGAGCAAAAACAAAAAAACTAAAAATAAAATTGGGTTGCCTCCCAACAAGCGCTATCGTTTAACGCCCCTAGCTAGGCATAAAAGCAAGGATAGATCTAGGTATTGCCATCTTTGGTAGTCAATCCATAAGTGGCTCTCATGATAGATTCATATGGCAATTTTATTTTATTTCTAGGAAATTGTTCCATGCCTTTCTTTAATGGAAATTGGAATCTATATTCCCTTTCTTCATATCAATAATTGCACCAATCGTTCTAAGGAAAGGTCTACCAAGAATAATAGGACATGAAGGATTGCAATCTATATCAAGAACGATAAAATCTACGGGCACATAATTCCTATTTGCAACAATAAGAACATCATTAATTCTTCCCATAGGCTTTTTAATAGTGGAATCCGCAAGATGCAAGTTTAGCGAGCAATCATCAAAGTCACGGAAATCTAGCAAATCACACAAAGTTTTGGGAATAGTGGAGACACTAGCACCCAAATCACACAAAGCATTAAAATCATGATCTTTGATTTTAATTTTGATAGTAGGTTCCCACTCATCATAGATTTTCCTAGGGATAGAAACTTTTAACTCAAGTTTTTCTTCATAAGATTGCATCAAGGCATCAACAATGTGTTCGGTAAAGGCCTTATTTTGACTATAAGCATGAGGAGAATTTAGAACGGTTTGCAACAAGGAAATACAATCAATTAAGGAGCAATTTTCAGAATTAAATTCCTTGAGATCCAATATAGTGGGTTTAGCAACATCTAGGTTTTTATTTCTTTCAACCCCACTTTTATCAATTTCATCGTCAAGATCTAAAAACTCCGAATTCTTAGAACGCCTTCTAGGTAAAGGAAGATCATATTCAGTTTCATCAAGATTCATATTGCAAAACAAAGATTTAATAGGGGACACATCAATAACTTTTAGATCTTCATCTTGATTTTCATAGGAATTAGAAGAACACGCTTTAATAAAGGCATCTTTTGTAGCACGCATCCTAGCGGTTCTTTTTTTGCACTCATCAATTGAAATTCTCATAGCTTTGAGAGACTCATTGATATCATGCTTAGGAGGAATAGATCTAAGCTTTAAAGAATCAACCTCAAGAGAAATTCTATCAATGTTCCTAGCCAAATCATCAACTTTAAGCAATTTCTCCTCAAGCAAAGCATTAAAATTCTTTTGTGAATTCATAAACTCTTTAACACTACTCTCAAATTCAGAGGGCATCTTATTAAAATTTCCATAAGAGTTGTTGTAGGAATTTCCATAATTATTAGAAGGATTACTAGGATAAGGCCTAGGATTAGAATTCCCTCTATACGCGTTGTTACCAAAATTATTCCTACCAAAAAAATTCACATCCATAGATTCATTATTATTCTCAATCAAGGTAGACAAAGGCATATCATTAGGATTAGAAGAAACACTCTTAGTAGCAAATAATTTCATAAGTTCATCCATCTTTACACTCAAAACATTGATTTCTTCTATCGCATGCACTTTTTATTAGTAGATCTTTCAAGATGCCATTGAGAATAATTAACCATAATATTATCTAGGAGTTTAGTAGCACCTCCTAAAGTAATTTCCATAAAAGTGCCTCCCGCGGCCGAATCTAAAATATTTCTAGAAGCAAAATTCAATCCAGCATAATTTTTTTGTATAATCATCCACAAGTTCAAACCATGAGTAGGAGAATTACGTATCATTAATTTCATTCTCTCCCAAGCTTGTGCAACATGTTCATGATCAAGTTGCTTAAAATTCATAATATCGTTCCTAAGAGAGATAATCTTAGCGGGAGGAAAATACTTAGAGATAAAAGCATCTTTGCACTTGCTCCAAGAATCAATACTATTTTTAGGCAAGGGTGAAAACCACGCTTTAGCACGATATCTAAGCGAAAAAGGAAATAGCTTCAATTTAACGACATCATTATCGACATCTTTTTTCTTTTGCATATCACATAAATCAATGAAGCTATTCAGATGAATAGCGGCATCTTCACTAGGAAGGCCGGCGAATTGATCTTTCATAACAAGATTCAACAAAGCAGTATTGATTTCACAAGATTCAGTATTGGCAAGAGGAGCAATTGGAGTGATAAGGAAATCATTATTATTGGTATTGGTGAAGTCACACAATTTGGTAGCATCTTGAGCCATCGCGACAAACAAGCAATCCAACACACGAGCAAACAAAAGGCAAAGGGAAAAAGAGGAGGAGATTGGGAAAGAGGGGGTGAATAAAACGGCAAGGGTGAAGTGTGGGAGAGGAAAACGAGAGGAAAATGGCAAATAATGTAATGCGAGAGATAGGGATTGTGATGGGTACTTGGTATGTTGACTTTTGCGTAGACTCCCCGACAACGGCGCCAGAAATCCTTCTTGCTACGTCTTGAGCTTGCGTTGGTTTTCCCCGAAGAGAAGAGGATGATGCAGCACAGTAGCGTAAGTATCTCCCTCAGTTTTTTAGAACCAAGGTATCAATCCAGTAGGAGGCCACACACAAGTCCCTCGTACCTGCACAAAACGATAGCTACTCGCAACCAACGTGATTAGGGGTTGTCAATCCCTTCACGGTCACTTAGGAGAGTGACATCTGATAGAGATAATATTTTTGGTATTTTTGGTATAAAGATGCAAAGTGAAAAGTTGAAAGCAAAGTAAAAACAAAGAAAGTATAAAAGTGATGGAGATTGATATGATCAGAATAGACCCGGGGGCCATAGGTTTCACTAGTGGCTTCTCTCAAGAGCAAAAATATTCTACGGTGGGTGAACAAATTACTGTTGAGCAATTGACAGAATTGAGCGTAGTTATGAGGTTATCTAGGTATGATCATGTATATAGGCATCACGTCCGAGACAAGTAGACCGAAACGATTCTGCATCTACTACTATTACTCCACTCATCGACCACTATCCAACATGCATCTAGAGTATTAAGTTAAAAAAAGAGTAACACCTTAAGCAAGATGACATGATGTAGAGGAATAAATTCATGCAATATGATCAATACCCCATCTTGTTATCCTCGATGGCAATAATACAATATTTGCCTTGCAACCCTTTCTATCACTCGGTAAGGACACCGCAAGATTGAACCCAAAGCAATGCACTTCTCCCATTGCAAGAACTACCAATCTAGTTGGCCAAACCAAATGGATAATTCGAAGAGACTTGCAAAGATAACTCAATCATACATAAAAGAACTCAGAGAAGATTCAAATATTATTCATAGATAAGCTGGATCATGAACCCACAATTCATCGGTCTCAACAAACACACCGCAAAAAGAAGATTACATCGAATAGATCTCCACGAGAGAGGGGGAGAACATTGTATTGAGATCCAAAAAGAGAGAAGAAGCCATCTAGCTACTAGCTATGGACCCGAAGGTCTGAAGTAAACTACCCACACTTCATCAGAGGGGCTATGGTGTTCATGTAGAAGCCCTCCATGGTAGATGCCCCCTCTGGCGGAGCTCCGAAACAGGCCCCAAGATGGGATCTCGTGGATACAGGAAGTTACGGCGGTGGAATTAGGTTTTGGCCCTGCTCGATCGCTTGGGGTGCGTGAGGTATATATAGGAGGAAGGGTACGTCGGTGGAGCTTGAGGGCCCACGAGGCAGGGCGCGCCCACACTCGTGACCGCCTCTCGATGCCTTGGCATAGGGTCCAAGTCTCATGGATCACGCTCGTGAGAAAATCACGCTCCGAAGGTTTCATTCCGCTTGGACTCCGCTTGATATTCTGCTTTCTTCAAATATCAAAAAGGCAAAAACAACAATTCAGGGTTGGGCCTTTGGTTAATGGGTTAGTCCCAAAAGTAATATAAAAGTGGAAAATAAAGCCCATTAAAGTCCAAAACAATAGATAAAGTAGCATGGAGAAATCAAAATTATAGATACGTTGGAGACGTATCAAACTACCAGGTTCAACATCTCGCAACATAAACCCATACAACCATACGCCAAGGAGGTACGTAGTACTATGAATTCCATTTTCGCCCATACCAATCGCTCTAAAACTACTTACTACTTATAACGTGCCATTGAAAATCGGAACTCTTAACCCCGCTTAAAAACGATAT
Organism: Aegilops longissima; assembly: GCA_021605205.1. NCBI lineage: Eukaryota > Viridiplantae > Streptophyta > Magnoliopsida > Poales > Poaceae > Aegilops > Aegilops longissima. The sequence goes on along the minus strand of CM038680.1, from coordinate 205,240,853 downwards.
TTTAAACGTGGCTACTCGATTCAGGGCAACCGGCGAGCCACCGCTCCCAAGTCGTTCACCGTGGTCCCGACCATCAACTCCTACAAAGGTGCTCCACCACGCACTCGTACCCGCGAATGCAGCAATCGTGCACCTAGGGTTTTAGGGTTTATTTGTTAACATCGCTTTTACGTAACACTCATGTGTGCGAGACAATGAGAGGCCAATCAATGCGTGTGCCTCTTCTCTTCAGATATGTACTCCACCATTGTCCGGTGTCCAAAAATTATAATAACTACTAGCAATGTGCCAATGCGCTGCCACACGATCAAAGTAGATTAATACATATTCACCGATTTGATAGAAAAAAGTCTAGTTTTGAAATACGATATCACTAAAAATATGTTATGTTTCACTCAAAATATATTCCTTTGGCGGTTTTGATGAGATAAGGAGGAATGTTGTTGGTTTCAAGATTCGAGAAGTGGTATATGTCTAATTTCTACTTTACTAGCAAGATGCCCGTCGTGCTGCATGGAACATCAAGATCTTGTGGGAGAAAAGGATGAACGAGGGAAGGCCTTATCTGCAAATGTGGTGAAGAGTGTGGGTAAATTGCCATATTTTCCTTCCTATCCGTCGAGATATAAATCGGACGACCTACATTGTAGGATGGCAGGCCCACCATCATCACCAACTCTATTTTTATCCCTACTCTTATAAAAAGCATTGTCAAGTGATGATCGTGTGCCCGCCATCCTGCAATATAGGCCGTCCGATCTATATCTGATGATAGGAAGGAAACTATGGCAATTTTGCAAAAGATACCCACACCCTCTCCATATTTGCAAATAAGGCCTTCCTCGCTCATCCTTTCCCCACAAGATAAACTACTCATACAAATGCATCTTGATGTTCAGGTAACGCATGGGCATCTTGCTAGTTGTTGCAAAAGGCCCATGTGTGTGTGTGAGAGAGAGGGAGAGTGGAGGAGGGCGGAGTGCATGTGTGACAAAGACACAGTAGTGTGTGTGCGATAGGTATCAGCTTAAAATGAGGCGATAGTGTGTGTGTGTGCACGATCGAGAGGGCGGTGTCAAGAAGGGAAGAAAAGCTACATAGATACAAGGAGCGGAGAGAGACATGTATGCGATGGTGGAAGCACGAGTGTGGGTTGTATAAACCTATCTAGAGGCTAGGCAATCGATAAATGTTTGTGAGAGAAATACGAGTCGAGGTGCGAAGCGAGAGTTTTGTGTGTGTGAGAGAGAGACGGTAGTCGGGAAGGGAGGGAAGCAGGAGTTGTGTGTGTGTGTGTGTGTGAGAGAGAGAGAGAGAGAGAGAGAGAGGTCGGGTTGTCTGATCGGTAAACAAATGAATAATGTCATCTGGATGGAGATTTAAAAGGAGACCGCAACAAATGTTGTGTCTACAGGAGAGAGAGAGAGAGAGAGAGTAATTTTAGTGGTATGAGTCATATGTAGAGACATATAGGGTGTGTGAGAGAATCCCATAGAGAGAAAGACAAAGTGAAAGACGAGTGGAGACTGTGTGTGGCGGTGAAAAGAAAGCTTAGGTACCGAGTGATATCGAGAACAAGAGAGAGACGTGAGAGATAATGAAAACCGTGTAATGTATAATGATAGGGAGAGTGTGACACTTCTCAAGGGAGATGTCGAGAGACCATGTTTGCAAGGATAGGAGAAACATGAAGTGAGCGTGCGGGTGAGCTGGAGAAAAGAGAGTGATAGCTACCTGAAGGAGCATGCATGCGAGAGAGATGGGCGTGAAAGGAGTGAAGAAAAAAGGGATTCAAATATTTGAATTCGAGATGATGATACATGTAATCCATACTCGAACCAAAATTGATCTATCAAACATGCATACTCATATGAATTCACACACATCTATGTTATTTAATATGTAGATATTACTGATCCATACATTTTAGTAGAACATAATTTGGTTAAATTTGTTCGAATTCAACCTTAAGATTTCGAGATTGTTGTATTTGTAAATCATATTATACATATAAAGGAGCAGAATTCTTTGTTGTGCTTTTGAAAGTATATATTTAAAAAATGATGTATATAGAATGTAATTCCAATTGAAAATGGATCCCGCCCGGAAAAAAAAGTAGAATACAAACGGGATTCGAATTGAGTTGGCACGGTAAACATGCACTGTGCAAAATTTGAACGAAGCGGGGAAAGTCACTGTAACCCTGCCCGAAACCAAAATCTGCAAGATGGAAATCACTACTGCCTATCCCTGCCACGCAAAGCCTATCTGCTGGATTTCTGTAGGTTTCGGTAGGGGTAGGTTTGTAATTTCACCCAAATGTGACGTAACCGCCTCTCACCCGGATTCATACACGGTGGGCGCCAAAACACAGTGTGCCCTCGGCCGAAATCGACTCCCTCCCCGATTCATATTCATACACGGTGGGCGCCAAAAACAAACTCTCGTCGGCAAATATTCGTGTATGCGAGATTACCGCCCTATCCCCAACCGACTAATGTTGCTGTGATGTAGTAGAAATTTGAAATGGGGCTAAGTTTGTAAATTTCTCGCAGCTTGATACAAGCGTGCTCAATACATGGTCCCCCTTCCTCTCTACCTCCCTTTTCCCCATTCAGACTCCGTGGGCGCCAAAACACCCTCTCCACCCCACCCTCCTTCGTCTGTCAGCCGTCCGCCACCCCATCCACCGCCGCCCTCCTCCACCATGCTAGAGCTGATACCCGACGCCGCCGCCCATTACAAGAGATCGACCTCTCTCATCCACGCCTTCGACCGGATCCTTGCATCCCATCCTCTCGCTTCATCCCCGACGCCGCCCACCTTGTCGGCACCGCCCCTCGACCGCCTCGGCCCACTTGTGTAGGCGCTCGGGAACGGGGTCCCAGACTTGCCTGCTGCGGACCGCGGCATGGCTCAAAGGGGGCCCATCACGGCCCATCTTCATCAACGCAGCTCAAGACCTCGCGAGGGGCCAGATTGCGGGCGGACGACAGGAGCTTCTCGTGCATGGCCTCATCAGGCTGGCTCGCGAGGAGACGGAGAGATCAAGGCGGGTACCTCACGAGGTGCCCATGACGTAAGCCATGACGACAAAGGGCGCCAAAGGGCGCCAGCCAGCAGTTGTCCTCCTTTCCTCTTTGATGCAAAGGAGCAAGCGCAGCGAGAGCATCAAGAAAAGGCGCCCATTTCGTGCAACAAGACCAAGACCAGCCCAATGGCAGGAAGGAAGTCATCGTGGAGACCAAGCCAAGGCCACCACCAGAGCCTTTGACAAAGCGAGGACCAACTTTAGTCAGATAAGTGTACCAGATGTTCCCTTCAAAATGACCATTTGTTGGCGCCTTCCCGCTCAATATTTGGGAAGAGGCCCATGGCCTCTGTCTATAAATAGGACTAGTCTCCCACAGGGTAGAGGGAGCTTGATCCGAATCCGCAATGAGCTAGAGGTCAAGCAATCTAGAAAGAGAGAGAGAAAGGCGGCTGAACTCCTCCTAGCAGTTCATCGCCTGCCAAGAACAGACTCGCGAGGCTGTTCTTCCTTGTATTGTTCATCACCATCAGCCCAAGAGGCAATCCACCACACTACAAACTAGAGTAGGGTATAACACCACAATGGTGGCCCGAACTAGTATAAACCTTGCGTCTCTTGTGCTGTTCCTTTTGTAGTTTAGATCCAAGCGAGGCGGCGGGGTGCAGGTAGGTAGAGGGCGAGATCTCCGCGCGCACCCGAGTGTTCGAACCTCAAGGGTCTGCCGGAACCCGAAATCCGACATTTGGCGCGCCCGTAGGGTGCGCCGAATTCGCCTTCCGCCGCCCTGTTCTCCGTCGACCACCGAATCCATGTTCGATGCTCGCCGGGCTCGCGCTAAGCGCCGAGCCGCTCTCGCTTCGCTGTCGCCTGACGGCTCCCGTCGCGGCGCCTCGCTGCTCCCGTCGCCGCCATCAACGCCGCCATCGCCCGGGCGGGAACGAGCATCAAGCATCGCCCCAGATCCTCCGTGAGGCAAGACGGCCGCATCGCTACCCCCGACTCGCCTACTGGTTCTTCGCCTCGAGCGCTCACGCGCTTATGGAGGCTCGAGCTGCGCTCATCGCGCAAACGACCTCCCGCGCTACCGCCCAGCCGATGACGTCTATGAAGAGTGGCTCGACGCGCCGCCGAAGCTCGCCCACGCCGCAGGGGCTCTCCGCCGCCGTCCGGCCCGCTGCACCGCACCCGCCTCTGCGCTGGCGGCGGTTCGGGTGCCTCAGCCGCCTCTCAAGAAGGCGCCTGCCCCAAGGCGCGTGGTTCTGGCGGAACCCGCCCGCCCGGCGCCAAGGCGGCAAGAGCAGAGCTGCTGAAGTCCTCGCCCGCAAGAAGCTGCTCGAGTGCTCTCCGCTCTAGCTCGCCGCGACCACGCCCCTGCTCCGCACGCCAAGACCCCGCTGCTCCGAAGCTGCACCGCATGAGGACCCGCAAGACCAAGCTTTCGTCACCCAAGGCCTCCTGTACACACAGCAGGCTGCCGTGTTTTCACCACCGAAGCTGCACAGCGTCGCGTTGCCGGCAAGTTCAAGCCAGACCTGCCTCCTCGCTTCGACGGCACGGCCGACCCAGAGAGTTCCTCCAGCTCTGAGCTGGGCATCGGCTGCCAACGGAGACGAAGTTCATGGCGAACTGGTTTCGGCGCCAAGGATCGGGCCCGCACTGCTCCTCGAACTCGCCTCGTGCACGATCTCCTCTCGACGAGATGCGCACCCGCTTCATCCCCAACTTCCAAGGTACTCGTGACCGGCCATCCGCCATGAGCGACTTGCGCCGCATCAAGCAGCAGCCAGGGGAGACCCTGCAGAAATACATCCAGCGCTTCAACAACGCACGCCTCAAGATTCCTAAGGTGACCGAGGAGGCCATCATCTCCGCCTTTCTCCAACGGTGTGCGGGACGCCAAGATGAAGGAGGAGCTGGCGATGCATGAAGACTTGTGCACTTCCTTGAGCTGTTCAACTTGGCGACTGCGCGCCAGGTCGAGGAAGGGCGCCTCCCCTCCTCGAGCTGCACGCCGCCGCACCCGTAAGAGAAGAAACCCAAGGCCGTGGATGTGAAGCGCAAGGGGCTGCCGTGCTCATGCGTAACCGCACACCAAGCGGGCAGAGATCAGCCCGAGTCTTCCAAGGGCAGCAGTATCGTGTACCACGACCTCCACACCCACAACACCAACGAATGTCAAGAGCTCCGAGCCGTGTGAGAAGGGAGGATCGACCGACGTCCCGACCGCAGCGACCGGGGCTAAGGCCGAGGAGGAGAAAGGAACGCAGGACGCTGGGAAGACCGCGGCCCTCGCCAAGGGTGGCGCGACCAACCTCGCGAAGATCGCTGGCAGGACCCGCCTCGCGAGGGAGGCTGGAGGGTTCAGCCTCGCGAGGATCGCCCTCAAGGCAACGCAGGCCTCCCTCCTCTGCCACCGCAACAAAGGAGAATGAAGACCATCACCAGGACGAAGGGGCTGGGGCTTCAGAGCCGCGCGATCGCTCAGATCCCGGGCGGAGCTCAAGCCCCACCTCTCAACGATCTTCAAGCAGTTCGCCCGAAGTGAATGTAGTCCTCCCTGCTCGGCCACACGCGCCTCGTGGTCAGCGTGCGCCATCACGTTCAGCTCAGCGGATTAGCTCAAGTGTGCGGCCACAGCCGGAGTCCTCCCGATGCTTTGCTCCCCAATCATCAACAACGTGCTAGTCACCAAGACCCTCATCGATGGCGGGGCAGGGCTCAACGTCCTGTCTGTGGAAACGTTCAACAATCTCCAAGTGCCTTACAATCAGCTTCAGCCGAACAAGCCTTTCTCTGGGGTCATCGACGGCTCCACGGTCCCGATTGGGCAGGTTTGCCTCCCTGTCACCTTCGGCGCGCGTGACAACTACCGCACCGAGCTCATCGACTTCGACGTCACCCACATTTGCCTGCCATACAACGCCATCCTCGGGTACCCAGCGCTGGCCAAGTTCATGGCCGTAACCCACCACGGCTACAATGTCCTCAAGATGCCAGGAAGTGGCGGAGTCATCACGGTGCCCTGCGAAGAGAAAGACACGGTGTGCTCCCTGGAGCGAGCCTTTCAGGCCGCATCATTGGAAGACCCAGATCACGGAAGCAGGAGGCTTCCCGAGACCGCCCCCAAGAACAAGAAGACATCGTCCGGCCCGGCCCCTCAGGAGGCAGGCCCCTCGTGGTCCGCTACCGCCGGGGAACCTCCTTCTATCGTGATAGGAAAGCGCACCCGACGCCTCCCGAGGCAGGGGCTGGGCCTCCCCTGAGGGCCACCGACCTTGCTAAGGTCACGAGGAAGGCGCTTGGGCACCACTTGGAGGCGTGTTTCGAAGCACGTTTCCCTCAAGAAGGAACAAGGCAAGGAGGGCCAAACCCTCAGTAGTTCGTTAGCAAGATCATTCAGGAGCTGCAGGAGTCAAGAGTCATAAGTGGCAGCCACCGCTTACCGGCCGTAGCTCCCCATCCACGCGAGGATGGTGTGCTGCGCGTCTGCATCGACATACTAGGGCTCAACCGAGCCGCCTCTCAGGAGCGCTTCTGGCCCTCTCGCGGGGCGCCATGAAGGTCCACCCACAGCCACGCTCGCATGCCTTACGGCTTGCCGAACGCGGCTGCCACGCGCCAGCGCCTCATGAGGAGCATCCTGGAGGCTCAAGAGGCCAGGCGTTGCGCAGCCCTAGCAGAGATGGAGATGCTCCACGAGGAGCCACCAGCGCCTCCGGAGCCTCCCGAGGCCCCTGAGCATGGGAGCTCGTGAGGATCGGCTCCCGCAGCCCACCGAGTCTGCTGCACCAACACCCTTTCGTCTTCAACGCTATCAAGTGACATCTTTCAAGTTTCATTTCCAGCTGGGAGCGCCCCCCAGGGCTGCATTATTCCCAGGCCGCGTGGGTCCGTCCCTGCGTCGTGTATCCCTTTTACTTCATGTTCCTAGCTTATCTTGTTGGGGGAGCCCCTCGGGCTGCATCATCCCCAGGTCGCTCGGGTCCGACCCGGCTATGTTCGTCTTCTTTGCGCTTATCTAAATGGACTTGCTCCTTCGTGATTAACATGCTTGACCTAGTTTCCCACTCAACTGACACCAACTGATGGAGCTGGTCCCTAACGGCACGATGCTTGCGCATGGGCCTGTCCCTGCAACACCGACAAACCTGAATGGCTGAGCTCTGGCCGCGGCAGCCCCGCATAGCGCCACCTCGTCAAGCCTTCGTTTCGTCACCCTCCGGCAGCTAACGGCCGATCGTCGGTTGTCACGGCAAACTTTCGTTCTTTCTGTGATGAGCCTGCAGGATCTCTTCAAGGAGCAGCGTCAGGCGAGGCCCCCACGGTGTCTCCTTCACTCTCGTCCGTGTGAACCGCTTGCACGTTAAATGCGGGGTGCCTGAGCATCGCGACTCAGGGCTCCTACTGGCTCTCAAGCCCTCACCCTCTGGCCGTGACCACGGCATCGCGACCTGGCATACCAGCGACGGCTGAGACTTGCTCGAGGGCCGGGACCCGAGGATGTAGAGCAGAAAGGGGAGCAAAGGCGAGAGGGGAGGGACACGTGAGGACCTCGCCAAGCGACCCCTCGCCTGCCGATGCACGGACCCAGCAACACACCAGGAAGCGGTTCCTGATCCTCGAGATAAGTCACCCCCAGGAAGCACTAACTAACACGGCACCGTCCCCTCACCCAACGCAATCCCGTGTTAGCAACGTCGCTCTCATTTCTCACCGAACGATGGCTGCTTGAGCGCTAAGGGGGACCTCTTGAGCATCGCGACTCAGGGGCTCTTACCGGACCCCGGGCCGCTCACCTCCTGGCCTTGACCACGGCATCGCGACCTGGCATACCAGCGACGGCTGAAGCCTGCCTTGGGACTGGGACCTGTCGGCGCAGAGCGTCGAGCCCTCGTGAGGTTCGAAAGGGAGAACTGAGCTAAGACGGAATGAGCAACTCGCACTGCTTCACGAAAAGGATCATATTAACAAACAGGACCACATGCACCTTACAAGCCCCTATGGGGCGCGCTTTTGATTCCTCGCAGGGAGCAGATCCTAAAGAACGCTAACTACACGCGCTCCTGCAAAAGACGCCATCATCAATAGTGGGCCGTCGAGCACCGGCGCCAACCCCCGAGCCTGCCGAACCCGCCCTGCTCCGAGAGCGGCGCAGGCTCGGGGGCTCGTAGCTGTCATCGCTCATCTCCGGAGTCGTGAAGAGCTCGGCGGAGTCTCTAGATCCTCCGACGCCTCCACAGCCTGAGGAGCTGCTGAGGGAGCGGTCGGTGAGCCTAGCCCTCGCCGCGGCAGGGCCTCGATCACCTCTCCCGGGGCAGCTCTCCAGCCGGCGCCCTTCCGCATCGAAGACCTTGAAGAGCATGACCGCACCGTCAGACTCTGTGGATCGCGAGGGCGCCCCTTGTCCTGCAGACCCGGGCGATCTCGCCCCAGCCTCGAGTCATGAAGACCTCGCCCGGGGCAACGACCGCAACCTCTGCCCCGGTCGCAAGGGTGCCGCAGCCGGCGTGCTGCAGCCAGAGCTCCAGGGATCCTCCCCGCGGAATCACGGAGGCGAAGAAGGGAGGAAGGCGAATCCAAGACCGAGGAGACATGGCGGTGTGGAGCACGAACTCTCGGGAGGATCCCTCGGCGTGGACTCCAGGGGGAACGACACGCACTTCGGACTCCACCAGCGCGACGGCAAGGCGCCGCCTGTGGCGCTCGCATCAACTCATTCAGAGCCCTCGATGTGGGCGCATAAGGGAAGCGGAACCTGGTGGTGGCCGCCGCACCAAGGCCTCGACACCACTGGTGGGCACCTCATTCCGATGGCAGAGGGCTAGCTGCTTTCTTGGCGGGGCGGTCAGACCCTCTCGGGAGCCTTTCCTTCTCTGCCATGGAGAATCAATGGCGGATCGGAGCCATTGCAGCAAGACGGAGCAAGAACTGGGAAGAAGGAGAAGCAAGCAGAAACGGGCCAGAGGAGCGCTCACCGTTCCGTACATAAAGCCAGGGGAGGCCAACCGCCGACTTCCACGATCGCAGGTAATCATAACCCGCTTTGCATGCAGGGACTTGTCAATTCGCAGTTGCCAAGGCATTATGGGGAAGTGGAGATGCCCACGTCCAATCAACTGTCACGCGGCGCCCAAGGCCGTAGGCTGTTAGGGCCGCGGCGCTTCGCACTTGCCCTTTCACTCGGGGTTCTGGGAACGGGGGTCCCCAGACTTGCCTGCCTGCGGCCTGCGGTGTGGCTCAAAGAGGGGCCCATCACAGCCCATCTTCATCAACACAAGCTCAAGACCCTCGCGAGGGGCCAAGCCTCGCGGGGCGGACGACAGGGAGTTTCCTCAGGCACGGCCTCATCAAGCTGGCTCGCGAGGAGGCGGAGAGATCAAGGTGGGGTACCTCACGAGGTGCCCATGACGCAAGCCATGACGACCAAGGGTACCAGGCGGGCGCCAGCCCGTGCAGTGTCCTCCTTTCCTCTTTGGTGCAAAGGGAGCAAGCGCAGGAGAGAGCATCAAGCAAAGGCGTCCATTTCGGTGCAACAAGACCAAGACCAGCCAAACGGCAGGAAGGAAGTCATTGTGGAGCCCAAGCCGGCGTCACCACCAGAGCCTTTGACAGGCGAGGACCAACTTTAGTCAAGATAAGTGTACCAGATGTTCCCTTCAAAATGGCCGATTGTTGGCGCCCTTCCCGCTCAATATTTGGGAAGAGGCCCAGGGCCTCTGTCTATAAATAGGACTAGTCTCCCACAGGGTAGAGGGAGCTTGATCCGGAATCCAGAACAGAGCTAGAGGTCAAGCAATCTAGAAAGAGAGAGAGAGAAGGCGGCTGAACTCCTCCTAGCAGATCATTGCCCGGCCAAGAACAGACCCTCGCGAGGCTGTTCTTCCTTGTATTGTTCATCACCATCAGCCCAAGAGACAATCCACCACACCACAAACTAGAGTAGGGTATAACACCACAATGGTGGCCCAAACTAGTATAAACCTTGCGTCTCTTGTGTTGTTCCTTTCGTAGTTTAGAGACAAGCGAGGCGGCGGGGTGCAGGTAGGTAGAGGGCGAGATCTCTGCGCACACCCCAGTGTTCGAACCTCAAGGGTTTGCTGGAACCCGAAATCCGACAACTGCGGCCCGCCACCACCGTCTACCCTCCTAGATCTGCTTCCATGCCGCCGATAGCCATCACTACCGCAGCACCGTCAAATTCTCATCAGATGCATACACGGCGCTGCACCAGAGGCGGTACTCTTTCGTATCAGCTCAACTTATTTATCGCAGCAAGAAAATAGATCGCCACTGCTTTACTCTGATTTCTTGTCTTGGTTGCGAAGTTGCCTTTGTCAAGGGTTTGCAACTTCAGATCCGCCATGGCACTCTTAACACTATACTCCCAATGCTTATGGTTTTCCCCTTTTATATTCCACACTAGTCAAATCACAGTAACTAAATTTCAAAATTGGGTCAGTCGATTTTTCAGAGCTCGCCGGAGTTCGCCGGTGCGATCCAAGGGGCTCGGGTGGTTGTGGGGCCTCGCGAACGAAGAAAACTCGACGCTGGTGGGGGGTGGGGTGGGGTGGCGGAGGAACACAGGCGGTGGGGGCGGTGGTTCGGCAGGTGGCCGTCAAGTTTTCTCAGATGGGAAGAATTAAGAGATGAGGAAGAAGAAGGGTTAGGAGACGAGGATCTTCATCCAACCGCTTTGAAATGGTCGAGAGACCGCTGGGAGTTGCATTCTTAATGCGCCTGGTTCATCTTAGTGGGCACTGCAACCAACATTTTATTATCCAAAATCTGATTGCTCTTCTTTACCATGTTACTCTTCCGTTCTTCTTTAATATATACTCTCTCCGTTCCTAAATACAAGTCTTTGTATAGATTCCACCATGGACTACATATGGAGCAAAATGAGTGAATCTACACTCTAAAATGTATCTGGATACATCTCAGATGTGATCCATAGTGGAAATCTCTACCAAAACTTATATTTTGGAACGGAGGAGTATGCTAGTAGTACAATATGTTCCTTGTAATCAAGATGAGCAGGGACATTTGCAGGTAGAGGTCTAACGGTCGGTTGTGATGGACACTTTGAGCCTCTTTGATTCAGAGGGATCTTGTAAACATAGGAATAGGATTTGTAGTGGCCTGCCCACTTGAATCCTATAAGAATAGCAAGGAAATGCGCGGAGCTGTGTCGCCTTTGAGAGTTACACTGATATTAATAGTACCGCACCTTCACTTGAAGAGAGCTGGTACCGAAGCCTTTCTAGCCGTACCGGCAATACCAACACATATATTCTAGCAAGTTCCACTTTGCTGATTTTACTCTGATGCTTAAGGTTTTCCCGTGATATCTACACTATGATCTGTGTAGCTGCTTTGTGTCGCACTAGCAGCAGTCCACTCTTGAAGCTAAACACTGCAATGACTTACAAAATTGGCACCAAGGCATTGAGTGCCATTCTGGATGCAATGAAACTCATACGCTCCCCACCTGTTGACTCTTGTTCAGAATATGATCCTAATGACTAATCTAACCTCGAGGAGTCAAAGGCAGATGGCATGTCCTGTTCTCCCATCAAGGTGCCTGTTCTAATTTGGCAATATTTTATTGATTGCGGGTATCTTGCATATGCTGTCTTGCATTTATTCTACTTTGTTGCTCCGCCATCTGCTTAGTTTACTCATCATATATGTCGAGATGCCATGCCCATCCATTATCAATACATATTCCATCTGTCATCCTACCATGTTTTTCCACTCAAATGTTGTTCGTGTGCATCAGACATCAAAAAGGAAGAGGGTGATTGCCGAATCTGAAGGAGCACCAGCAAAGTCCTTGAAAAACATGGTGGTGCCGGAGAAATCAGACAGTACCCCACTTATATTGGATGTACGACCAGTGACACAAAACGTAGGACCGACTACAGCAGACTGTACCCATACTTCACTGGCCACACCACTAGCCCCACCACACAGGACCTGCACTCCAACAAAAGGTATACCGATTTCATTTGCCATAGCACCAAATGTACCACGAAAAATCCCACTCCAAAGAAAAAGTACAGCAAGTCCACCGGCGAAGACCTATCGCAAATCGCAGAGACGGCCAATTCCTGCAGATTGGAACCCCATTCCATTTATTCCCAGTTTAAAAGACAATGCTTTCAATGTTGTTAGGGACTACGTGCATATATTCCCATCATGGGAAGATTATTGTGAAGACAAACACCATTTTCACATCTACCTGTCCAACTTACGTGTAAGTGCTATTATTCATGGTTATTATTTTCCTGTTTTCTGCTGATTGAACACATCAACGATTTACATTACATTGTTGTAACTAGGCGAGGGTCAATCTGGATAGTCATGACGAGCAAAGCTTGCTTGTGCTTTTCAAGGAAGCATTGCAGCAGTATCGATGTTACCTGAGGAAATCACACTTTGGTGGCAAGTCTATAAACGAATTTCCGGTGAAGTCTCCTGTGCTAAATTTAGAAGACATTGAATGCAAAAACCTTGTTATGCACTAGTCTCGTTCCCAGGATGAGGTACTGTCTATGAAATCACATGACAATTTGAACTTCTACTTTTCCGCATGTGCCTTACGGATCTTTTTTGTAGGAAATCTGCTCGAAGAAGAATTCCGATTTGAAAAGAACGACAGGATATTGCAAATATGCTGCCCGCTGCTTTGCTCTTGTTAGTACCTGTTGTCCTGTATCACTGTACTTGCATACATACCTGGTTCATTATGTGACAGCAGTATTTATGATATCTTGCTTATCAATTGTTCGCTCCAAATTATCTGATCTGTATGAATGGTTACATTAGTGTAGAATATATCCAATGCCAATGTTTTTTTAGCTCTGCATTATCCTTGTAAGTACATGTTGTCCTTTATCGATTATACTTATAATGACAGTAGTTGTTCATGTACCATCACTCTGCAGCTTATTTTCCTTTGCCTCCATTTTCTACACATCGATCTATATTTACTCTTACCATAAGGTTGGTATCAAGAAGTTTAGCTGTGCATTGCTCTTGGCTATACCTTTTGCTGTAGACGCTGCACTTACATTTATAGTTACTTGGTTATGTAGCATCACTCTTCATCTTATCTTAAATATTCTCCATTTTTTCGTATATTATCACATCTATATTTACTCTTAACAAAATGTACAATGAAGGCAATGCTTTTGAAGAAGATTCTGTGGTAAACTTCTTGAATTGCCCCCCCCCCCCATTAGCATGGACAAGGCCTTTATAGAGTCTGTCTTCACCAATAATGTAAGTTTGTCCATCTCAAGCCTTCAAACTTTGTTGTATATATTTGGTTAGGCATGACTGCAACAACTGTTTATTTTTGGTGTTTGCATCAAATTGCTTATTTAAAGTTTATTATGTAGTTCATAAACAAAAGTTTGTCCTTCCTCAATTTAAGTTTTCAGTTGTACAACCAAGTTCCTTCTTCATACCATGTAAATTAAACTATACTGAGCAAGTGATCTTCTTTTGCACCGCATGTATGCTTCATTCTTCATCCGTAATCCAAAGGTGTGGTGAACCTACCCACTACAACACAATTTCATATTCTGCAATGTCTTAACTATGAACAATGTCATATCATTCTACTATTATTTAAAATGTCTCTTTATTTGCCAATTTGAAATGGTATAAATTGACAGCACACTAACCATTGATACTTATGAGTTCTTGATCTGTAATCCAGTGTTGTCGTGAAGCTGCCAACTCCTTCACAATGTCATTTCCTGCCATGTCTTGACCTGAACAATACAATATTGTGTTAATGCAATTTTAAACTATGTCACTTTATTCGCTAGTAAGAAATGTTACGAATTGTCAGCACTGATACTTTTACGTGCAAAACCTGTCATCTGTCAGATTGTTTATCTTTCAGAGTGAGGAAGATATAAGTGTTGAACAAGTGCGATCTCATCATCTTGCTTAGCTTGCTTGCCTGCAGCTCCCAAATAGGCTAACCTTTCTTGAACTCTATTGAAGTGCTTTGTCGGTTTTGTATATTATTTTGTCGGCGTGTTTATATGCACTCGGTGGCGATCTTTGATGCCCAAAGGTATGTAATCTGTCTGCTTATGCTTTACTATCATAGTGGCAAACTTTGATGCCCAAAGGATGTAATATGCCGTAATTTCTTTATTTATAGTCAAGCTTTTTCTTATTCACGATGCTGCAGTTATTTTATCAGATATATCCTGTCTTCGCGATAAACCGCCAAACCGTAAAATTACGGTACATAATCGGGCCATCATGCAATCATGATGTAGGTTGGACTGAAACGTGCGAACAGCTCACGCGCGCAGCAGCCGAAATGAACCCCCACCCATGATTGTGCGAATCAAATCACGGGCTTTAACAGCCAAAATTGTCTCGGTCCTTGTTTGGCCCAATCGATATCGGTAAAAGCAGGCCGGATGCAAATCAGTCAGTAGTTAGGCCCAACTATATGACGGGCTTTTAACAGCCGAAATTAGTATAGGGCCGAAATGTTAAACGGGCCATTAACAGGCCAAAACTAATATCAGGCCGAATTACTAAGTGGGCCTTTAGCAATTGGGCCCAAAAGCATAGTGTCCAGTTGCCAGGCCGAATTTGATATGGGCCATAATTGAGCCCAAAGCCTCTTAAAGGGTCAGACCGGATCTGGGCCGTAATTTGGCCCAGAACGTGGTAGGCTTATAAAGTGCCGAATCTCATATGGGCCACTTTTAGGCCCGGAACGTGGCAGGCCATTAATGGACCGGATCAGATATGGGCCGGCATTTGGCCCAAAACATGGCAGCCAGTTAATGGTCTGGCCTACTAGGATCCTCAAAATCTTGTGGGCCTACAGCTGGGCCGGCCCATTAATGTCGGTGAAATCTCGTAGGCATGTAGCTGGGCCGGCCCATTATGATCCGTAAGAATCTTGTGGGCCTTTACCTGGGCAGGCCCATTATAGCACACAAAAATCTTGTGGGCCTTTAGCTGGGCCGGACCATTATGGCCCGCAAAATCTCGTGGGCCTTTAGCTAGGCCGGCCCATTATGGTCCGCAAAATCTTGTGGGCCTTTAGCTGGGCCGGCCCATTATGGTCCGCAAAACATGTGGGCCTTTAATTGGGCCGGCCCAATTAAACTTGTTGGGCCATGCCACGTGTCGACGTATCATAGGTGCCTTCTGTCCAATGAGTGGATGACATCTGTTCCAGCGGTGAGCCGACACGTGTTTCCTCCAGCCAATGATGATTTTACATGTGGAAAATCCCCATTGGTCGGGGCTGTTAATGGGTTATTGGATCCAAAACCCGACCCGATAGCTTAACGGCGCCCGTTACGGTGGATGCCACGTGTCGGTCACCCTTGACGAAAGCACTTCGCGTGACGCGATTTATCGTCACGAAGTGGACACTTCCGTGATGATAATTTTCGTAATGTCATGGAACACTTCTCTGACAAAGACAGGTATGTCTCTCTTGATTCTCATAAATTTGTCATGGATGTACATGCATGACAAAAAACGCGACCTACTGTGACAAACACGTATCATCACGGAAGTGTATTTTTTTTGTAGTGCATGCTGACGAACCGACAAGCCCGATCCGAACTGACGATAAACCGGCAAGTCTAGCTAAGGCTGCTGATAAACCGTCAACTCCAGTGAAGGCTGCTGATGACAAAGAAGATGACATCATGATTACTGGGTTTGGCCACACTGCTCCTGGCAATCCTGTCGCTTTATCCAAGCATAGCGCCAAGGATGAACTTTCTGCTATGGGAAAAGGCAAGTGGGACGCAGATTTGTCAAGCTACGCCCATCTCAACACCCAAGACATTCACTCTGGCTTCTTGAACCGTCTGTATACAAGCCGCGACTATGAAGCCGGCTTAGTAAACTTGATGAAAGAGCGATATGTGGTAAATACTGCTTTACTCTGCATAACTGTTTCTCTCTTATATCCAATTCCAAATATCAACTCTAGTAGCCCCCAAGTGACGGTTTATGATATCAATCTAAACCGGGACTTTGTAATATCTCAACTTTGCATGCTTAGCCTCCAAGGGCCGGGTTACCTTTTTAAGATAAACCGTAATTTAGTTTGTAACTTTCGCCGGTGTAATTCCCAAGGGCCGGGTTACCTTTTTAAGATGAACCGGTACTTTAGAATTTTAATATTGTAACTTTCACCGGTGTAGTCCCCAAGTGCCAAGAATAATATTTGTATTGTGCTTGGGACTTGTAGAAATTTCTGATAACGAGCAAATAGGCATTAGCCCCCAAGTATCAGGTGCATAACTTGTTATGTGTTTGGTACTTCAAATATGTACTGTCAACTCATGATATGTCTGTCTCTTACAGGTTGAGCTGAGCAAAAAGGAAGCTCAAACCACTGATCTGCAAGAAAATATCAAGTCCCAGCAAGCAGAAACCTCCAAAGCCAAAGATGAGTTGACCAGTGCCTTAGCCGCCATGGAAAAACTGAAGGAGGGTTTCAACAAGGAGTAGACGGATTGGGACATAGAAAAATCCGCATTGCAAAAAAGAGCCAATGACGCAGAAGCAGCTCTTAAACCGGTGGTAGTCGAGTTGACTGGTGTGAAACGGCAAATACATGTCATGACCGCTGCTGTGTTTGGTAAATATCCTTATTTTAAGTTTTCAACATATTATTCCATACATTGCCGGTTTACTGATGTTCGCAATGATGCAGGAACTCGCATTAGTCATCTGGGCTCTGACATACAGAAGAAGCTGAAGGCTGCCTATACTCTTATAGAGCAGTTATATACTGGCGCGCAACGGGTCATATGCACTGCCTCTCATAACAAACCACCCCCAACCTTAATCAAAGAAACTTTAGAAAGGATGTCAATGCTGCCTGCCCAGGTTGAAGAATTAAAAAGATCAGCTGCAAGGGCAGGTGCTCTGACCGCGCTAACCCGGGCTAAAGCATGGGTGCCTGATCTTGATCCGGTGGATGTGGGTAAGGGCTTTTCGAGCTTAAGGGAGGACGGATCAGAGTTTGACAATGACGCTCTCCGAGTCATAACCAGGGAGGTGCGTCCACTGGCTACCAATTGGCTGAAGAAGCTGACCTTTCATACTATCAGGCGAGTTATGACGTCAACAACAAACGGGTTGCTGCAC
Source organism: Aegilops longissima (assembly GCA_021605205.1). Taxonomy (NCBI): domain Eukaryota; kingdom Viridiplantae; phylum Streptophyta; class Magnoliopsida; order Poales; family Poaceae; genus Aegilops; species Aegilops longissima. The sequence goes on along the minus strand of CM038680.1, from coordinate 205,223,656 downwards.
CAATTCCTGAGGCTCAAAATCTCATCCCACCAATCCGTAAGCACACCTATGCCCCTGACATTGAACCGTCCACACTTATAAGTGATGAAGCTGTATTCCAAGCCCTAACTGGGATCGATTGGGCAACCCTTGACTTCCAGCCACTGGGTAGAGAGGAGGAGGATGAACCGGTGCAAGATGATCCATAGCCGTCAGGTCAGCCTGGTGACGAGTCATGATCAGGAGGCCAGTTTAACCACCTGCGTTCTCCTACACTTGCTGAAAACAATTATTCTTTTGGGCATTAAAGCACCTTGTAATAGGCTAGTTCAAACTTTTGGTTTGCTATGCCATCGCGCATATTTATGTTGCCTGATACTGTTAATCCGCCATGCTGAAGATATATTATGTTCATAATCCATAGCAATTTATCCCAGCTTTTCCTGCGTACATGAAGTTTGAAAGTGTCCTGGCGGTTTACTGCCGGACGGGTCATGATGCCCAGATATATAGCCAGGGTTTATAACCAAGGCTGTAAAAATATAATCAAATATGAAAATAAATGATACTTGTGATACTGAATCACGTTGTTGGCTTACCAAGTTTTTGCAGTAAGGGCGATAACCCCAAACATGAGTACTAATAACTCCTTCCATATTGTGCCGGTTTATGATAAAACCGTACCGGGTTGTGATAAACACCGGATTATCCATATATAATACTGGCGACTTATAGTCGAAACCAGACCGGGTTAATAAGCATCGGATTATAGCTGATCATGTACTGACAACTTATAGTTGAAAGATGAGCCAGGTCAACAAACACCGGTTTATCAGAAAATATTATGAATCTCATCCAAGGAAAAAGAACTTGGCAAACAAAAGCATAAAAGGAACATGCGAGGCTTTTCACGGGCTGCCAGGCCCCAAATCGAGGCTTTTCATGGGCTGCCAAGCCACTGAGTTAAACCATTTTACAAAGCCTTTTAAGATGGACCTCAATCTTTAACCAATCGTCGTTTTAACTTTGACAAGTTCAGGATCGATGAGATTGACTTGTCAAAAGTTCCATGGGTCATACCAGGTTTACCTGGACGGAGTGGATTACTTAAAAAGGCAGGATAACTCGGGGTTTTAGGTGAATACACCTGGCTTCCAAGTTGTGGCTTGATAGCCTATTACAAGTGTAAATTCTTTGTTCATTGCGAAGCAAAGAATCCCCAAGCAATATTTTGAGCTGTGCTCAGTGGGTGCCTATGTTTGAGTAGTGCTTTTGCAACACTCTCTTTGGCCCCTAAATTTTCTTTTGGCTTTGAGCTTATCAAGAGGTGTAGCTATGGTTCGAATACGACCAAGCCCCCAAGTGATTTTCCTGGTGGCCTTGCGCCGATTAAGAGGTGTAGCTATGGTTCGAATACGACCAAGCCCCCAAGTGATTTTTATATATGGCTTTATAAGCTGAATCAAGGGGTAAACCGGACTCCGCTTTATAAACAGAAGCCCCCATGTAACCACACATGATGTAAGAAAAACAACAGTTACCTCGCTTTAGCTGAGGCTCCGGTTTATTATATTGATCATAATATATACATTGTCATAACTATGTACATAAGAAGAGCCATTGGCTCAAGTATAGTAAGGCCGAAGATGAGCGATATTCCACGGCCGGTGGGTCTCCTCCTCCGATTTACGTGAGTCTTTGTGCTCTCGAACATCTATAAGGTAGTATGACCCGTTATGCAAATTCTTGCTGACCACAAAGGGCCCTTCCCAAGGCGGGGATAACTTGTGCATATCAGTCTGATCTGGGATGAGTCGGAGCACCAGATCGCCTTCTTGAAAAGTTCTGGTTCTAACCCGGCGGCTGTGATAGCGATGCAGATCTTGCTGGTAAATCCCCGACCGAGCTGCTGCAATGTCACACTCCTCATCTAACAGGTCAAGTGCTTCCTGTCGTGCCTTCTCATTGTTAGCTTCGACATAAGCGGCCACACGAGGCGAGTCATGACGGGTGTCACTAGGGAGAACCGCCTCCGCTCCATAAACCATGAAAAAAGGCGTGTAACCCGTGGATCTGTTGGGCGTGGTATTGATGCTCCATAACACAGCAGGTAACTCCTCCACCCAACAACCCGGCGTTTGTTGCATAGGAACCATGAGCCGGGGTTTAATGCCTCTCAAGATCTCTTGATTGGCTCTCTCCACTTGACCATTAGATTGGGGGTGAGCCACTGACGATACATCAAGCCGGATGTGCTCACATTGACAGAACTCTTTCATAGCACCTTTGGACAGATTAGTACCATTATCAGTTATAATGCTGTGTGGAAAACCAAACCGGAAAATCACCTTCTTAATGAATTGAACCGCCGTAGCTGCATCACACTTACTGACTGGCTCTGCCTCCACCCACTTAGTGAACTTATCAACTACCACCAGAAGGCGGGTCTTCTTATCCTTAGATCTCTTAAAGGGGCCAACCATATCCAGCCCCCAAGTCGCAAACGGCCAAGTGATTGGAATCATCCTCAAGTCTTGAGCCGGTACATGAGCGCGTCGTGAGAATTTTTGACAGCCACCACACCTTTTGAGCAAGTCCTCAGCATCGGCATGAGCCGTCAGCCAATAAAAACCGTGATGAAAAGCCTTGGCTACCAGAGACTTTGAACCGGGGTGGTGACCACAATCTCCTTCGTGGATCTCACTCAAAATCTCACGGCCTTCTTCAGGAGACACGCAACGCTGAAACGCCCCTATCACACTACAATGATGTAATGCTCCATTGACAATAGTCATGGACTTGGACCGCCGGATTATCTGCCTAGCCAAGGTTTCATCCTCCGGTAACTTGCCCCGGTTCATATATGCCAAATATGGGACCGTCCAATTTGGGATGACATGAAGAGCCGCCACCAACTGAGCTTCCGGATCAGGAATAGCCAAATCCTCCTCTGTAGGGAGCTTGACCGACGGATTATGTAGCACATCCAGAAAGACATTGGGTGGAACCGGTTTACGTTGGGAACCCAAGCGACTTAAAGCGTCCGCCGCTTCGTTCTTCCGCCGGTCCACATGATTGACCTGATAACCTTTGAAGTAACCTGCAACAATGTCCACCTCTCAACAATATGCTGCCATGAGTGGGTCCTTGGAATCCCAAGTACCAGACACTTGTTAAGCTACCAGGTCCGAGTCACCGAAGCACTTAACTCGGCTTAAATTCATCTCCTTAGCCATCCGAAGACCATGGAGTAAAGCCTCATATTCAGCTGCAT